>VZTD01003959.1:1602827-2147806 GCA_013397725.1 Rhagologus leucostigma
GCCGGGCTCGCAGGCGGCGGCGGGGGTGCGGAGCGGCCGCCGACCCCAGGACGCGGTGCCAGCCTCCGCCCGGCCCGATTAGCTTGTCAGGGTTTATCTCGTTAAGTTGTGCAGGACTTTACTGACGTGACGAGGCACGGGCAAACTCTGGAGAGGGATTAATCTCCAGAAGTTGCTGTCACAAAAAGAAAAAAAAATACTGTAAAAAGAGAAGGAATCAGCGTTTCGTATTTTAGGCGATCATTTGTTGAGCATCTGCGGGTACTGCTGCTCTGCTCAGGCTGGCTGGCCAGGGGATCACTGTTTTAGAGACAGCGGAGCGTTCTCGTGGCGCAGACTGATGTCCTTTCCCCGCGAGAAGAGGTGAGCGCCGCTCTCGCACTGCAGCGGGCGGCAGGGGCCCGGGCACGGCAAGGGGCCGATCCTGAGCTCCTCAGGCAAAACCTCCAGCCCAAGCGGGACCGAATTCCCAGCCGACAGCAATTTCCCCCTCTCTAATGAGTCGCCTCTGCTAATAAATGGTGCCTCTACTCAGGTTCCTCAGCGGGCTGCAGCTGAGTCCGAGAGAATTTGATCCTTTATTCCAAGACGTGTTTTAATAAAACTGCTGTAACGTTGGCATTTTATTAGGAGCTTATTGTTTCCAAATTAATCCTTGATCTACAGAAAAGTCTATCCTACCAAACTAGACTCACCTCTGTGCACCCCTTTCTTCATCTACATGCATTTTACTACTAAGAACCTACCTCTACATTTCTCTGAATCATCAGACCATTAATTTGCTGGGGAGCTAGCTGTTTCACCCAGATGGATATAATTCTGAATAAACTCAGAAGAAATGCAAAAACATGTGCTTTTCTGTCCTATTCCTCCCCCCTCCCCCCTTTTTTTTCCTTTCCTCTTTAGTTGGTTTGTGTTGAGCAATGCCTTCAGAAACTTCATTATCTGAAAGGCAGACCTAGAGGGCAGGGACTTTGGGAATAGTTCCCTTTTATTCTGAAACTCTCTAAACTTAGAGCAGGGTTGAACATGTCCTCAAATCTGCACCTTCCAGGAAGAAATGAATGATGTGCCAGACACTTCACTTCTAGTCAAAAAAATATAAACCAAATGCTGTGAGGTTCAGAATTCTTTCTCAGGCCTATTTTCTGTGCTCATTTTACAGTCTGAATGTAAAATGGTCACCTCAGAAGTTGATAAAAAACTCATGTAGATGTTACGGTATATCTTTTGCTCCATTTTATTTCAAGTAGATTTTACTAACAATTCATATGAAAAGAAAATGGACAGCCAACCCGACAGGATACCTTTGCAGGTTGTAGACCAAGCAAGCTCAAACAGGTCATGTTAGACATAAAGTTGGACTAGGTGTAATATTTCTGAAAAAACATCCCCCTTCCCCCTTCTTCCCCTCCTTTCTTCCCCCCCATGCAAATAGGTATATTTTTGCACTTAAAATTTCACCCTTCTTTGACTTTCATGAATGGTGAAAGTTTATACCCAGGTCAGCACGAAGCACTGTAACAGAGGGTGGTTTGCAGTGGAATTTTAGATTTTAGGGTATAGTACATAAAAAAATCCTAACAGATCAAGTGTAGTTTCTGCTTGATATCTAAAAGAACTATCATCTAGGAAACACCCTGAAAATGCTCGTCTGCTAGATAACACAAGTGATGAATAGAAATGTATTTCCACTAGCTCTGCAATATAAATCAAGAAACATTGTTAATATGTAAGATTGAAAAATCAAGAATTTGTAAATACAGTGCCAGCATCACAGCACTTGAGATATTTTTTCCTATTTATAAAAAATAAATGTTTAATTATTCAAGTTTGGATTTTCCGTGTCGTACCTTTATGCTTTATTGGCATGTTAGGTTTAGGAAGCGGGGTTATAATACAGGCAGTTACATACCTAATGCGAGTATCTATGTTTGAATCAAAATCGTTATCTTTCACATAGGTGACTGAAGCAGGTTATACATGCTTACAGCAATTTTTGTGTCAGTCATGTTTTTTGATCCATTTAGATTTTGTTTTATTTTTATTTACCACTACTGCTTGCTGCAGGACTTTCACTGAGATGAATATATCTCATATGAGCATTTATGATTGTCTGGTTAATTTGTTTCTAATACTCAGGATATTTTTTAAAAATTAAAATGAAAATATACTTTTAATGCTCTGTTAGTTTTTTGTTGTAATATTTGTAGGAGTTGTCTAGCCTCTATGTATGCTTGGTCAATATACAACATAGTTCATACTTCCACAGACATTTTTAATCATACAGCAAATTGTTGAATGTTCCTATAAGGAGTAGTGGACAAAGGCTACCAGGAAGGGTGGCTGCATTAAACTGGTGAAACACATGAGGGCTGAAATAAGGGACTGAACCAAACCGCACTGAAATCCATGGGAGACTCTTACTGAGTGGGAACAGGCTTCAGGCACAGTGTAAATCACTGTACAGGTACGGCACTTTTCGTCTCTTTCCAGTTTTGGTTTGGTTTATAGTATGTTGTTTACAGGTAACATGCTAGATTAAAATTATTTACAGGTAACATTCTGGGTTAAAATTTTTTGATTCATGACTGGCATAAAAAGGTCTGTGTTTGGATGCAAGTGCTGATAGGAAACCTGGACTGGTACTGCAGGGCTGATGGAAATGACATGCGAGTCACCTCATCCAAGCAATGATTGCTTTCAGGATATTTCTTAAAATATTGTTCTTTTACATAAAGGTGTGTTTTTGTAGCAATGCAGCAACTATCCAAAAGAATTGGTCAGGTCCTTTCCAGTAAATCACTTTTTCTAGCCACATGACTAAAAGTTGAAAATTGCCCAGATTACCATATCTGTATTCTTCTTCGCCAAGGAGTAACAGCAGTGAGGGACTCCCCTCTCCCCCGCTGCTCTCTCAGCCTTAGCATGGTCCTACAAATATAACATAATAATTAATTCACTGCTAATACGGGAACTTGACTGTGAAAAAGCTGTTTTCTGCTAGGAGAATTCAGATGCAGTAAACACTGCTACAGTGAATGGAGTGTTTCTGTTGGGATATGCTATAAATGGTGCTTAGTTGGTTCCCACTGGAGCCATAAGTTTAGGATCAGATCCTGCTTAATATCAGATTTCTCCTTCTCGTGATACTTATTGACTGTAGGAAAAAGCACAGCTATTTAAAAAACTCTGCCCTTTAAAAGATATATGGACTTGCTTATCTGGAAAATCTCGGTATCAATGGAATTTTTAATTTTCTAGGCACATTTGCGAAGGACTTAGAGACTCCTTTACAAATTTAGCTTCATACTTAGATACTCTCTACTTTTTAGTTCTATTGTGTACTGAAGAATAGCTTATTTAATTAAAAAACCCTAACAGCATTAAATTGTGGAGTGTTGTCAGTAGTTGCAGAGAAAGGGCCAAATTCTTCTTTTCTTATTCTGGCAAAATTTCCAATTGGTGCTATGTCCTTTATGAGGCTTGGACATACATTTTAAGATCCCACCAGTAATAAAGAAATTGTTTTACTCTTGCTTAAGCATTTTCCTGCTGGCTAATGGCGGCAATCAGAAAGCTGTGTGCTCCTAGTTTTTCTTGTCATAAACTAGGAAACGTTAAGATGAAATCCTGAATGTTTCAAAAAGCTGTAAACAACTACTTCTGATATGAATTCTGTACATGAACAATCTGTCCATCCTCTTCCAAGCAGGACTTCGAGTTAAACTATAGGAAAAGTTCTGCAGCCTTTTAACTTTTTCCCAGCCAAAGCTGTCATTAGTTAAAATATTATTTTTACCTGTGGAAGTACAATGAAAGGGCTTTACAATCCAGATTTGTTTATACTCTGTAGGTCTAGTAAAAAACTAAAGTTTCTCCCCTGCCATGCCCAAATAAACAATGACCCTATTTTCAAGTTCCGTTCAATAAGTGTGTTAAATGCAGAAAGTATTTTGAGTAAATGTCATGCAGCTGTTTGGTCACTTGCAATTCCTGTGGTATCGTGTCTGCCTGTGTTCTGTGTACTGCTATGGATACTGCAAGTGGACACTGCTATTTCTGACACATCTTGTTGGATTTTCTGTAAGTCTACAGGTTTTGTTCCAAGTAGATGAAAATAATGAAACATTGTAAATATTAGATGGTCTTGCTCCAGTGTGTGGTGCTGTAAATCTCTGGAGATTTACAAAGGGACAGTGACAACACGAATGCAATTACACACGATACTACTTTATGAGCTAATTCTATAAAGCAACATCTCAGCTGTGCACTGACAATAATTTTTCACGGCGACTTTTGGAATGTCCCATGGAACCTTTTAATAGATTAATTATTTGCTCATCCCAAAATAAATTTACACGTGGCTAGAATTCAACAAAAGGCCCACCACTGTTTCAGGAGTTTTGCCTGAGAAAGAAGTCAGAACAGAACCAGTTGTTTCAGGGCTCAAATTAAAATGCTGAAATACTATGATAATCTGCCAGGATGCTCTGCTCCGGCTGTGCACTGCAACCGGACATGCCCTGCGAAGTCTTTGCGCTGTCCACTGGTCTCTAAAGATTCTAGGCTGATGAAGGAGAAATATTTCTTCTCTGTTGGTTCAACAGGTGACTTTGAAATGACCTATGAATTCTTCCACTTTTGTCAAGCTGAGATCAATAGCTAGCATGGTTCTAGGAAAATACATGTAGGTATTTTCTCAAGGCATGCTAATTAAAAAAATAAGATCTGGAAAAACACTTGTAGTGTTAGAGGATTCAAAGACTACTCAGAAAAAAACCAACTTTGGAATTGTTATAGCAGCTGCTATAATCTATTATGTAGATCATCTGGGAATTAAACCAAAATATTTTTTAAGATAGTTTTTGTGAAATAATAAATATGCTGTCATTTAGACTTAATGTTTTTCCAGAGGTGTTATTGTTATCTGATGAAAGTGAAACCTCAGAGTACTCCTTATTTTGACTGATGAGGATTTAATATTTATTTATAGCTGTGCCAATGATAACACCCACATATCTGTTCAAGAGAACATATGTTTCTCAAAATTGGGTGTTGGTATTAACGCTGTTGATCCACACAAAGTTATATTTGTCACCAAATATATTCTCATATACATATTCTCACCAAATTTAATCAGAGGTACTAAAAGATAAAATATGTGAAAAGAAACCCCAAAAGGCATAAGTGCCTTTGGCCACATTATTACTTACTTTAATGTTCATTTATATCACCATAAGCCTCTCAGTAGAAACTCGATGGTTACTCTTCATTTCCTGGTGTTATGAACTGGCTTTTATAAAAACAAGAGTCGGGGCCTTTAATTCATTTTACCCTTCTATACAGGGCTGCTGTTGGGACATGTCAGATCATCAGCCTGTTGACTAAAATACAGTATGATTTCACTAATGACTGGAATGCATACTGCAGATTACCACATTTTGCAAATTAGTGAGTAATCAAACACCATAAAAATCAAGGATACTGCATAATGAAATATACTTTATTCATTTATTTTTACAACCATATATTAGTTTTAATTATTTGTGTTAGCAATTCGCCGGATGCTAGAACATGGAGCTATAGAATGTGATTCTTCTAAAAATTATGCTTTAGTATCCAAAGCCCCCGCTGCAGCGCTCTGATATACAATCCTTTGTGAGAAGATGGGTGAGCACCTCTTCCTTGAGTGGGGAACCTTTTTTCAGAGATAATCCCTAAGAAGGCCCTGAGTCGTCAGGGCCAGCCTGATCCATCCTGGTGAAGATGCTGGATAGGACTGGCTGTCACCTTGGGACGGTCGCTGCAGCTGGGCTTGTTGCTCACCTCTTTTGGCTTTCAAAGAGCTGATGAAGAGAGAGAAACTCATACTGGGCAGGGTAGAGCAGGAGCCTGACTTGAGTGCACTTGGCCACTCACTGGAGGAAATCTTTCTCTTCTGCTCCTTCATTTCACTCCTTCCTCTTCCTTTCCTGCTCCATACATCAAGCCCAGACCATTAAGAACACCAAATTTTATGTTTTACCCCTTGTTTCTGGTGTAATATCTAGTGATGGATCAGGGAGTGGAAGCTTCTCTACTAGATGGCTGTAGCCTTCAAGGAGGATTTGTTCCTGAGTTCCTCTCCGAGATGTCCACCTCCAGCACCCGTTGCTGCCTGGTGCCCACCTGGGTAGAAATCATTCCTTTCGTGTCTGCAGGATGAATTTCTGTTTCTCCTGAGCTACTCTGGGCCTCTGACATGGAGAAAACATCCCCTCAGGGTCTTAATTTCCTGCCATTTCTTTAAGAAAAGCACTGATTTTTAAAAGTGTCAAGGTAAATATTTTGTGCATGTATAAAACCTATCTGCAGTGTGCACAGTCTTTGTTTTGTTTTTTTCCTCTGCACATCTAATTTTCTCTTCCATATACTAGCTTGTCATCCGGCAGTTCCATAAACTCTCACTTGTTAAAACCATTTCTCTTTTTTCCTTATATTTTAAGTTTGATCCATGAATGGCCTGTCAAGAGTTTTATATTATTGTAAACTGAAGTTTGGATGGTAGCAGCGACAGGCCACTAACCGTAATTGTGTTGCTGTTACCACTGTAACAAATTTGTGTCATTTAGCTATTTTGAAACTTGGGAAGTACATAAAGGCAAATGTAGTACTGATGAGTATTTATTATACTGCTGTGGGATCTTAAGTTTAACCATGTTTGCCTCAATTCTTCAAAACTCTTAAAAATTTAGCAGAATGGATTAATATCAGAAAATGGGGGAGAAGTGAGAAAAATCTTGCTGCAAAAATTATTTATGACTGTGGAAAATAATTATATAATTTTAATAAGAACAGTGTTGGGGATAGTTTTCTTGCAAAGAGTGGGGTAGGAGACACACACTTGGCCTGACCTGAAGTCAGTACACCAGCGTTGGACAAGACACTAAGCACGGTGTGAGGTACACAGATTTTTCTCATTTGGCAGTTTTCAACTGAATGCAGGTTTATGCCCCAAATATCTGTGTTTCTTGGTGACCTTATTAGAGAAAGGAAAGTTTCAGCCCCCTCATAGTCTCAGCAGGAGCAAGCCTTTTCCTGTATCACAGTCAGGGCAAAGGAAGCTTGTGTTCTTCACTGTTTCTAAGGCTGCTGGGGTATTATTAACCTACTTGAAACATGATTTTAATGTGTATAAAACATGCTAACAATTTCAACATATTGGCAGGACATTGAATTTTTTCTTTTTCTTTTTTTTTCCAGATAAAAATGAATATAGACAATAGAAAATTGATAGGCATGAGTCATAATGTTTCCCTTCTTTACTTCAAGAAATAGTCTTTTTGAAATAGTCATGATCTAGAAATAATTTTTTTTACTCATGTTGATAATATAGTGTGCATTGGAGATTTGACATAATGAGTTATATTTTAGATAATTATAGTCTTCTTAGAAGCATAGCAGCCAGTATTTGTCACATATAGAGGACCTCTGTGAGAATGGATTTCGATATTTTTTTATTTTCAGTTTAGTGAGAACTGCGGTTATCTGACAACCAGTGAGTCATTGCTAATGGTTGAATAAGAACCTTAAACAAATTGTGAAGCATTGCAACAAAAAGAGCACTCTTTTCACGCGCTGAGTCTGTCCATCGATGTAGCTGGGACAAACTGGACTGGTCAGAGCTAAGCCTTCAGCACCAATGCACTTAAGTCAAGAGTGACTAAAGCTGAATCATTTTGGAGGTTTAAATAAAGGCTAAACAGACCCAAGATGATCTTAGGACTGCTGCAAACAAACAACTGAATTTCATCCATTCAAACATAGCTAATGGTTATGCTCTTTCCCTTGGCCAGTGAATGTGTGCAAAATATGATGATTTCTGAATAAGAAAACCTCAGACATTTACATGAGAACATCTCTCAAGGTCATAAAGTATGTGTGCTAAAGACAAAAGGATATTAATTTGACCATAATTTGTGTGAGGGCTTTCAACAAGGCAGTGGAATGCATATTTTTAAGACTTTTTTTCTCTAGTAATTTAATTTCTCAGGAAATGCTGCCATTAATATTTTATTTTGAGTGCTGGGATGCTAATGCTATTACCCATGTTTCTCTTTACTCCTGACAGTACACTCAACACCAAAAACTTGTTCCAGTAACATATTTATCCCCTGGTACACATAAAGTCTTCTTTTTATTTCTATCTCTTTTCTTTTTCCTCAATGTCCCTAACTTATAAAAAGCACCAATGTTTAGAAAGGCTGGAAAAATAACGAGATGGGATTCATATGAAAAACTGTGATTTTTCCAAGTGAAATTAGAAACACGGTCTCTTTAACATGGAAATTTGATTTCTCTACAATTTGAGGACTCATTTCTGCAACTGTCACATATGTAAAATTTCCAGTGAAGTCAAAGAGGCCTTTGAATACAAAGAAACAGCACAATCAACTCTGAATATATATATATTCCATATGCTTTTCTCTCTTTCCCAGTGATGTACATGTTATAATAATTTCATCCAGATAAAACTGTCATCATTTTAATTTTTACGGTCCTTAAGCTGTTTAAAAAATAAAATTAATAAAAACAATTTCTGCGAAGAACTCATCTTTATGCGAGCATTTAATTAGCATCTCTTCTTTTTTATTTTAATCTGAAAGGGGAAATATTGCATTGTCAGGACATCCTTGAATGATATCTTAGATATTTTGTTTGTTTGGAATGGCTTGAAATCACACAACTTTACTGAATTATGACCAGATAAATATATCTAAGCCTGAGGGCAGGAAGTCCTGGCAGCTGAGATGTAGGGAACATGCAGTTTGTCCGTACCAGATTCTTCTGTTTCCTTTTACTAATAAATCTAGTAGAAAGCTTTGTTTTCACTCTCAGCATGATAAATAAAGTCTCTGTCTATGGTGCCATATTAGTGCTCGGTACTTATGCTTGTAATTCCACCTATTCTCATGGAGAGATGAGACCTCTGTGAACCAAACCTCATCAGGTCAGGTTTTGTTTGGGTTACTGCCTATTCCAAAGCAAGGAAAATATGGCATATTGCAAGTCTTCTGGGATTGATGAATCACACCTTGGCTTCTTAAGGTCATCTGCAACAGTTATTCGAGCTGCCAGACCACCCACCTCCATTTCTGATTTTCCACAGTGTCCAGTTTTATCTTCTATTTACCCATTTTAAAATTCCCCTCCCCCTCTCCCTGATCTCACTGGTAAAAATCAGTTGAGAGGAGACTGTAAAAAGTCTCCTACATCTTCACACAACTCTGTTTGGTTGAACCTTTTCGTAAACAATTTTTCTTGCATGACAGATCATGTGCTGTGTGGCAGACATTTTTATGAGGTAGCCTGGGACAGGGCTAATCACATCACCCTGTCTCAGGTTTTGACCTTATCACTGTTGTGCATTGAGCCTAAAAATTGGACACTGGCAACCACATTGAGGGAAAATAAATGGGAAATGACATTTTAGTTAAAAAGAATAAGTAGATTTTATTTTATTGAAACAAAAGGTCATAGGACTTTTATTTATTGTTCTTGCATGAGTGTAATTAAATAGCTGCCATGTTCCCACGTCAAATGATTAAAAAAAAAAAAAAAAAACCAACAGGGGCAATTTCACTTGCCAGGACCCAGTTCATGGTTCTGCAGCTGTTTTACATTCAGGCCTTTAATGAAGCCAGTGGAAACTCTACCTGGAAAGCAATAAGAGAATAATATTCTTATGTGAAACATCATTTATAACATCTGTAATAAAGCAGGCTAAATCATACCTCTGCCATTTGAAATCATAAATAGTATGTTAGCTTTTAAAAGCAGCCTTTGTCCTTTTGAAATCTTTTGATGTCAGGCTGCTCTAAGAAAAGCCTAAGTAGACCTCTTCTGTACAGTGGTTTGATTAAGAAAAAAATCATTACAGAGTCTTCAGTACATGTCTAATGAAAAGTAGTATATAAATGTGAGCCTGGTAATTCATTATCAGAATCAGAAACAGAAGAATTTGTTGATACAACCATCATTGTTTCCACAAGAAATAATAAAATAAGCTATTCTAAATTGATTACTGGCATATTTTTTAAATATATGGATATGTATGTGCATGCATGCAGATTGGTGACATAATCTTTAATAACCTCATTTAAGAATGTAATTTTTCACTGATGCACTAAACCTCTTATTCATAGATATATTGGCACCTTTTACCGTGGTAGCTTGACTGTACAAAATCAGACACAAACTCTGGCGGTATTATCATGGACCTTTCTTAAAACAAGTAGAAAATTCAGAAAAAATGATGGGTATTTCTGCAAATTGGAAAATAACAGTTACTTGCAAAATGCCAGGCTGCAGAGAGGGATGTGGTTTGGAGGGCAAATTTGCTGCAGCTCCCAATATAAAACCATCTAGACCCAATGTAATGCCAGAAAGCCAGATCTGAGCCACATGTGTGTGACCTGCATTGCCCTGGGAAACCTGCACACCACAGCCAGTGCTCAGGCAGCTCTTCTGGGGTGTGTGTGCTGAGGTGCTGAGGCAGGACCTGGGAAAGAAACTCAAGTTCAGAAGAAATGGCTGCTTCAAGGTGTTTCCTGAGTAAACTGACTCCAGTGAAAAATTCTCAGCCTTTTCACTCTTTTTTCATAGCTCTCATTTCTGGCACAGAGCTCTGGCACAGAGCTCCCCACAGTCCAGCAGCTGGCTCACACCGTGCCCTTCACTGTGTCCCTGCCTCAGCCCTGGGGCAGGCGAGTCCCCGGGGTCACCTGGGTGTCTCCTGCTCACCCATGCTCTAGTGGAAGCCCAAAGACCCACTGCTGGGAAGCGGCTGGTATGGGAACCTCCAGATAAAGGCAGAAGCTGCTTCTGGTTGGGAGAAATGAGCAGAAAAATCTTGTCCCAGCACCTGCCAATCAATCAAATTGAGCATAGACCAGTGGCCAGCCCTGGAAACCCTCGACCGTCACTTACACTAACAGAGTTATCTCTCCCTAATGCTACCTCAGAGAAGCAGGTCCCAGATGTTACCTGCTTAATAATTTTCCCAAGGACAAAGCTCCCTACAGCTCCTGCACCGAGGGCCAGGCGGACACCTGTGGTGGGACCTCAGAGCTTCGCTTTGCCCTGACAGCTGACGGAACACATTGAAATGGCTCCTCCAAGAAGGACAATCATATTAAGGCTTGATCTTATTTTTTTTTTTCAATTTTTTATTAGGTAAAATAAAATAGGAGAGGCACAGTGCTCTAAACTAAGCACAAATGTAATTTTGCTGCCCTTCTTTTTGTTGTGTGGATGCCACTTGCCAATAGACAGAGATAAATCATTTGGTCTGAATTTGTATCCCACGAGATATGAAGATTTCAGAAGTTTGAGACTTCTGCCCTTGTCTGCTGTGTGCACGTATGATGCACGGGGCAGGGTGTGGCTCATCAAGGTGATTAGTTGCAGTGATACCAGGATGCACATCCCCCATAACTTCGGAGCAATGTTAACATTTCCTCTTTGCTTTCAGTTTATTGTGCCCAAGGTAACAAAGGGATTGATGACCTCTAGAGCCTAATTCTCATATCACACTGTTGGCAGAGATATTAAACACACTGTAATTGACCTCTTCTGATTTATAACAGAGTAAGTGGACTCAGATTCATTCTGAAGTGGACAAGTTTATCCATAACTTCCAGATGTTGACAGTACAATTAGTCCCCATGTGGAAAGAAAGAGAGGTGTTTCTTCAAGCTCATATTCAATTTCCGTGCTCCAATCCCTCTTTGTTTTAACTTGGCCCACATGCTGGTATGCAATGGTGATAATTGGACATTTTGTTTTTTGAGTTATAGGGAGAATCTGCACCCAACTCACCGATACATAGATTGATAAGGTGCTTGAAAAAGAGGGTAAATACCTCCATTACAAGTGTTGTAAATAATTGGTCTTAAACAAGAATATATGGAGGAAACAAAAATACTCCTATTAAATATACCTTTGCTGTCTGCAGTAGAACACAACACAGATTTGCAACATTAATTATTTCCACCAGCTTTGAGCCTGAAATATGAATACGTCAGGTATTTAAATACTAATTTACTTAAAAGAAATCTCTACTTTATTAAAATATCATTATGCATATTGGAAAGTTAAAAGTCAAAGCTATGTAGCTGCTGAGGTAAAATTCACATTTATTGTCCACTGAATGTGATGGAAATTGAATTTGTCAGGAAGCTGATTGATATCTAGAAGTGTTTTGTTTTCGGTGACTGGCACTGCAGAGTTACAACCATCTATCATCTAACAGGTAATTAGTCAGATTTCTCATCATGAGCCTTCAATCCTGCTGTTTTATTATTGAAATACCACAAACCAGTAGGCATCTGAATGCAGATAAAGTTCTCTGTCATGGTCTTAAGGACAAAGACAACATTTTGCAACTCAGCTGTAGTAAGTTTGAATAAAAGTCACTGAAATGTGAGGCATGATGTTAATATATATGGGAAAATGAGATCCTGGAAAACATCATGAGTGTTGACTTCTTTTTTGCTGCAAAAGAGCATTTAATATTAAAATCTTCAGTGTTGTAATGTAGAAAAATATGTCCCTGTAGAGAAGGAGGTTGGCTGAGGCAGGAAACTTTTTGGAGCTTGGGAGGATAAGGTGAAAATCAGGGTCTGTCTCTCTGAAGCACCATGTCCCTGTCCCTCCTTGTAAGTGGCAGACATCAGTCCTCCCATGCAGGAGAAGCCAGTCCTGCTCCTGCATACATCTGTGGTAGCTCTCATTTGTCTTCAGAGAAAGCAATGCACAACTCACTGAGCTTGGCCCTATTCGAAAGTGAACAGGAGTGGAGTTTGGGACTCAGGTCGCAGCTGACCCCAAAAATTTATGTTTATACAAAAATAGCTTTGTTGAGAATTTGTTATAAACACTTTGTGTATGGTTGAGTGCATGTTTGAACCAGTAGCAAGCTCCAATAAAAAAGGATAAAATAAAGTATTTGATAACAGTTGTTACCTACATGACTGTGATATAACTGCTTTTTTTTACACACCCCTTTTCTTCTCCCCTCATCTCTTTGAAGTGTTCATTGTAGATGATATAACATCAGTTGAACAAGCATTATTAGATAAAGATATAAAAAAGTAAAAATAAACTGTTACTAGAGTTTCAGGAAAGTAAGAACGATGAACCGATTACACTACTAAATGCGTTGCAGTCTGGATTCTTACTCTGTATTCAGTGTCTACAAGGAAATTTAAAATGTGTTGCTGTTCATCCTTAAAATATTGCTTTTGTAACAGAAAGCAATTGTATGAACTAATATTAGTGAAAGCTTAATTAATGTTCCGTTTTGGGACTAATTGATGTAATCCAGCTGCACAACTCACTCGTAGCACTGGCTTGCCAGCAGCCTTGGTGGCTTCAGTCAAATTTAAATTTTTGTAAGCTTAATTCTAATGTAAATTTTTTTTTAATGGAAGTCTGTTTTCATATTCCAGCCCTTCATAATGTCAAGACACAACACCCTTTAGTTCTTAATGAGTCATAAATGTTATTTTCTAGAGAATTTCCATTGTTGAATATGGAAGTTTTATATACTTCTGTAATCCTGAGCTAGAAATGATAATTCACCATAGCTGATAAAATGTTCTTAGTTTATGGTAGACACCAGAAAACAATTGCTAAGCAA
This sequence comes from Rhagologus leucostigma, assembly GCA_013397725.1. NCBI lineage: Eukaryota > Metazoa > Chordata > Aves > Passeriformes > Rhagologus > Rhagologus leucostigma. Next base: position 1,616,512 of record VZTD01003959.1, read on the forward strand.
GTTAGCTAATCATACTAAAAAATGTTTTGATCCAAAATGTCAAAACATGTCTAGAATGAGTAAAAAGTCCACTGGGTATCATGTGTTTAATGATTCAAAGAATTTGACAGTAGTAGAATTTAAATCATGGTGTACATTATCAGATAACATATATGTGAATATTGTATTACAGTATTTAATTTGCAGTTTTCTCAAGATTGTCTTGTATTGCAGAGCCAAGTAATTTTGAATTATGAGTTCGTTGTGCATGCTTGAGCTGACATTGTCACATGTGAGCAAGAGGCTGAGACACGATTAACAGGGAAAGAGAAGAGTATATGTTAAAGAGACAGCTGAAATGTGAAGGAAGGTAGCTCTTGTTCCACTAAGTTTGGCACAGAGGAGGACCCAAACTTGGACGTTCTGAATAACACCAGACTTTTGGGGAGAGTGGAATGGAATTTACACTGTGGCTGAGACCCCATCTTTCAAGTAAATGCTCCCCTCAGAGGGGGTCAAATAACCCCTTGATGGAAAATGCAAATATAAACCTGACCATGAGCCACAGCTTTTTTTTACTCTCCTTCAGTACAAGAGGTCTCTTTTACGTGAAATTTGGATAGCTTGTGTGTTTGGGCAAACTAACCCTGTCAAGCTGTTTGTAAACAAATCCCTTATTTCTTGTGCAGTTATGCTACAGTCCAGCCCTTACAATCCATCTGGCAACAAGGACAAGCTCCTGTCTTGAGAGGATGTAGTGAAAAGAATTTGTGGATACAGATCAGAGTCATACATGAAATCAGGGTAATTGACAAAAGCCCCCAAACTGGCAGAACATAAGGTGACTGTCAAAGCGTGGTGGAACATATTAGCAGTAATAAATAACCCAGAAATCTCACTTCATAGAAACAAACCAATGTAAACATTGAAGACAGCCAGTGCTAAACACTAATTAGATATAACTGCATTTTCAAAATGACTTAATGGGTCAGAGAGCCATTCCCCTGCCCTAGTGGACACCTGGGCAGAGGCAGTCAGCTCCCCCTTCAAGGTCCCCAAGCTTTGCAAAACACCAGTGAGGAACCAGGGGCCAGATCAGGGGAACAAGAAGAAACAAAACATCTTCTCAGGAATGGCAGACCTTGGAGAATCTGGGCCATGAAGCAATAGCAGAAGTTGGGATTTCTCTAGGTTATTACAGATTAACAAGGTTTTTCCAGGAACATTTCTAAGCAATAGGTCATAGGTTATGTTAGGTTTGCTGAATATCTGCAAATGTGAGTTGTAATCTTTGTCAGTGAACTGAGCTAGTCATGTGAGACGGGAGTCTTGTGCTTCAAGCTGTACTTTGAAGCAGCTTGGACAAGTGGTTGATGTGATTGCTGACTCTGGCATTGTATGTTATAATTTAAAATAATTGATACTGCTTCTGGCTCTGCCTTTTCCTTTCATGAGCAGTTAGAAGTTTAAATTTTAAGAGTTCCAGTGTACCAGCATTTTGTTTCTTGCTTTACTTTTTGGCCTCCCACCAAGCACCTAGCTGAGGGCGGGAGACCAGGGCTGGCCTCTAGTGAAATGTCACGATGTCTTATTCTCATGCAATCACCTTTGGACAATTGTCACATGAACACATGGTCCCTCCTAAATGGCTGTTCACCATCATTTGCATCAACAGCAGCTCCATTTGTCTCTAAACGGAGAAGCCCTGAGCAGTCCAAATCCCCTCCTCTCTCCTCCCATCTCCTCTGTGCCTGTGGTCTGTGTCCAGGCACTCACAGTGTTCATTATTCCACAGGGCCTTCTTCTGCCTGGCACTTGGCAACCTAGAGGTCCATGAGCTCAGAGGGCTTTGTCCACTCACTGCCCAGTATCTTACACAGGCAGCCTGGTGTCATTGGCACAGCATAGGCCACAGGGAAATGTAAAAAGGGGCTACCCTGACTTCCTGCCCTCTCTTCACTGTTTGCTGCCAGGTCCTGCCACCACAATGACCTCACGACCACCCCCATACAGCCGTAGTCTGACAGAAGGGGCCTGTAACAGCCCATACACTTAAACCCCCTCAGTTTTGGTGCTTTGCTGCTTGTCACTTTCTGTATGGATGAATAACATACTCAGAGCTTTATTTAGACAAAAGTACAGAATAAATAGCAGTGATCAAATGGGCACCTTGCAGAGGTCTGGTAGAACAAAAGCGACAGTGGTGGAGGGTCACAGGAAAGGGTTCTTCTCGTCTCTGAGTTTTACATTCATTTTGATAGAGGCGAGATCGATTTTGAAATGAAGTTTCAAAGCACCAAGTCTTTAGAAGGACTGCTCAGAACAGATTATTTTCCTTTTGATGTTAGTAGATTAATTAAGCCGCTGAAATCTAAAGTGAAGGGTAAAGTCAAGCCTACCCTCAGCAGTAAGCATGAGCTGGCAAGTATGTAATGGGTACTTTTCTCTCACCTTTCAATTACAATTTGGGCTTCCTGTTTAGAGTGATTATGTGCAGACATGTGCTGGTTCCAGAGCAGGGCACGTCTCCCAGTGCTTTGCCAGGTAAAAGCCTGTGTATTCATCCTGCACCATCAGAGGTGTGTGGGAATGGCATCACCTGCTGGTGCAGCTCTCATTCCCCTCAATGGAGAAAAGAGTTTGCCCATAGTGGAGGGACAGAAGGGGATGAGAAGTGCTGGTTTTCCTCTCCTGTGGGTGCAAAGAGCCTCGACTTCCACCCACACAAATCCTCCCACCTCCAGGCACCTGAAGCAAATCCTCTAAGAATGGCAAGGTTGCAAGGGGCTGAATACGTGGGGCTTAGCTAATACCCTCAGGGATAATGATAACTGATGCATTCACAGGAAGAAATTATTTAAAGTTCAGTGGTTGTAAAATGGATAATACATTAATGTTTCGGTATGTTTATTAAATACTTAACAATGTAATTTTTTTTGAAGACTATCCTAGCATTGCTATCTTTTTGCATGTGCTTAGTTACCATTTTAAACAACTACAAAACAGTGACATGTGGTAGTGAAGATTTCCTAAGCATCCCAAAGCAATATATGTGTGTGATATATGACATCCTTCCATAAATCCTAAATTTACACAGTATGCTAATGCTTGATTCCATAATTTCTTTTAAAAATGATTATACCCTGCTGCTAAGAGCAAAGGCATACTAAAATCAGTTTTCTATGCTTTTCCAACAATGAAATGCAAGCCAGCACACCACATAACCAATACTTACCATATGTTAGAAGATAATCCAGTAGGCTTCAGACACTGACATGATTTGCTTAAATAAAAATCCTGTTTTTTAAGGCAGTAACAACAGCCCACCATTTTTATTATTCCTTTAGTGACCTACTACAGAAAAACTAATATTAAATACAGATATTTTTATTGTAAATCAGCCTAGTCTATTTTCATTGCTTTTAATGTGGGATGGCACTGGCTTAGTTGCTAGGCTAGAGGAAAAAGAGCTGCAATTAAATCATTGAGTTGTTCGAAGAAATTCTCGAAACCAGCAAATATTCATCAGATCAAAAGAAGCCTAAAGAGCAGCTTCAAGATTTCTCTGGTATATTGGAGATGAGATGAAACAGTTCAATTTTGTATTAAAGCAATTAAATATAGTCTAGAAAAACAGCTATAAAATATTTTTTGTAGAACACTGATGTCTCTTAAGTGCAGTTCATGTCTTTCCCTTTCTGTACCAAATGAGACTTAATATTAAGCACATGCTTAAGTGTTTGCAAATTTGCGGTCTAAGAAAAGAAAATGTGAAATGCAATTTTTATAGTGAAAGGAATGAATGCATCTGACAGGTTAAGATTAAGGCTCTATGCACTAATGTGGCATCTTTCATTGTTACAGAATGATAAGAAAATAGAAAAATTGCACGTAGAAGGTAGCAAATATGTGAATTCCCTTTTTTTCAGACTCACCAGGGAAAACATACTTGATCTCGAGTACTGCTTAAAGGTAGAAAATAAAATTTTTTAAAGCTGAGATACTTCCAATTTTTCCCAAATCATTAGGACATCAGAGCTGAACTCTTGGCCCCACTGAAGTCATGGATAGATGAAAATACAGATCTAAAAGAAATTTATAACTATTATCACTAGACCATTTCTCTAACATCATACTTTTAAATACTGTTATAACTTCAAGTTATGTAATGACATGATCCTCAGTAAAATATATTGGCACCTGTGAGGCAGTGCTTTATTTTTCGTTTTAATGCAAAAATTGTGTAATAAATCTCAGCTTGCTGGATCTATTAACAGCCCAGTTTCTCCAGCTACAAAAGTTTGAATTTCTGGTGCCCTTTTTCTCAGACCAGACTATTCCAGCTGGAGCAGTGGCTAGTTTTATTGAGTAATGGACTGAGCAAAACCAGTAGTTATGGGGATACAAGGCGTATTCCCAATGGGAGCATTTGGCAGTATGTAGAAATATTTGTAATAGGAGGATCTGGCATGTTTCCAGCATCTGCAAAAAATGTAGACTCCTCCTTTACTCCCAAAATATGCAAAGGGTTTACAGCCGAGAACAGAGAAATGTGGGAACTCCACAACTTGACACATTGATCCGCTCCCAAATTGCCCACAACTGCGTACGTGCTTTGGAACACCCTCTGCAAGCCCCAACATTTGGATCAAGCGTTTGTTAGTTCTTTTTCTAATTAATAGCAGAGTGAATTATTTTGCTCATTATGTAGTTAGCTATTTATTGGGCCGGATGCTCAGCTGGGGTTAATCAGCATAACTATTGATTTTGACAGAACTCCCCCAGTTATATCAGTCATAATTTTGGATATTTGATTTTATGTCATTTTTCAATAATACACTGGTAATTACAAATGGAAGTATATGTTTGTATATGTATAGGTAAGTTAAATTCAGAATTTTGATAAGTACAATAAACACGGAAACTAATTTTGGACTAGGTTTTGTAGTGACAAAATAGGATTCATTCTTTTAGCTGCTGGGTCACTTTGTGAAAATGTATTCGAAATTACTGAGAGGATTCTATTGTGGCATAACCCCATTGAAATTAACAGCTACACTATACAATACTAACTAGCCAACAATTTTTTTTTTGACATTTGGAAAATATCACAGGTTATCTCAACCTTCTGTTCAGTCAAAGCTCACATGTTCATTTTATTGTAACCTACTTTAGAGAGAAATCAAGCATATCCTTTTCCTTAGTATTGAAAATTAGATTGTACTAATTGTTTATAACCTTGGGTTATAAATGTACACCCTGGGAAAAAGTGCCAACAGAGGACACAGAAAACGATATGACTGTCCAATGGTAGGAATATTACTTTTGAGAAAATATAAAGGTACAGTAATCTTAACAAAACGTATGACATGAAAACCTGGATGCCAATTTCAGAACATTCAGACATGTAATCCCTGTTGCACTAAAATCCCAAATCCTGCCCTGTAGAAATGCAGGCTGTGAGCACATTTCAAATTAATGAATGAACCCACACGTGGTGATGCAGTAGAATTTAGAGAGGATTTTAAAGCATACTTAGATTCGTAACTCACTTATTAAATCAAACCATCTAAATACCTTTAAAAACTGGCCATTTGCACTATTTACTGAAGGACTCATGCAATTGCAGGCTAAACCTTCACTTAGTTATGCAAAGATATATGTACTTGTGAAAGTGTTAGGGAATTTTGGCTTGAATAGTATTTTCCAATAATTGTCGTATTTCTTTTTCCTGTTGTTCATTCTCTGAGAGTAGTAAGAGCCTTGGGATGGTTAGGGCTATCTATGAGGAGAGGGAGTAACTTCCACATGCCCTATGCAAAATAGTGTAGCTTCTTGGAGGCATCTAAAGTTGCACTATTTCATACCAATGTGACACTCTCTCTTTCCAAAAAGGTGATTGATTTACATCTTAACGAAAGAGTGTCCCTCATAGTTACCTGTATCATGCTGTCCCACATGAGTCTGATTAGTCAAAGACTGAGAGGCATGTTACTAACAAACTCCTATCCCTGAATTTTAGTCACATGAGGATTTACTCTCCCAGCTGCTTCTAATGAGAGTTGCATGGCTAAAGCCTAGTCTGCTCTTGAGGATCTTTGTGTGGAACCAAGAATTATTCTATCAACAAGAGAACTGGCTCAGAAAGTTGTAAATTAGAGTTGATTAGATAAATATTGTGTCTTTCTCAACCCATAGGCAAGATGTAGTACTCTAATAAGGAAGCTATAAAATTTATTTTAAAGTATGCTGTAGAGCCAGTGGTCAAGAATGTGTAACTATACCAAAAAGAGAAATTCAGATTGTAGGAGGTTTGAATAATCTTTCAATGTGATGTATATCAAATGCATCATATAGCACTTGCCTCTTATTTTCCTGCCTGTACCATGATATTTATACTTGTTTCACAAACAGGTAAACTGAATTACCTAGCAGTACTTATAAAGCACATTATATAAATACAGATTTCTCCTGGTATTTGGGGGCTGTGATCCTGCAGATCATTGCATGGTCAATTGCTGGAAAAGTGGTTTCTGGAGAATTTCAGTGGGCCTTTCTGCGTAGGAAAAAGGCAGCATATGAGACTTAGCAGACATGTGGAATAGACTGTGGTTTGTACAGTGACAACACCCAACCTGGGTATACAGTACTTTAGTAACAATATGGAAACACCTTGCAGTCACCTGCGTATCTGAGACTTCTTTTGTGTTTCTTGATTCCTGACTGTTCTGTAGAAAAGTTGGAATATATTCACTCAGCAGATCTTTAGTCATCAGTCCAACTGCAGAGCTCAGTTGCTCTCACTTTAATCTCTGGCAGAGAAGTGGTACCTAGAGCAACTCCTGAAGAGCAACAGAAATATCTACTAGCAGAAGAAACTCCTCTTTGCAAAGACAGAAATTTCTTGAGAGTTAGCTCAAGGATTTGTCTACCTGTACAGTGCTTTGTTAGCAGACCTTCCTCAAGCAGACTCATTATATATTGGCAAAAGTGTGTTTTGCCAGCACATCTTCTTCTGGTTCCCCAAGTGGAAAAACTATGTTGACAAAAGGACATTTATTGGCAGAAGGAATGTTTGACCTTCTAATCTCACCAAAATTACAACTTCTGTCTGACAGAGATACAGCAACTAAAAAGCCAACTGGGAGCTTCTACTGGAAGTAAGAAACATATCAAAACTTATCTTCCCTCACAAGAACAAAGTGCATCTCTCGTGTAGTCTTTGTTGGTGTATACACTTAACACTGCATATTTGCCATTTTAGAACCAGAGAAAAGCAAAAGCCTGCAACCCCAAATCTCACACTTCAGACAACTTTTTCCTTGCAAAGAAGGAGCGATGTGGAGCTGCCATGAATCATCTTCCAGTCTGCACCATGCAAAGCTCCATGAATGGTGCAGGATGGGTTGCAGTAAGATTTATACAGAGGACCAAAGATAATGCCGCAGACACCCAGAAAAATGACTTTTCTCTTTGAGGCATCTGTGGTGAAACTGATGCAGATGTGTGCACATCTTAAACACAAAGTAATTTAATTTCTTCAATTTATATTTTGTTAATACATCCATGAAAAGGTGTCTGACCCTTCTGGGCTGGGGCTGATACACAGCAACCCTGGAGCAGTTTAGTTTAACCAGTCCTTGTTCAATAACAAACTTTCTCATAGAAGCAAACAGCTTGCTCTCATTCCTCCAGAAAACCTTGTCCTCTCGTGTTTCTTCGCTTACCTGTCACTACATGAAAGATCCATCCTCACTGTAACTTCTGACACAGCTTTCTCATTAAGCACCATAGATGACTGTGCAGCCACAGAAAGGCTCTGCGCTGTATTTCATACTTCTGTCACATGAGAAACTAAACTGCTAAGTATGGTAGCCACACTTCAGTTGGCATGCTTTGAACATGTGATTGCCATCATTTCGCATAAAGCCAGGCAATCAGCAGGAGTTCTAATCATTACTAGATAGTTTATTTTCACACTATTTTTCATATAATACATTATTTTGGAATTCATATTGCTGAATGGGTTAGTAAAGATTAAATTAGACAATGTAATGATAATCAGGACATTGTGCTGACTGTAGAAGAAGTAATTTGAGTCTCTGAGAATTCGACAAGGGGGAGGGAACAAGAACTAGAAGTTTAAAATATCTCCGAGATTTGAGGAGGATGGCATTGAATAATAAAAGAAGAAGACTGCAAAAGGTATAACTAGCTTTGATGTAATAAACCGAAAAATAAAAGAAATGTATGAAAATTAAAATTGAAAACAGTGATTTAAATTTTTTAATTAAAAAAGCAAATGTTACATTAGACAGTTTTAATTACATATGAAAACAGAAACAGTCTAGGCTGATTTAAAGGTCTACATAGAAGGTAAAACTGAAAGTAGCAAAAAGTAAAGAAAAACCCGAACTAAATAGAATTAATGAAATAGAAGGGTAAAAAGCCCTAGAGAAGGAATTAATACACCCCTGTTTCGGCATTAGCACTTTCAAGGAAGCTCTGGCTCCCTGTCAGAGCCCCACTGGAATCAATGGGTTACTGTATGGGTGTGGATATCAACCAGTTCTGTGCAGTTTGCAGGCTCTTGGCTAAGATGTGAAGCTATCATCACCTTAACCGCTGTGCTTGTATGGTATATCACATTTCCCCATCTGGATTCTGTTTTTTTGTGTTTTAAACCAGGAGCGTCCTTGGAGCAGGGACTGTCTCTTCTGAATATTCAGCACTTAGCACAGTGAATCCTTGATCCCAACTACAATTTAGAAGAGTAACAATTGTTCTTAATTATATCAGGTGTAAAGATTTTTGAAATAAAGCAGAATTTGATCACCAGAAATGCTGGACTGGCCCAATAAAATTTGGGAATTATTTTAATAATTTTGCCTCGATATTCGCAGGTTCAGCAAATGTCTGTAAGACTTATGTCAAATCCAAATGTTTCAAAACTGGTTTTGGTGGTGTTTTAAAATACATATGAGAATTTTAATATAATTACTCACTTTGTATAGATCAACTGATCTCCTCCTCTTCAAAAAGACTTTAGTCAGTCAGTCATGGGGTAGAGATGTTGCTGTTTGAATTCGATCTCTTCTTACAGAAAGCTGACAATGCAGATGACCACTGTAAACCCTCTGTGTGGGCTCCACATGCTACATTCTCCACATCCTTTCACTGGTGCTTATGGAGCCACGAGTGAATGTTTCAAAAAGCCAGAGATGGCTTGCGATCATGACACTTTTCCCAAAACTTCAAAGAGGGGTTCATTTCAGGATCCTGAAGTTCTGAGGTGACCAAGTTAATATCAATTTAAAGAATTTGGGAACAGACATCTTTTGAGCCCTCTCTGTTGGTACAAAACCACTCATAAGCATCAGTAATTTTTGAAAACTTTGACCTAAGCTTACCACAGATGTTGACAGAATGGGACGTACATACAGCTTATTGTATGAACTTAGATACCTCTGTAGAAATGTTGTGTAGGCAATAGTGATATTTACAGCATCTTTTTACCCCTGGACAATGACATTGCTCTTTGACACTGAACATTCCCCATCAAAGTACATCAGAGGCCTTTTGGAAAATGATGGGGATATCTAGTTAAGAGCCATAATGGGTAAAAGAGAGAGCATCCCTGTGACTTTTAAATATGGAGAAGTGTGCTTACATGAGTCCTGAAATTCATATTAATTTCACATTTACAACTACATCGTTTTCATTTGGAAGTCAGCAAGAAAAGGTCAACTGAATTAGAAGGAAAAAATAATTCTTATTACAAAACTATCTCTGCTACTTTTATAGTTTTACTGAATCCATAAATTTAAGTTTAAGAACCAGAATTTCATAAGAAAACAGCCATGGAAAGTCCATTCTGAATGATTACAGACCCGACGTTCTTAGATGCAAGCAGAGTGACCTGGCAGTAGCTGTGACTAGGAGGTACAACTGTGGCTTTCTCTGCCCAACAGCCTTGCTGTTTGACACACAGCTGTACTAATACTGCCCTCACCCTTCAGATGCCTACAGCTGGAGAAAGGCACAAGCTAGATCTGCTTTGATTTAATACAAAAATATCAGTTTTTAAAGTGCTTCATTCACATGCGCATGATACATAATGACTCAACAATGTAAAAATTATGAGATCATGATTTGTGTCATTCAAGACACAGTACACAGGTAATCCTAGAAAGCTGGAGACTGACAAAAAACATATGGGTAACTCTTAAAACTGCTCACTATTAACAAGAGAAACACGGTAAGCCACAGGGGAAACCTGACTGAATTTACATTTTTGTAGAGTTGTTGAAGATGTGTATCTGGACACATTGAAGCAAGATCTTTCGCATACAGCTAGTGTATTCACATACATTGACTAAAATATTCAAATACCTAGGATTGAAATTTAGTCCTAAACTGATGTTAAGTTTCCTAATTATGGATGGCTATGGACCCTGTACTCATAATTCTCTGTTGAAGTCAGAGCTTCCAGCTGTGCACTGCCTGTGAATAATCAAGCAATTTTATTGAGAAGCCTAAATTTGGGTGTAATAGTTTAATGCTGTAGATACTTATCATGATGTTTGTTTTATTTGCATGTTTCTCTGTTTGAAAAGTTAAGTATTCTAATTTATGTTGTGATAATATGGCTTTCACTTTTAAAAATTTGTCTTATTTGGAGAGATCAGTAGAAACAATACGTGTAAAAAAGGTGATCTAAAAGCTCTGACCGAGCTGGAGTCTACTTACAAGGAGCTGTACTTTTTTTCTGACTCTAATCATATGTGAAATAATACAAGGGGTGATCTACAGTACACCTTGTACTTCAATTAGTCAAAGACTGACTTGTCTAATGATATAATAACAGTGGCAAACTCTTAATGAGTCTACCTACAGCTTTGCACATTGTCTTCACAAGGGATTTTCACGATTAAGGCCCAGGACCCATGGGCCACACAGGTCAAACCATACCTTGCTGCATATGGGAATCCAAAGCTTCTCTCTTTATGTTTTGTTGGAGTTGATTCAAATTCACTGTGGTCCACATACTAAGAGCAGAACTTGATAATAGCTGAGTTGTGACAGGAAACACAATCAGCTCTGCAAGTGCTAATAGGCACGAGGCAGTGGGGCAGGCCAGTGTGTTGGTGTCATCAGCTCTGTGGGAGCAAGCTGGCCCCGGTGAAAGTCCTCGGCCACTCACTGCCTGCACAGCCACCAAACCAGTGTCATCATTATTGAGGGATCTTTGTGTCGGGAGGATGCTGGAAAACGAAGCTTTTATATGTTCAAAAAATAAATTATTGAGACCAGATTTACAGAAAGATGTATTATTGCTCTATGAGACTGAACAAGACAGTCAGGAAAAATGTGGATGGTTCAGTCCTTCTGTAGCAACTGTAGAAGTCTTGTGTGACTGGGGTTGGGCTGCCTTAGTCAACTGCTGTGTTGGGATGACAAAAAGGTAATTTTTGCCCCTATTCTTCCTTGTTAATATTCTTTTGCCAGCATGCAAACCCAGAGTGCTGCTGTAAGCACTGTGGAGCGGAAAGGGTGGGTCGCAGCCATGCAGATGTCAGGGAGAGAGGCACAGACAGCTCCTGTGGACATTTGCATTTCTGGAGTCAGGGATACCAGTCTCTGCCCAGAACAAGCTGTTTTCTCTGAGGTTTACAGTGATGCACAGGGATTTAAAAGGGTGCAAAGCAGGCACGATGGTGGCCTCCAAGTGACACTGCTGAATAGTAGACCTGACCTGTGCATCACAGAGAGGCACAAGGCAAGGTTTGTCCAAATGCTGGAGAAGCACTGTGCTCCCAGCAGCCCATCACCCTCACTCCTCTGAGGTGTTTCAGCCAGGGTGAATATCTTTTAGGGTACAGAAGACACTAATGTGAGAATTTTTTGTGTGAGAGAGCTGATGGGACTGTCTTATTTCTGAAATTTCTGAATTCATTATGAGAAACTAAAATCCTCCGTTTTTTGCAAAACCAAACCAAGCCCATATACTTTTCCACATTGGAGACTGATGAAGTTTGGAAAATGGAACTCTCCATTTAATTGCCTAATTCTCCATATTAAGACACATCTTTTTGCCTGTTATGCAAACATTCAGGTAGATTTATATTAGGTGCATTATAAAAAGTGGGGATAGGTAATAAAGATTATATTGATGTATGTAAGAGAGAAGACAACAACACATGGAGAAAAAAGATATATGACTGGCTGGAAGCATTGCAAGCTAACACTTTGCTAACTTGCCACATGTGTATATCACATAAGCAGCTGAAAATATTTAATAGTGAAGGCTCACACATCTACAGTGCATTCGGTTTAGGGGGAAGTGTATGCAGCTGTTGCAGATTTAAGTAGTATTTTCTTTTCCTGTTGGTGACACTGAAGCAAAAAAGTACCTATAACTGAAAGGTTATATATTAAAGACAGGTTATAATGAGGCATGATGTGGAAGTAAAAATGTGTATTAGGAAGAGGAAAACTACTGCATTCTCTGAAAGTGCAGACATGGACTTTAAATACAGATAAGCCTCTCCTTTCTCTTTCTTTTGGACTTCCTTTGTTTAAGGACTTGCTTTGAATGACTTTCCAAGATGGGCTACTAGCCCAAAATTTAATTTACACTATTATGAGTACGCACAAATGGTATTTTGTGTACCAAAACTTTCAAATGTGCTATGTCTGTGTTATTTATTTTTTAAATAATGATGGTTAAAGAACAAATGTTGTTACTTATAATGCTTTCAGTATCCTCAGAGCTTGCTTACTATAGCCTTTTCATTTCCCATACAATCAGAATCTAATTTAATTATATAAAAGCATCCTCCATAAAAAGTAGTACAAAATGCTTTGCAGAGAGAGATAAAGAAAAGAAGGAATGTTTTACGCAGATTGTCACAGTGACTCTCAAGGAGACGAAAAACAATCTCTGAGGATAGACTACCATGAACATAAGAAAATCAGAAAAAAAGAAGAAATAGCAGCAGAGTTATTTTTGAAACATAGATCGAGTTTAGGAGCCAGAGAAGAAGGAAAAAGGGAAAGGAAAAGAATGGAAAGGAAATGAGTTGTGTAACAACAAAAAAAGGAAAGGAAATTGGAAAGTTTTCAGATGAGATTTAAGAACAAAGACATTTCCAGGAGAGTGAGATAAGGCAGCAGCACAAAAAAGGGGAAGAACATCCACATGGTGTAGGAAATCACAAAAGAAAGACGAGTGGCTTAGTTTATAGTCAAACAAGCAAGGATTTGGAAAACCTGGATACTGCTGTCTGGGCGCTTTTTGTCTCTCTGGACTTTCCTACCTGTAAAATGGAAAGCACGTTAGGTGATGAGGCATGATGGTCTCAACGCAGGAGACTTCTGAGACGAAAGCCTTGAGGGCCTATGGAGCAGCTGAACAGCAGTAAGATATGGCCTGCTGATCTCCCCTGGAGAGATACAAATATTCAAGTGTTCTTTATAGTTGATACATAAATTATTTTGTAGCAAAGTACGAGTAGTAGGAAGGAGCTGTGGCTAAGGGAGAGGGGACAACAAGCAGAGCTGTGATATTTAGAGTAGATATAGTGATATAAAAGATAGAATTAACAATAAGAAGGCCTGGGGGGAGAATAGGGAACAATGAATTTTAATGAAGATGAAAACTTCCTTCAAGGGAGCTGGATAGATAACTTTTGTTGTAACTCGAGGAAAAGCATACCAGCAACACTGAGCCAAATGTTGCCTTGTGTTATGCCAGCTTTTACCATCTTTCTCCACAATATGTATTCCAAAAAGAAATAAAATCCTCCCACAGAGAAGCTTTGAGAGGGAGGTGCCCCACAGGTTGGCCAGTGTTGGCTGAACCCAGAAGGGAGAAGATGAGAAGGGACCCATCTGAGACAAGCAGAAGTTTTTTTCCTCCTGTCATGAGGAGCAAATGATGAGGAGCAAATGTGGAGCAATGATTTACTCTTTTGCAATTTGCCCTTGAGGTTACTTTCTCCTCCTCTTCTCTGAAGTGCTCAGAGAAGGCTGTCCTGCTCCACCTGCCAGTGCCTGCCTTGGCTATATTGACACGTGATATATGCTTGTGGTGTACTAAATAGTGATGTAATCTGTGCCATGTATTTAGTAAGATGAACCAAAGGAAATGGCTTTCTGCTGCGAGATCTCAGAATGTGCTGAGGAGATACCGAAACTTCCAAGAAGAGCAGCTAGAGCAGAAGAGCTAAAGCAGGGATGTTTGACTTAAGAAATAAACATCACCAAGCATTCACAGAAGTGAAATCTCTCTTACAGCCACTCTTTAAGCTATACTTTTGCTGTATCCATTTGGAATAAATTTTAGTTTGTTGCCCAAAAGCTACAAGGTACCGTAAAACCTGCTGTACTCAGATAACATAATTCACAAGCATGGTGGTTTTCTGAGGACTTTCCAAACTCACTACTCTGTACTTTGCGAACTTTTATACACACCTTACTTCTCAAAATATTTCTTTTATCTTCTACTTTATATCTTATTATATCTAAAAACTTGAAAGGGATCACATTTAACAGTGGAGTCCATTAAATGTGGAGATGAGAGAAGGAGAAATGGGGCAGTTATCTCTGTGCCACTGCTCCATCCACACTCTTTGAATAAGTCTGCACAATGACACTTGAATGAAAGCCTAAGTAAATTCTGGTTGATAACTGCATGGAACAAATGTGGAACAAAGAAGCTATGTTCTACTCTTTATATGTTGGAAGAATGAACTTGTTGCTGCTTGATCAATTCCTTGTCCTTCACTAGTACTTGAGTTCCTCTTTTTGCTGAGAGAGCATGCAACTGTGCAGTGCAGGGTTGTGTTATATTTCCTGACCTTTGACACCTTTTTTCCCCCAGAGATTTAAAGGAGTTAATATGGGAAGCAGTTTTTTGTCTCACTTAGGATTTTAAATAGCAGAATCTATTTGTTTCTCATTCAGCAAGCCTCAATTATTTGTTTGTAAAAAATCATTTGGTAATGGGATTAATTCATCCTTCATGTAAGTACACTGGAAAACAATAATGTTACACAAGAGATGAATTTAACAAATATATAACTCTTGTAGGGACAAAAGAAATTCTTTCTAGAGCTGTGTGAAAGGTTTGTTGTACACGCCTGATTTAGTATATTTCTACAAATCTGAATGTTAGAGCCCATTTGCCTTTCTTCAAAAGTACTTAATCTAAAACTAGGCCCAAGTGTTTAAACATCAAGTCCAATTTTAAGAAAAGTGATTTGATTATGCTTGTGCTGAGGTTGTATAATGCTTGCTTGCTCCTGGCAAGTACTTCTTTCAGCATTTTCAATGCAATACAAAGTTGGGCAAATCCACCCATCTGCACAGCAAGAGGAGAACTCATGTGAAGCTGCCTAACTCCAGGTTCTCAGAGGTGAAGTGGTGGTACTGGTGGGGAGGAGGAGACCAGGCAGGGCTGTGTGGCCTCTGTGTGTGTTCTGATATTATGCTCTCTACCATAGTATCTGCCGAGACAATCCACTGATGCGTTAAACAATGTCAATCACATCTGTAGAATGCTGTTCTTTCTCTCCTCTTCCCCAGGTGTAGAGCACACAAAAATAAATGTCTTACTTTTGGCCGAGTTTTAGTTTTTTTCAACTGTATGCACCCACACACACCTATGATGTTATGTACAGTGTAGTGCCTCCCTGAATTCCTGTTGTGTCTGTAACCAAGCTTCGCAGTGAATGCGGTATGTTTGGTTTGTGTTCTGAGGAGGTAATGCCATGCCCTGGAGACAGCAATAACCTATGACGCAGGACCCAGGATTCCTAACCCTGGCTGTGCTCCCAACCTGCTGCATGGACCTAGGCAAATCACTTGACCCAGATTCCCAAAGACAGATAAGCACCTAAGATCTTTAAATAGTGACGTCCAGGACAGATTTATCTGGAGTGCTGGGTGCAACTTATAAGCAGACCTACAGTGGGGTTGCAACTGGGTGACTGGGCAGCTTTCTCTCCTACGTTTAAAGCTGTATCTCTTCTTCATCTACATTCACTATTTCAGCTCTGTACAAATGCTGAGATAATGCGTTTTTCAAGGAGCACCAACATTCTACTGTGCATATGGAAAACCATGGAAGAACTCACCTATGGCTGGTGGCCTGGAAGCCCTGAAGTTTGAGTTTTAAATTAGGTGTCCCACTGCCATGAGAACCTGGGTTCTGAGGGTGTGCCTGTATTCAGAATACGTGTAAGACAGAGACTTAGGGAACATGGAGGCACAGAAGAGGAGTTACCCAGCTCATTTGGTAGTAGCCTGGGGTGGTGAAAATGCAAGTTCAAATCTCTAATCCAAGCCAGGGATGCTAGGGATGATTTGACCTCAAATCCCAAAAAGTGTCTAAACCAGTAAACTACCAGAAATGCTGTGAAATACCTTTTTATTTTTTTGGGAATTGTAGGGTAGAAGAAAAATCAAGCATGGTAACTGAGTCATGGATGAGTATTTATTGATTAGAGTCCAAGGAGGCACCAGGACAGAGTGAACATACCCAAACATCATCTTTTAGCCTCAGCATTCCAGGCTGGTGTTCCAGCAGGAACAATAAAAAATGTCAGTAAGGAGGAAAAAGGCAGCATACAGTTAAAAGTTGTGATGTCTTATGTGTCTCTGAAGAACTACCTGTGTGTCCTTCTAGGTTTTTTTTTGGTCTCATAAAGGCAAGGGACACTCTCCAGGACATTATTTGGATGTGTGGAAGTGACCCAGCACACAGCAGAGCTCAGCCTTGGACCTTGCTGCTACAACAGCAGCCAACACTTCTAACATTTGTATGGGAAGCTTCAGGAGAGGCAGGGGCACAAGGATGCAGGCTCCTTGGAAAATCACAGTAAAAATGCATGGATGGTGCACAAAATAAGCATTCATGACATTCAGCTCTGGCCATGTTTTGTGTAATGTGACAGAATTGTGAAGGGTGTCTGTTTCTCATGATTAAATGATGAAAGTATTCAGAACTCCTCAATGGCCTGCAGAAGCCCGGTACCGTGCAAGATGGAGTTCAGGTTAAAAAAACCAACGTATTTTATGAGTAGATCTGGAAGCAAAACAGCTGACTGCCTCGTTCAGCCAGGCTTTTATACATGGTCTTAGGGTATCTGGGAATCCATGAATCCACGCTGACATCTGCACACTTAGAATCATGATGCTGCAGGCCCTAAGTATATATTTAGACTGCATCTACAAACCTTGCAGAAAAACATTAAATCAGCAAAATGAAAAAAACCAACCAAACAAAAATGAGACATAAAAATGAGCTGGCTACTCTAAACCACAGATACAGTAATTATTTCAGTCTTTTGCTTAGGGGTGTACCAACTGTTTACAATTTACTGTTTGGCAAGCTGGGTGTTCTCATCTCCCTCATGGTTCAGGAGTCAAAAACATATGCTACCTTTAGTAATGAACTCTTCCAAGATTTGAAACTATCCATATTCATGTCACAAGAAATGTTTACACAAGAGCAAAATGCTCCAACATCAAAATAAATCAGTAACATCTCAGAGTTTATATTTCCATATGCTTCTTTGGCATAATAAAGCAGTCGAAGGGCTGCTGTTGTAAAATGGAGTTTAATTAAAAACAAAAGAAAAAAAAACTTTATCAGAAATCATGGGCATCCAAAAATCATGCAGAATAATGCACAGCTTCAACATATTCTAAAGATTTATCATCTATCAATAGAAACAAGAAAATGTAATATAATCATATCCTCTACACACCTTGCATATTTTCCATATTATGTGCATAAATTATACATTCATTTTCATAATTATGGTAACATTCTAGTTTTCACATAAACTGCTATTACTCCTGGGTACCAGTAAGTTTACATCTACCAAGGCTACACGCTAATTACATTTTCTTTTTATAATGTTATCTATTTATCAAATTTAGTTTCTTAATGGAAATTAATAGACTAGGTCTCTGCAGTAAAAAAAATAATCAGAGGTAACATAGTGTTTTGGGTATTTTTCAGCTTTCATTTTATTCAAGCTTAAAGGGTTTTGAGTGCTTTACTGGTGATTATGATGTATGAAATAAGTTGTAAAACCAATGTCCAGGAGGTGGTTGGGAAGGAGTTAATTATTTCCTTTTTGCTAGAGGAGGTCCACAGCTGCCTGAACTAAGTGCAGGGATTTTCAGGGTAGCCAGCTGTGGGGATTTAATTGATTCATCCACCAGTCTATAAAGGGGGGGGTACCACAGGGTGACTCTAGAGCCTGCTGTGATTCAGGGAGGAGGAGGAGGTAAATTAGGGTGGGTATTGTAGCCATGAGAAGATCTAAGCAGGAACGACTAGATGGGTAAATATTTAATATTTTTTCTCCTGAATGTCAAGGGAAGAAATGAGGATTTTTTTTTTGGTTTGGTTTTTTATTTTTTACATGTCTTTGAAAAAAAGGAGTGCTCTTTCTATTTTTCTAATCCTTTATTTTTCTAACTTTTAATGGAGTTCTGTGATACTCTTCCTTGCATCTAAAGTTAGGGCAGCAAGAAAGCTTGAACTGAAGGGACATCAGTGGATGGAAGATATGCCTCAGCCAATTGCAGCAGATGAAGATGAGCGGCTGGGTGTGGGCAGGAGTGAGGAATAATCCCACAGTGTGTGGGATGCTGGAGGAAATCTTGTCTATATATACAGGAGGGTGAGATCTTAAGCAGTCTTGGCTTTCAGATCTGCAATGTACCTGTTTCCTTTTCAGCTGAATGCAGTAGAAAGATGGTTTACTTTCCCCGGATACTTGACTGCTTTTAACAACAAGGTTTATTGAGGCCTGTCTTATCCTCTGGGTGGGTTTCCCTTCTTTTTCTTTATCTCTGAATGAGGGTATTGTCAGAAATCTGCAACTTGTTCTACAGGGACAGCAGTGGTATTGCAGCACCTTCTCTAAGAACTAGCTTTGACTCTATTTTGATTTGATCCTCAGCACATTTTTTTTCCCTTCCTCACCCGTAGTGAGGGAGGAAGTTTCCTTCCTCAGCTCCATCTGCCTTAAGATTTTCCAGGTTTAAGCATGGTAATTTACCTGAGGAAACAGGCTTTGTTCAGGGTAAGAAATTCTACATTAATGTAAGACATTAATACCTATTTTGAGTATTACGATATGTTTAGTTGTTACTTATTCTATTTCTAACCTAGTTTAGAAATAGTTTTTATATTTCAGCCACTATTTACATCTACTTGCTCCTCCTCTGGCAGTAACTGTGCTATAGTTCAGTAGTGAATCCAGAGGAGAACACCACAGGCTTCATTCAGCAACGTCCATCTAAATAGCATGTTGTGCCTGAAGACCAGTTCACATTTATGTCTAGCACCTCATTCTAGCAATTATACACTTATAATTATACAATTATTATATAGATAATAAGGGTCTGTGGGATGCTTTGCACAAGCCTAGAAAAGAGCCATGAGCCTCAAGTATGTGTTCTGCAAGGCATTCAGAGGTTGCAGCAATGTGCCATACTGGGGTGGCTTCCAGTTAGCATGTCCTTTAACATGGCAGGAGTACTCCCAAATCTTATTGGAGTGAAGATCCGGGTGTGTGTGCATCTTCTCTGTGCAGCACACGCACTCCAAGACTTTTCTAAGTATTGGTGTATAAAAGTTGGCTTTTATTGGTATTTTGAAACCTTTCACAAGTGATTTTTGTAGAGTCCTGCTTCTATAGACACAATGTGTTGACTCAGGATATTGTCACAGATGAAATGTTTTCAGTCCATTTTTCCCCCCAAGATTTGAAAAGCTCACTTATCTTTTGCCCTCATTAAGGTCAGCTATTGCCTACGAAATACCTTATGTATTCAGAATGCTCAGTGAAGTGTTAATCGCTGACACAGGAGATGTTCCAAGTGTTGTGAGTGCTGCATGTTAGCCAAAGTCTCATCAACCCATGAAATCTGTTCCAGATTCTCTGGCTATAATTTATTGCTGGATTATTCTTTATTAATCCCTGATAGGGTGCTCTGCTGATGCATGCAACAAGAAAGGAGATGGTACTGGTTCACTTAAGTGGAAAAGAGATTACTGAGAAGTGATGTGGCTGTTGATGGCAGCCTATGTTTTTTTATTGGCCAAGATTTTCAAAAGTTCACTGACAGCACCTTATTCCACTGCAGTCTCCCAGGAAAGTCTGAGGACACAGGGTAAGCAGAGACTCAGAACCTCCCTCACAGCTCTTCAGCTTTCCCTCAAAGCCAAGCGATTGTTCATCTACATTCAGTGTGTTTCTGAATGATCCCAGGCATAATCTATAATAAAATTGAGAGAGCGCCAGTCAGCCTTAAACAGTGTAAAACCCACATTGGATCTAACATACAGGAATGGTTTAGATAAGCAGTCTTATACAAGTGAGATTATCTCTAAACCGACTTATATTGTTTGCCTCCTGCTATCAAAATCTCACTCACCCTTGGATCATAGCAGAGCCCAATGAAACATCACGCTCTTTCTTCTCTCCCTTCGTGGTAATGCTTTTTCAAGACGTAGCATTGCTCAGAAACATGAAGTGTGTCCTGAGTATTTTTTTTATAATGTTCAGAAATAATTTCATAAGAGCAACTGCAGTAGTTCAGGCGAGAGCTTGTCTAACATTACTCTTTTTGTAACAGGGGCCAAAAGTGGTTGTCAAGGGAAGGTTATACAGCATGCTCAAGGCAAACGTGTAAAATCTGTCCACTGAGTACTTTTCTGGCTTCTAACTACTCTGGCTCAGGGACTTTAAGACCACTGTGGCTTGTCTGTTTACTAACCCTCTCCAGATCTCTTTTCAAGTACTTATTAAGCCTGCCCTTGATCCCAGTAAAGTTTTGTTTCTGCCACATCATTTGGCAAGGATTTACATAATTTTGCTACATATGAATGAAGAACTGCTTGTTTGTTTTGAATTGAGATCAACTGGCTTCCTTTGGCCACCATGTCCTGTACTGCAAAAAGGAAAGAGCAATTCATCTCTACCTCATGGTTGCTCGTGGTTTTGTGGACCTTCATAATTTTTCCCCTTAAGCCATCTCTTTTCCAGGATGAAACGTCTTAGCTGACTGAGTCATGCCTTGCATAGAAACCATTCACCTTTTTTGCTCTTCTCTGCATATTTTCCAGTTCTAAGACATTTTTCCAGGTGGAGGTCTTATAATTAACCACAGTTTACAAAATACAGGAGAAGCATGGATTTCTACAATGAAAGAACAGA
Organism: Rhagologus leucostigma; assembly: GCA_013397725.1. NCBI lineage: Eukaryota > Metazoa > Chordata > Aves > Passeriformes > Rhagologus > Rhagologus leucostigma. The sequence goes on from VZTD01003959.1 coordinate 1,637,736, forward strand.
TGACTTTATTTTTGTTTTCTGTTCTACGTGTTAATGACCTTACTGTTACCAAGTACTTGAGTGATATTTTCATGGTACTATCATAACCCCAAGGCTTCCTGTCTGAGCGATGTTGACTACCTCAAAACCAATGATATTTTAGACATGGAGCAAGCATTGTTTTCGTCAACAAATATTATTTTACCTTAACCTGCATATTAGTAATGCAGCACCCTCAATTATCGGTTAATTTTTCCTGAAGTGTTATCTTGATATTCCTTCTTTGACTTTCATTTTCAGCATATTTTGTGAGTTCTGTAGTTTCATGATTGTCTTAAACTGTATATCAAAACTAGTTTTCACAGACATAACTCCCAAATATCTTTCTGCAGTATACATTTAAACCTTTTTTATAAGTTTTGAAAAGAAATATTTTATAGAAATAATTCAGTGGAAAAGAGTAGCTGGTGCTCAAGAGCTGGAACGGATTTTCTGTGTAAAAGTGGCAGCATTTAAAAAAAATTCATGAGAGAAGGTTATGAAGAAGCATTAGGAAGAGTGGTGTGAGAAGAGCACAGCCAGCAGGAGGTTTACTATGAGGAAAGGAGAGCTGACACACAGGAAGGACTGGTAGAGTGTGGTGCCTTGAAGTAAAGATGAAATACTAGAATAAGATACAAAAGGTGAAGGGGAAGCCATTGAAGGAACTTGAAAGGGAATTTGTATGCTAAGAAATGGGGAAAGATGATGTAATACCTCTTGATTTCACCAGGAAGGAAGCAGATTCAGGATAATTTTTCAGGTGTTTTCCTAGTGTTCCAAGGCACAGATAAGAGCATAAAAATGCAGCACACTAAAGTAGTGCCTCATTGTGTGGGGCCGTTAAGGGCTCCTGTGACAATATTACTGCTGAAAGGTTTGATGCTTGGCTTCGGCCAGGGAAATCTAAAGAGATCTGCAAAATGTCATCTGCATCTGCTAGAAAACACAGAGACTTTAGAATGTCCTTCCAATAAGCTGGACACTATTGGACAGGGCAGAAAACATCTGACTGTTTTTGAGGGAGTTGTAGCAAGCTTTCATCTGTATTCCTCATGCTGAGGGTAGATCAGAACCAGGGCTCATCTTCATCACTCATAAAAAGAGCCCCATGGAAGATGCTCTCTCTTCCTGTCTTTGCATTCCTCAGGACAGACTTCCCTGACTTCAATCATATTCTTTGTGATACTTGGCTCAAATCCTGTGTACGTGGACATTGTCTTAGCACTCATTCTCATTTGATGATTCCTACTTATGCTTTTAGTTAGGAAATTTAAAGAGTATTTGAGATTCTCAGCTAGTGTACATTGATGTAGACCTGTAAGCTTGTCATCTTTATCATATCTGCATCTTGGTTCCTCTATTAGAGGAAGTGGGAATGATGGAACCACCTGTAAAATGCTTTGATGAAAAATGCTTGCAAGAAGTGAGTATTTTATTATTTTGACAACTTTTTCCAGCTGATAATATCCATGAGGATTTCAGTATGTTTCACTTCACCTATTGAAAATGGAGAGAGATCTGGGGTGTAAGGAAGGAAGAAGCAATTTATTACTAAATCTGGTCATTCCTCCTTAATAATGATATACAAAGGACCAGACTTTTTGACAAAGTATAACTGGAGAAAAGACATGTTTTCACCAGATGCATAGAACATAAACCAAGGTACTGTTGAGATATTTGTCAAGAGATTATTTGGAATAGTAAGTGTGTACTTAAGGTGCTTGCTTTTTGTTTGAGGATTTTTTTTTCTCCCTGAGAGGAGAATAAAATACCTTAAAGGCCATCTAAGTATTTTTTAAAGGATTTCAAACTATTAAGATTGTATTTGAATTATCAAGTTCATACTGCCCCAGGCCTAAAAGTTATACCAGGTGGTGAGGCAGGAATCTGTAGGAATATAATGTTTTCTATTCACATTTTGATTAAACTTTGGAAGAAAACATTTTTGTTAGGGAACTGTTTTAATTTTTTTTGAAAAGTAAAAAAGCATTTTTCTTTTGCAAACAGTGTTGTGTTAGAGCTCTCACTGAAATAGATTGATTTTACTGGCTATTCGGTACTCTAAGAATCAAAACACTTTATTCTGATCTCTTGTAATCTTACTTCTAGAAATGGAACAGAGAAGTTACTAGACCTTTACATATAAAACAAAACATCAACAGATAAAGTGCATGAATAATTGTGAATGTGGTGAAAAGGGAATCAAGCTGAGGATTGGGAATATTTTATAAAATATTTAAAGCCTGCAACTCATGCATGCTGCATAACAATGTATGTAGTTATGTTTCTGTAACGACTGGCACTATAGACCAAAGTGTTTATATATTTGGCTGCCTTTATAAAGTGTATGAGGCATTAAGTCTTAACCTTATCACAGTTATTTTAATGATGATATTTTTATGTTTAATTTAACTGTAAATCATGTTAGTGGAGTTTTGACTGCTATGTCAGAGAGCTTAAAAACTGAGCTCAAGTTATTTGAAAAGCTAAGAATTTTTAGTGAGGTTTAGTGATTATGATCCACTCAAGTGTGGAGCTGTCAGAGAGGACACCAGCGGATGGTGCTTAATCTGTTCAGCTTTGAAGGGAAGTCGGACTCTGAGTATGAAGTTAAATTTTTGATGTATCTCAGTTACTGTTAAATAGCCAATTTATGGATTTGTTAAGGGCATTAAGGGAGTCACAATGGCCTACAAAACACTGTGCTGTGCCATAGTACATTTTCTAGTCAGATATCCATGGAGTGTTTACTTTTGCTGAATGGGAAATGATTGTTTCAGTTTAGTTTATTCACTCTGGTGTCTCATACGGTGCTGGGTAAATACTTCAAAAACCACACTGGCAAATGTTGGCTCATATGAATCCTGCACACCCATGTCAGCAATCATGAGGCTTTCTGTTTGCTTTCTTTTCCACAGGCATTCACATATTCAGTTTCCATGTAGTCCAATAAATATAAATTCAGAATGACTCTAGTTTTTGCTGGAGTGTTTTTGTGGATCCAAAGTCACCCTCTGCCTTCCTGTGTCTGCTGATGTGCTCTTGATCATGTGTAAAAGGTCACTTCACTTTCTGATTTTCCATACAAATTAAAAATAAAATCTTCCTGGGGAAGCCTGAGGAGTTTATGGTCAAGGCGATGACCAGACTGAGGTGAACCTCTGGCAAAGTTGTTTTCTCCCAGCACTTTCTCACCATGCAGATCACACGCTTTCGACAGGGAGGTTTTTTTTTGCCTCCTAGATTACAAATATGTAAGTCTGTGGACCAGGCTATGAAATAATATCTTGTGTAGGACATTGGTGGCATTGCTTGTGCAGGAAAAGCCTATTTAGATGATTGTTTTTGACTGTGTTTTATGTGGAAAAGGTTCAGATTTAAATCAGTTTCCCTGACATGCTATTTCACACAATGTTCCAGGAGAAACTGAAGCAAAACCATCATGATATCTTAGAGGAAAATAAGAAAAATATGCTCCCTATCTTTTAGTAACAATTGTCTAAAAGGTCTTGCATTTAAGAATAAATCAGTCAAGAAACATGATGAGCCTAGGTTTGGGTTTTTTGCTTGGTTGGCTTGTTTCCTTCACCCAGCCTGCTCTGAACCTTTTGAAAACAGTCGTCTCTGAACTCCAAGCTATGGGACAACAAAACTTCACGTAGCAGATTCAAATGATGTTTTCATCAAATATTAGTGCTTGCTGAAAATTTTGTCTGGAAAATATTTTTACTGAGTTTGGGCAAACGATACTTTCACCAGTGAAAGCCATCAGTTTATGAAGCCTACAAGGACCTCTACCTACAGCAAACCTTTTACAAAGGCCCATAAGGTTTGTTAACCATCTAACCCACTAGCACTAATTAGAGATAAAGTTATACATGGGTGGATTCAATGATGGTGGACTGTGAGCAAACACAGTGTCTGAAAAATTCTTGCTTCAACCACACTTTGACATAAAAGCGTTTTAACCCGAAAGTATTGGGAATTAGACTCAATGAAATATTTGTATTCATTTTGATTCATGAAAGCACTTGCAAGATTTCAAAATGAAACTTGAAATTGCTGAAAGTCGTCCTCTTTCCTGGCCCTGTAACATTCTTCAGTTTTCACTCTTATAAGTTACACGATATTGTCTAGGAAAGAATTACACATGATCTCAATCTCCAGGCGTGTTTTTTCCAGGGAGAAACCAGTAGAACATTTACAGTAATTAGCATATTTTCTATCTTCTCATTTTGTTAATGATATCTCTTTGAAGGCTGTGCAGTAATTACTGCCCACAGAGGTATGTACTCTGAAATAAATTAATGACCAATGACCAATAATAATTATAGATGTAATCATCCATTGTGGAATATAGGCTAAAATAGATACTTGGAATAGTGTTGGAAGCAAAAATAAACTGCACTGTTAAGCACTGCTAAAACTATTTCAGAACTTGATCAGAAAAATATAGAGTAACTTATTTTCTAATCATATGCTAATTTTACTTATTTTTCAGTTTTTATTTCTAAAACATTTCCTCAACAAACTGATACAGTAATAAGTAAAAAGCTAATCCTACACAAGCTATGTATTTTTGGTGAACCCTACTTTAGAGATATGAGTTCATTGTTAAATGTTCTTATTTGAGAGATTAATTTTCAAACCAGAATCAGAACTTAAATTTCATTGCATATAAGCATGAATTTGAAAATCTCAACCCCTAACTTCTTTTTCAGCAATTTCTTGTTAAAAAATACTGCAGATGAAAAAAATCTCCTGCCTGTGCCTGTTCAATTTTGAACTGATATTTGCATACAGAATTAAAAGGTTTAAAGGTGAGGAGTCTCCAATAGACTAATATGTTCTTACCATTCAAACAAATCATAAAATATATGCCCAAAGTTTCTTAAAAATTAATATTTAAGCAAGATCTTGCCTTTTGTTTAAGGCAGCAATTTATTTTTAAAGTACAGTTAAAAAAAATCCAGTGATAATTCTTTAAAACCTACACTGATTGAGAGCATGATTCTTTTTCAAACAGCGTAGTTCAGAAGCCTTGTTGAAATCCAATAATTTGGTTGTTCACCAGTAGGAAATAGACATCTTAAACATGTTAAATATTTGACCCTTTGGCCTTACAAAGCACATTTTCACTTTAGCAAACCTTAATATGTCCAGGGTGGTTTGGATTAACATCTGTAGAGTCCTTACCTGTCTTTAGGCATCTTGGGTTAAAGAAATACAGCTTTAGAAAATAAGTTCACCTGGAGGAGTCCTGTACTTTGCACAGTACAGCAACAGGCAGTGTAAAAGTGGCCCTTTTCTTAAATCTTCAGTGTTCTCATCTTTGAAACTATGAATTTTGGAGGTATTTGTAAAAGAAGGGAGATGAATACCCATTGAATTTTGACCTGAGACCTTTATATTCTTAAATTTTCCCCAAACTGATGGATTTAGCTGTAATTGAGCACTAGTTAAGATACACTGTCTCACAGTGGGTTAGATTCTGATTTTTCTTTCCAAGTTAATGCCAGCATAAATAGAAAACATGCACTGCAAGTGAACAATATGGGAGAGGGGGACTCTATAAAATCCAAATGTGCATATAAGCAGCCACAAGTCCATTATCTGAAGTGGTTATGTCATCTTACACCAGCAGAAAACTTAGCCCCTCTACATTGGATTCCTAAATCTCACCTTACATCAGATGTTCAAAGGTTCAGATGAATAAGATATGTCTCTGTACAGAGTGTTTTAAATTAAAAGCTAGTGAAAAGCATGTCTCTCGATTTCTGTATGACAGTCTTGGAAAATGTGTTTCAACTGGCAGTTGCCCTCTTCCTATTTGCCTCCACCCTCACCTAGAAACCAATATCCAGCAATGTCAGAGCTGATACGCTCGACAAAACCAGTAACCTCTCTTTGCTTCTTCTTCCCTGGTTTGTTCTGGGTGCTGAGAGGTGGCTTTGAAAGGGCAGCCTGTACAGGGCAGAAATATTTCTTGAGGGTATGGGAGGTTGTTCTCTTGTTTGAAGGAAACCAAGACTTCCAACTGATTTTAATTTTATTTTTAATGTTCATGGGAACCAGTCTTACATGCCTGACTGAATTCAGAGTTTGGATTTTTGGCAGGTTTTTATTTGAGCCCAGCTTGGCTGTTTTTCAAAATGTCCAGATTGCTCACATTAAATCTGAATAAGCACTACCCACTAGTTTAATCAGAGTCATCTGGTATACCTCTAATTAGTGTTAGTTAAAGTTGAAATTCTTAATAACATAAAATGTTGCATTTTTGGGATGTATTTTGTAAACTCCTGATTGTAAAAATTGTAAGAGAGAAAATATATTTTGCAATATTCAAAAATTGGAATACATGAGTTATGATGACAATAAAAAAATGGTAACAAAATAAGGCTAAGTTCCCAAAAAATGTCATCTTTATCCATTTAGGCATGCATTCACATATACAATATTTTTGATACAAATGCATTTATGAACTTTAGTTGTTGTTGCTGCTAATTAATGATTGTCTGTAACTGTACATTGTGCACAATTCAGTAAAACATGCACACATCTGGGAGTATTTCAGCAATTAAATAAGCATGTGACACTGTGGGTTTAGATGTAAATTGTTTCCTGGTCTTAACCCATTGCAATAAATTATACATAGACAAAGTGTTAAAAAAGTATCTTTCTGTTTGAATTCAATCTATATTTTGCCCGTCAGGAACAGACCATTAGTGTGTTACTGCAGATTGTCAAAAATGAAGCTTGAAAATTATTATACTTGTGCAGTTGTTGGCTCCAAAAGGATCAAGACCCCCTACAAATCTAATTTTTTTGTATTGTGATCTATACATACGTGGTGCTTGTTTATGATGAATTCTTCCCTGAATTCTTGCCTTTGAAGATGTTTTAACTTTTATTACGTCGAGACATAGACCAACTAAAACAGCAAGCCCTGCAGTTTGATTGTTTTATTAAAATGTTCCCCAAATCAGGAACGCTAGATTTGACTTTGATTTTTCAGGTGTCACTTCTAAATCCTAGGGAACTGGTGAACCATACTCTTATATTTTGCAGATGAGCTATTGTTTTTACATTTGTAATGTAACAATAGTGCAAAAAGCATCTGTTTTCTCATATTTATGTCTTCAGATGTTCTTGTTTCTCAATCATACTTCAATTTATACTCTGGACGTAGAAATGGTTTTTTTTTTTGGACACATTTCAACTTTACTGTTCAAAGATTCAATGGATTGTGATTACAGAGTTTTTTGGTTTTTTTTTTTTCAAGGGCATCTGTTCTTAGCCACAGCTGAGGATGGGGCCCACTGAGCTGACTGGAAGGATCCACCTAGAATTTGTTGAATTAAGTCCTTGCACCTGGATATAATTGTCATGCTGCTGTGCTGGGGTTTTCTTAAGCTACTGGTAAAACAAATTAGCTCAATTTAAACTGGCATCCAGTAGGGAAGCAACAACTCACCTCATATAATGTTTTTCAAATAATTATTTTTCTATTGCCAGTTTTGCTTCATGAATATTTTCCTAAAGGCAGGATGAATTGTTAGATATTTTTTAAAAAAAGCTAAATACGAGAAGCAAACAAAGCATTCTATTCTGTGTATCTGCTGAGTTAACAACTAGTACTAGAGTGCTATGTGATTATTGATTTTGTGACTGTCTCTTAGGTGTATATATATGTATAAATAATATAAAAATATACATTAAAAGGAAGGTAACTGCAGATAAAACACATTTAAAAATGTAGTATCACAGCAACACCTTTACCCTTCCAAAACCCCAAAAGCAGTCTCTGCACACACACTTCATGTACCTTTTGCCGGATTTAGCACTATAATGGTATAACCACTTCTACATTTGGGAAAGATTCATGCACGTTTGTTTTTTTGTTGAACAGTAGACAAAGGTAGCCGTTTATGTCTGACATGGGAATTTGTATAAATACCATGGGATCTCATTTCCTTATGTATTTTAGAGCTGTTTGAACTTGGCAACAAAATTCACAAGCTTCCTGGAAGGTCCACAAAGGTTCATCGCCTCAGTTGGGCTTGCAGTGGCAGGACTTCGCAAGAATCGCTGGAATGTGTGCATCTGTGTTAGCTTCAGCTTTTCACAATATTCCCCAAATGTAGACTCCGGGGGAAAACAATGAAAAATCACCTCTGCAGCTGAACATTTCAGGATGACTTCTGAAATGGAAGAAATAATACTCCTACTGGTACTCTAAATATTGCTGTTATTTTATTAGTAGGTCATGTGCTAATTTGGAGAAGAGAGGGGTGTGTGTGTTCACTAAGCATGGAGGGTGCTTTTGGATGTGCCTATAGAATAACCCCAGCTTCAGCTGTGACCAAAGATGTTGTTTTTTTGACCTGGTCATGTTACTGTGGATACCAACTTAAATCGCTAAGATGTTGCTCAGTTGGCTAAAAAATAACATGGACTGAAGCTACTTCTTGTTTTTTATATTTTAAAGCAAATTTAAGAATATAAAAGGAGTCTTGGTCATCCTCTTGGATACTCTGGCAGAAATATAAATGTATACAGTATCATAAATCATCCTCTAAGCTACACTCTCTTTTAATATTGGGTAGACTCAAATGCACCAGGAATGTGAATCAGGAAAGCAGTGCTTTTCTAAAGGATAGCAAAATGTCCAGAGATCAAAAGTTAAATGTAGAAGCTGCTGCCAGTCCTTCAGCTGTGCAATGAATTTCAAGTTTTGGAGAGTGTATGTATACAGTGGCAGGGGCAAGCAGGGACATTTCTGTGGCTCTTGAGAACAGTTTAACTCATGCAAGCATCAGCTTAAGGTGATCTGTGTGTGTCACCAGTTCTGTTACCTGCAGAGCTCCTGTGTGGCCCCGAGGCCAGTGGGGAAGTGCTAAATGCAGGTTGTCCTGCATGAAGGCAACTTTTAAACAGCAGCTGATTCCTGACTCAGGTCAGTTTAAAGGTGTAGCACAGTTGGTTTTTTTAAATTGCCTCTTTTATTAAAAAAAAAAAAATTGTTTTTTAACTGCCGAGTCTAATTCTTGTTTGCAGTGCAGCCCGTTTTGTCCAATCCAGCAGTGTAACAGGCACTCTTCCACGGCGTAGATTTGCCATCAGTGCTCCAGCTGAAGGTTCTGCATAGACCTGGGATGCAGAAAAGTCACAGAGCAAAAGGGGCCAGCGCAGAAAATAACACTGAATTATTACCCCTCTTCTATGGAAGAGCAGGTCATGGGAGACAGCTACCATGCCCTAATCCATAGTTCTGGTGCACACCCAGAGCAAAGTTTTTCTTCCAACTGAGATAGCCCTGAATCAATGCATATGAGCAGGCAAGCAAGTTGCTTTCATATAATATTCCTTTTCATAAGTTCGTTTTTCATGAGCTTCAGGGGAAAGAAAAAACCTTCAGTCTTCCCTCAGAGAAGAGGGTGTAACAGCAGTGGCTGGTGTAAAGGTTGCCTCAACTCCTTTCTGTGCTCCCTCTCCTGTCCTGGCTTCCAGGAAGAAGAAAGAAGGAAAAACCAGTAACAAACTGAGTTTAGTGGTTTTTTTTTCCTTATGTGGTGATAATCCTAGGACTACACTTAGAGAGAAACTTCCAGTGGGAAATTAAGCTAAACTGAAAAGCATAACAAAACCCAAATGATCTAGACTGCAAGAATTCCTCCAATGTTTTATTCTTTAATGCTTATTAATAGAGACAATACCAAACCCTTTTTGTTATGGCATGGATTTTTGTTTAGTAAACTCCATGTCACATCTTCTAATTTAATTATTGAACTCATAATGTGGATAAATGTACAGACATGACTAATAGCATTCTCTTATAATTTCATTACAGAGTAATAGATGTGGTTTCTTACAATGCATTTTTTTTTCTTCTGTTACAGAATGTTTGTAATATAAATGAACTCTCACATCCTGTGTTCTTTTTCTCTTTACCCTCTTCATTTCTTTTTAGATTTGATTAATAGAAAAATGCGAGTGATGGGTGCTACTGATTTGGGTCATCTGCATGCAATCCAAAAGAAAAAGGTGATTTTTTTTTAATTGTCAGTCAAGTAAGTGGGAGAGGTGTAGAAAAAAGTGGATTTATGCATGAAACAGGAAAACTTGAGGTGGAAGAACGGACTGCTTTTATCATCATAAAAAGAGTCCATCTTCAATAATTAACAGTCGGACTATCCGCATGCTATGTTTCCTCATGACATCTGAGAACTGCTGCACTTCTTGAACCAATAGCTGCTATACAGCAACCAGCATCAATCCTGAATGAAAAAATTGTCCCAACTGCTGGTGAATGGCACTCAGTGGGTTTCCCATTGAACTATGCTGCGAAACAATGATGCACATTGGTAAATCACCATGTGTGCCTTTCAGTTCTTATGCATATCCCATACTGGACAGCTTCCATTCACTCTGGCACCCACTGCAAACAAATGTAAGTATGCATCAGAGATGAAAGTGAAATGCATATGTTAAATCCCAAATGGAAGCAGAAGAGTGTAATATATACACAGTTGCTTAGCAACAAACATGTTTTGGCCACAGGAATGCTGACATCAGTCAGAGGAGCGAGAGGGAAGCTGCTCTGCCCTCCTTGTCTCTCTCTCCCTAGAAGCTTCAGAAAGGTCTTTTCTTATTTCTTTCAGAGCAGAAGAGTGAGGGCTATTGTAGACACTTGTTTATGCTATTAATGCAACAGACTGTAGGACAATCAGGCTTGGAGCAGGGAAATCTGTTTTCCCTCTGGATGTCTGCTGTAATGGCTCAGGCCCTCCCATGCAGGCAGGTGCTTCCATCCTCACTGCACGGCTCATGCAGAGCCCCTCTTGACCAAAACACTCCAAGGGGAGAAATGAGATCTGAAAATACAAACTGCTGCAGATAAAAAACATTTTTGCCATCACTCACTCTGCCTTTTGACCCTATCATGTCTTTCATGCTCCTATCATGGGTCTTTATTGTGACCCTTTCAAGCTCCTAGAAGCTTTTAGTCTACTGGTATTTCCCATTCATTGGGTTCTGAGTTTTTTCAGGAGTGTAAGTAATGTTTATTTCAGTAAATCACACACTGTCTATGGCTAGTAGACAGGTATTTATTAATTTCTCTCATTTCAGATGGTTTGAATATCTCATATCCCTTTTCCCCCTTCCTGCACTGTCCTGCTCTCTGCAGTGGGAGGCAAAGGAGGGAGTTGGTGCATCCCGGTTCCAGTAACATGCATCCCTCTATGAAAGTGGCTCCTACCGACACAAGTGTAGCTCACACACACTGAGCCTCATGCTTTCAGCAGCCTGGGTGCTCCACTGGCCCATAGCACCTTGCATGTATAGAGAAATTGCATATTAGGGTTCAAATCCATCTGCCACTTTGGATTGCTGCAGACAGATCCCTGTATACCTTATTCTTGAGTGTTTCCTTTTAATTTAAGGTAACTAATATGTTTGTTGGATCCCTAGTGGGGGAAAGAACATTTCAGGCATGCACTTCTCTTTGCAAAGAAGACTTTCTTGACCACATAAGAGATGTGTAGGAATGCAAGATATATTGAAGAACTCAAGTGAAATCAAAATAATGGATGAAAGCAGGGTTAAAGGACCATGATGTGGTAAAACTAGTTATTTATTTCCCTTAATGGAGCTTCTATGTAGATAGTTTTATTTGCTCTCATTTTCAGTGAATTCATAGAGCCCCTTTTTCACACACTAGCACATATCAAACTGACAAGGTATAACCAATAATATACCACTTACTAGCAGATAAGTTTGGGAAAAAAAGTGTGTCATTCTGAAAATATGGCAGAACTTGAGACAAGGTGTGGTGGTGCCTCTGACCAGAGAGGTAAATGACATCATTGTGGCATGTTGGATCAAAACAGAAGGGAAAGACAAAAGACTGAAAAAACAAAAAAAGTGTGTCATTGATTCTGAAGAGCTAGAATCTTTTCTTCTCTTGAAATGCCAAGAAAAAGCACCAGGAGGTATATACTTGATGTCCTCAGCAAACAGCTGAGGTGAATTCTTGTCTTCATTTTTTGTCTGTGACTTTAAGCAATTCTCCTAGCATGGCTTTCAGCCTCAGCAGTAGTCCTGAGTGATCCTACAGCAATTAAAGTAGCATATGGGTCAGAAGTTGATGGCTGGCTCCTCAGTTTCACCATAGGCTAAACTGGGCTCCCATATCTGAATTTTGTGAAGTTGGCAGCTTGAGCAATGAACTAAAACTGGTTGCCTGAAGTTCCCCCCAAGAAATTCTCCTATCACGCTACTGTGCTTTCCCCCGAATGTAAACTCTTCTTTTGGAAATTGTGAAATGAATGACTATATAGGTGAAAGATAATTAAACTAGCAACCAAAATGGATGTTTTACAGGCCTGTTCGATTGCTGGTATTTTAAATGTGAATGATAAAAATTTTTAATGGTAACTGATGTCATTGAGTAACACAAGATTTTACAATTCACATCAATTACTGAGCTCTAATTTATTTCCCAATGTATACATTTCAGTTTATCTCTCTGTGACTCTACCCTTTAAACATAGGCTCAGTTGGTTGTCAAGAGTCGGCTTTCTGAGAAGTATAATTAATAATTTTCCTAATGGAATTATTTTCTTATAGTTAACCACATAGATGGGCAGGGAATTTCGTTTAAAAAAATATTTCCTTGTTAAGGAAAGATTATGACTGTATCCATGCTTTTAGTAGTTGTGTTGTGAAGCTCTAATCAAGTGTCTTTACAAATATATTGAAAGTTATTAACAAGTTCACATCTCTAAGAGTAAAGTTTGAGTTTGAAGAGTAATAGTAAGAGAAAAGCTGGGATGCAACCATGCAAGTTCTGACTATGGGTCAGTTTTCTGTCCCTCCGTCTTTCAGGAGGTGACCTCTCTGCCCCACCTCACTGCATTTGTCTTCATGACTGCACTCTGTAGGATGTGTACAGACAGTACTATCATGTCATTTGGAGTCATGGGGATATTCTTGGTAGCTGTACTGGTCCAGTAACATGATCAGGGAACTTGGCTTTAATTAAGGCTTCTGAGACTGTTTCACTATGCACACAGGCCTCATCAAGAATTATTAAATGTCTTATAGGAAAAATTACGAATACTTCAAACCCTATTAAACTCTTCCTCTCTTGATAACTCTTCATAAACTCATTAAAAAGGCTAAGGAAATATAGTTTTGATGAAACCTTCCAAAAGATGGGTATTTTCCTGCTTGGAAGAATATATTTGGAGATCAGTTATCAATGGAAATACCATCACTGTTCAAACGGAAATCTGCACCAAGAAGGATCCTATGCTGTGGTCTTTTCTCATTGATTAGTGTCAGTAGTGTCCTGGGTGCAAGAATCAAATGTACTAATTACAACCACAAAGAACATGAGCCTGGGCGAGCTGTTGGAGGGTGGAACTGGAAATCGGACTGGAGAAATGATTGGAAAAAATGTTATTCATCGTAGAGAGAAAATAAAAGGTACTGACTCTATATACAGAGGAAAGGCTGGCTGCAGAATGGAGGGTAAAACATTTGACTCTAAAGAAAATAATAGAGGAGTTATGATGGGTTAAACCTGCATTTAAGTCTTCAATGGCACAATGTAAAAAAGAAAAATGTACTACTGAGAATTTTTTTAAATTAATGTAACCTGGAAGACAGGTGTATATGTCCTTCTACCTTCCTCAGCACGGGCAGGCTTTGGGCATTACAGTCCAAAAAGGGCATGAAGCAAAGGAGAGAATCCTGAGCCAAGTGGTCAGAACCAGGGAAATTGGAAAGATGGGGGCTGTTTACAGTGTATAGAAGGGAGCTTATCTTCAAATACCTAAAAAGTTGCTGAAGAAAGGGAAGAAATTAGTTAACATTTTTTCCCCTGAATTGATAAGAAAATATAGACTTAGTTCACCCGAAGAAAAATTTAGGTTAGGCATTATAAAAGTCATAATTAAAGAACAGGTCAGATGACATTGGGAAAATGTGTGCATTTCCACTGCTGAAGGACTTTACAATGTAGTTAAATAAACAGCTGTCAAAAATAGTATAGGTACAGTTGATTTTTGACCCCTTAAAATCTGTTTCAGCTCTACTTTTTATTATTTTCTCCAAGTGGATTCTGCCTCTTGGATGTTTGCTGGTAAATCCAGCAATCAAAATAATAATGTAGAAACAGAGGCCTGTAAACACAGAGGAGCTGGTATGGTATCCAGTCACGTCATTCAGCCTCTGGTGGAAAGGGCCAAGATATGTGCTTTGGAAGGCTCATAGGGCACATAGCTGCATGTCAGCCTATTTCAATTAGTGTGTTGAAATGGCGGATTACACATCTCTATAAAAATTAAATTGGTCTCATCCCTGAAATTATAAAAAGCCTGAGGATCCAACGGAAGAATGAAATATTGAGCACCTCGATTTCAGGGACCACTGAAATGCATTGTACCACTGTTTCCGTGGCACCCCACCGCCATTGCTTGTCCTCTCTGAATGTCCGCTCTCCCACAGAGTGGGGTCACAGAGACAGGGAAGCACGGATGGAGAGCAGTCCCTAACAGATGGCTTTCTGCTTGGAGTGTGGTAGCTGCTGAGATGTCAGGGAGCCCTGGGAGCCTTAGTTCTGTAGTTTTCTGAAGACAGTCTTGCTCTCTTAAGTGCTTGTATTCAGACTATTTAAATGTGAAGTTTAGATGGATTTTGAGTATTTAATTGTACAACTGTCCGCTCTGCAATATCGAGATTGTGGCACACTGTAACACACCATCCATTCACTGTCATCCAGTGCCCCAGCTAGGAACTCAGGTGAGCTGCTGGTTTCCCTTGTGTGCTCAGCCACTTCCCTCTTTTGAGTCTTCTCCTTCCAATCCATCTGTATCTCATGCCACCAATCAGCACATTTGCCTCCCCCAAGCTCTCAGGGGATCTATCATGAGATCTATCTGAGACTGAAAAATTTCTCAGATTTTCTTATTTCTTTATGTCACTTAAGGGGGGCAGTTAGTGTCCCTGAAACTGGTGGTCACCACTGTGGTCCCTTCTACCTGTGCTGTAGGTGGGTAGCAGCCCTGGGCAGAGGCAGAGACAACCCTTTGTGTATCCATTCCCGAGGCAGCTGAGTCTTTCCTGGTGGCCCCTCTGTCTCCACTGATGATGCAGTGGTGGGTGAGCAGGTTATGGACAGGCTCTGAGAGCCACAGAACTCCATACTACTGTCCAGAGGGAGAACGACCTCTGACAGACCTTCCCACCCTGTGTTGGGTGGTGAGTAATCCTGAGGGGAAAGCAAACGCAGGGAAAAGATTGGACAAAGTTCGCACATGTTCCCTGGGGAGGGAGCTTAGCCTTCCATGTGTGGATCCACGCTCTGTACATGAATACAGTGACATTTCTGTCTCTCTAACATCTCCTCCTAAACTGCTTCAGGATGTCTTGCTTGTCGGGTGTGGGTGGGTCTGGCATTGCATTTCTTGTGGACCGAGGCACAGAGTTCTTGGGAAATGGTCTCAGGAGTTGTTATTTCCATAACTCTCATCCTCCAGGGACTGGGGGAAGTGGGGACAGGAAGAATTGTGAGACTAGCTATTATAAAAAGAAAAAAAAACACCAAAAAATTGCTCTCTCTGATGCTGCATGCTTGAGCTCTGAAAGTACTGTCTTCTAGATGTCTATAAAAGTCACTGACATTACCATGTCACTGGATTTGTTGGCTCAGCTTTTAATTCTTTTTGTGGAGAGAAAGGTGGGGGGACAACTTCAACAACTTTCATCAGTAGTCCTTAAGCCTGGCACACCGGCTCACCCTCTCCCTCCACCTGTCCCCCTCGCCATCCCTCTCAGCCTTAGTGGACTACACCAGCCATCACAGGGAATGCAAAGTATTTTTGCACAATGCCAGTATTTCAGGGAGGGTTGCCACACCACAGAGCTCTTCAGATGAAGTTTTAGGTGACAAGTGGGAATCACAAAAGCTGGATGTGCTGGCTAGATTCTCTCTGCTTACCCCTGTGCTGGGTTTTGATTGACAGACAAGAAATAAAAAAACAAACATATTTTAGGAGGTGCAAAGGCAGTAGTGGCAGCAGGCCTAAGGTTTAGGCTTTCTGGACTGCAGTTCAGTTTTCAAGAGAGGAGCACTGTTGGGATGGCAACACACTGAATTGCCCCCCTGCCTGATATTTTTCTTTGCTTTTCTTTGCTTCTTTTTCACCAGGGGGAAACATTTGGTGTAGGTGCTTCTGAAAGAAAAGGCTTGGAGGCCCATCTTCTGGCCTCCAACAAAATAATTTGTATTTTTAAAAATTTCCTGATAAATGAAACTTCTGCATTATTTAAGACAACATCAATGTGCATGAAACAAAATTAATTTTAAATTGAACCGTTTTGAAATGAAAATGTTCTTTTTAGATAAGGCCAGAATAAAATGCTTTGAAACTTTTCTGCTCTGGTTTAGAGAGTGCAGTATAGCTGAAATGGACCTATTCCTTGAGGAGTTTTTTATTTTGTGAAAGCAACTTTTTCTACATGAAAAGCACTGCTGCCCTCCAGTTAGAAGCCTAACAGCCATGGTGTCTTGTGGTGGGAATTTTCCGAGGTGCATAAATAACTTGGGTAGTTATGAACACTTTACCCAGAATCAGATTTATCATATTTAATGTCTTAAATATTGGTGGAACAACTTGTATTAAGCCCTATGTGCTATAATTTTTTCCTGATCAATTCCATATCTATAGCATTAATCATTTCTCTGCAGTTAATTAAGAGAATTGATGGCTCTTAGGCTTCCTTAAGCTGATTCTTTAAATAAATGTATCAAACAAGATCTCCATTACCCGAATCAGACTCTGTCACAATAGCTGTACAGGGGCCAAAGAGACAGGAGCACAGATCCGGAGAGCATCCACAGGGACTTGACAAACAAAAAAGTGATATTTCAAGCTTGTGTCTCGGTGGAATGGGCAAATAATAGCAATATAATCAAGGGAGTGTTTGTGTAGCCCTTATGGTTTAAAAACCTTTTGCCTCAGCCATGCTAATACTCTGAAACAAGAATGCTGATTATATGACCAATTGTTTGGCATGTGTTCCTAAACTGGTTTATAATTACCAAATTAATCTCTCTGAGGTATTAAAAGCCTATTTGCACAATCTTTGTAAAACTAAAAGGGAAGTGAAGCACTTTACCTGTGTTGATACAGAGCCCTGCAAACAGCAACTATTTGTTTTTGTAGCTGTTGTGGCTCTGGGAACAAGTAAATATAAACAGCAGGAAACACAAATACAGAGGCAGTGCAATTGGAGGCTGTCAGGAAGCAGTATGGTGGCTTCAGGAGCTGAATTCGGCTTGAAATAAGCTTTGTCTCAGTATGCGTAAGAGGCTTTGGCACTGTATCAGACCTCTGGGGAAGCCACTCAGCAGGGTGGGGATTACTATAGTTTGTGCTTCCCAATTCACAGCAAACTTGCTTCTCTGTCATAGTCATGCATTAACTCTCTCTGTCCCACCTCAGCGCTTTTTGTGGGGATTTGTTTGCTTTCTAGCAAACAGCCTGACATCTGCTCGGGAGACAGCAGAGAAAAACCCCCAGCACACATGACTGAGTGGCTGCAGAGCGCGTCTCCTCACTGGCGAGGGAGGAAGGGAGGCACAAAGATGGCTAATTTTGCCAGGCTGGATAATTCTCCTCCGCAATTCATGTGCTGTAGTTGCTCTGACAATACCATCTAAAATGCAAATGAATTATGCCTCCATCTAAGAGCTGGCAGTGAGTGTTGTGTAGACCTGCTGCTGGCATAAACTTCCTCCTAATGGGGTTTTTTTTCTCTCTCTCTGTGTGAACACATGGACTCCACTCTCTCTTTTGAGGTTTCACAAGGGTTAATTCTCTCTTAGCTGTGGGAATATTTTTCGTTAGGAGCAACTTGATGGTTATTCCTAACACATGACTATCAAAGAGTCAGATTAGCTGAGGGGGAGGGGAAGGACTCCTGAGTTTGCACTTCCTGTCTCTTAATAAAGCTGAGATTCCAGAAGTATTTAATATCATTGTGGTTTACATAGGAAATTGTCTGAACACTCTTAGTAAGTAACTGAATATATGGCTGCTATATTGAATACCATTTGTCCACGGTCGTTTTTCTTTCAGTTATGTTAGATATCTAGAAAATGTTGTAAAAGCAGGATCTTATTACGGTGCACAGCTAAATGAAGAACTATAAAATACAGTTTTAAAAATTTAAATATCTAAAATGTATTGAGAAATGTGAGGTGCACCAGTACTAAAGAAACAACAGCAATTGTTTTATATGCACTGCTAAGGCAATAAAATGTGGATTCCTTATGTAGGTCCAAATGTAGCAGCTGGATTTGGCTTTATGAACCATGAAAAATAGTTCCCATCTGGAAGTTGATGTTGAATAAAGATGCAACAGTAAGGCTGCATCTTACATGTAACATTTATATGTTTCCAACTCAATACAGCGCTAGTATTGGAGAGGAAATAGTGAGAGAGAGAGAATGGGAATATACAAATCAGAAGCCTCTGGCCAACATTTTAATGTGTATTCTCTAATTTAGGAGCCTCAGGTTTTGTCTGCAAGGTTGGATTTTTCTGGTTGTTGTTTGTTTGTTTGTTTGTTTTTCAGAATAACCAATAGTCAACAGCGTACAAGTAAAACGGCTTCTGAATGTCTTCCACCACATTCACTGCTTCAAAGATTGTTGTCTTCATCTCCCTGTCAGCTAAGTAAGAAAGTGATGATGTTACTATTCTGTGATATTCATCCCCCCAAGCCTCCCTACAGCCTTCCCACCTATCAAATTGTCATTTAAAAGTGCGTTCATTGGGCCTGAAAATCAGGAATTCTGTTTCAAAGTGGCTGGCCCCTTGCTCTTTACCTGCACCCTGCCATGAACAGTGTTTGCAACATGCAAATCCCTCATTTTCATATCCCAAACTCCCAGTCATAAGGTGCCCAGAAGATCCTATTTCCTCTTACACAAAGATATAAAGGTCCAGTTTAGAGACCTTTTTACAAAATCTGGCCCCAGATAAAACTCTATTAATTCTTAAAAGATTTTGTCAGATTCATGATACCCCAAAATTTTTTAGAATTCAAATTGCATACAAGCAGAGTCCATGCTAAAACCTTACACTGTAAATTAGGTTGTAAATTCTTATTAATAACATAAGGCAACAAAAAGTCAGTAAAAGAATGAAGTTTGAACATTTTATTGGCTCTTTTTTTTCCTCCTCGAGCAAGAATTATTTCTAATGCAAGATGAAGTGTTAGGAGACGTGATGATCCCCTTTTTGCCTAGAAGATGTTGTGAGGTTTCTTTAACTGCAAGACTTTCATGGTGGCCCCAGTGCTGCAGTGCATCTGGCTGAAAAGATTTCCTGTATTTTTCTAAAAGGGTGCTGTTATTGTTCCTGCTGGTCTGGTTGTTTCCATGAGCCTTTAAAACGAAGCCAGGTCCCACACCAATGTTGTGAGGCAGACATTTTAAATGTTGGGAAAACTTTAAAATTAAAGTTGGATTTTGCAGGTATTCATTGTCATCAGACCATGTGAATCTTAAAACACCCTTAATCCACATTTACCCTTCATTTGAAATAACAACACACCCCTGATGCTTGCAAACTGTATTCCTTTAACATAGGAAATAAGAACCACATATGTTTAATATACTGACATGTGCAACACTCGCTTGGTACATGTGGCCCACTGATGCGATCATAAGCTTTCCTCAAGTTAGCTCTTCAAATCAGAAGGCACTGTCACCCTTTCACCTCTTGATATCCTGAGATCCCAGACCTACACTGCACCCTCCTGCTTATTCTGCTCCCCTGCTCAGTGTAGCACTAGAGCACTGGTACTGGAGAGGAAAGAGAGAGAGAAGGAGGAGGCTGATGGGAATATACAAATCAGAAGCCCCTGAGTAACATTTTTATATGTATTCTCAAATTTGAGAGCCTCAGGATTTGATTTTGTTGTTGTTGTTGTTTTGTTTTGTTGTTTTTCTGTTTTTTTGGTTTTTTTTGGGTTTTTTTGGTAGGATAACCCTGCTACTGACAGTCAGCACTATACAAGTAAAAGGCCTCTGAATGTGTTCCACCACATGCCTTACTCCAAAGCCCATTGTCTTCATCTTCCTGCCAGTTAAGTAAGAAAGTCATGTCCCTGTTTTGTGATACTAAACCCCTCAAACATCCCTACCCCCTGTCCATCCATTAAGTCCCTTGCTGGGGAAGGCTCTGGAGGTTTGTTCCAGGAAGGTGTGTGGCTGTGCTGGCACAAGGGAGGCCACAACGCCTTTGACAGAAATTGTGCCCCAGCCTGAATGTCCGCCACAGCCCTTTTCGGAGAGGTTTCTGAGGCTGAACTCAATGTGTTTGACTCTAGCAGTCTATTTTCCATGAAAGGATCTTGGAGTTTCTGGCAGACACTCCTAAGGCTGGAACACAGACAGCTTGTCTGAGTACAGAGAAAACACTCTCCCTCATTTCTCAAAAAATTAGGAAAAGGCACTGTATTTGCTGCTCCTTGGATAAAAACATCCCTAATGGTGAGTGTGGTCTGAAAATAGCATGATGGGCCTGCTTCAAAGGAGACTCACACTTGCAGGTTTAATATATTAACAGCAGCCCAGCCCCTGAAGGGAAGGGTGGAGTGGACTGTGTCTGCCACAGGAAGCAAGAGCATGAGGGTGGCACTGGGCTGGGGCAGGTGGGCAGCAGAGAAAACGGGCAGAGTGAAGGCAGATTTGGGACTGCTGAGTGGGAACAGGGAGGTCAGAGGAGCCAGTGAGATTTGAGGAGGAGGGAGAGACCTAACAGCCTAACCAAAATCCTCCCTCATTCCCTCCCCTCCATCGCGGGGCTGTCCCAGCTCTGCACTGCAGCCCCTGCATGTGCCTTGTGCATCTTGGGCTGGGAGGATGAGGGCAACCAGACTGCAGGATGGAGGGGACACTTCTGCTCTGTCTCTTTGCCAGTCAGTGGGCTGAAAGTCTTCAATGTGCCTTGGCCTGGCAGGAAGAGGAAGAGCACAGGGCTGCATCCACAGGAATGGGCTTTTCAGGGTCAATGATCCAGATCCTTTCTCCTCTGCCCAAAGCAGAGCAGATGATAACCATTACCTACTTTGTCTATGCCTTGAGCATGCTCTGGATTCAGTACAAAGACCATAAACATTAACTTCCCTGTCCAGCCTCCATGAAAAAACCCCAACACCTGGAGAAAGCCTAAAATGTTGGCTATGGCATATGGAGAGGTGGCTGCCTCTCTCCACTCTATATTTACATTTATTGTTCAAGTTAGTTTTGTAATTAAAATGGCATTAAAGAAATTAAATATCTTGGCCTTCAAGACTCAGACCCATTTTTATCCTTAAACTTGCAGGGAAAAAAAAGATTTTTGCATGAAGGATGTTTCTATTCTCATTTGCAGAATCTGCAGCCTTTTCATTGTTTAACTCACGTGCATGCAAATGTAGGGATTGTGCAAGCCTTGGCAGGGCATGCTCTGGAAGATGTATCCACTGCTGAACAATTTAAGCAGCTAGATTTCATGGAGTTTGGCAATCCCTTCCAAAGCTGCTGAATCTAGGCCAGGATTTGGGATAGACTTGTGTGGTGCTGTTAGAAAGCACAGGTTGTATGCAGTTAGCCTCGGAGCTGGAGAGCAGAGCTACAGTCCTGCTTCTGTCCAGTGGCTTTAATAAAGAATCCCATTTATATTCATTACCGCAACCAAGTCCTGTCTCTAATCTATCGCAAGGGACACTACAGATATATTATTTCTTTGTAGTCTCAAAATGCTCAGATGGTTTTTAACCTTATTAAATCTAAACCCCTTAAATGTGCTTCTGAAGCAAAAGTTTTAGCAATAAGCCTTCCAAAAAGTGCAAGATTTACAAAGCAGATTTATGGCTGTGTGGTGAGTTAAGTAACGTTTCTCTCAGCATATTATTTGCCAAAATTAGAGGAAATTCCCTGCTTCAACTGAACAGGGAGCATTAGGAATGTGTATTGTGCTGGTAGATCAGGTTGTTAGTGCTCTAAGAAGCAAGACAACAAAGTGTTAATCTACCTAGATGATGTTTTGATGGTTGTTGCATTTCAGGAAATAATAAAACTTTGTTTGAATTACAGAATGCTTCAAAGTCTTCAGGATTTCACATTTACTATATGAGAATAAAATTGGTCATAACCTCCCAGAGTCTCTATCTCTGTTTTTTAATAGAACGAAGAAAACAATTCTTTTAAAAGGTTAAACCACAATCACATGTACTGTGGCTCCATGCAACTATGTGATTGCTTCTAAGTCTGCAGGTACTACCTTGGTGCTTACAAGTAAAGGTTTAGCCAGAGTGTTTCAGAGCCACTGCGGTACATGGTGCAGCATCGTGGCAGTTTACTTCGCAGAAAAAAAGACACACAGGTGCAGAAGTTATAGGTAGTGATGAGTCAAAAACTAAAAGACAGATCCTCCTAGTCAGCTTAAGATTTTTTTTTTCTAGTCAGAAATGATGTAAATAATCATTAGCTGAATGAGAACACTCAGTGTTACTAAAATAATATGCTATCAGGTTTTTGCTACGTTGTGTACTAAGCAGACTTTTTGGCTACAGAAAGAGGAAATAGTGCATAGACTGCACTTTGATTTCAGCATTTGGTAAACAGTATGATAATGCAGATGTTTGTTCATTTTTCATCTACATTTTGGGGCCACATGTTTTCAGTTGAGTTTTGGAAACTTATTTTCTGAGTTAACTGTATTCTTTAAATTATTATTTTAGATAGAGCCAGCTGGAAACTAAGGGGAAACTGCCTAAGACCACCTCTACACTCACAGTACTTAATTTTATTGTATCAGTAAAAGCAAAATTCTGTGAGAGGGTATAGAATTAAAAGTCAATAAATGGAGGAAAAAAAATGGCTTTAGGAACATCAGTGTCAGGATCTCAGAGGCAGCAATTCCTCCTTCTGTATTCTAGGCAAAAAGAGTTCTAGACTGGAGCCTTCTCCCAACACCCGGCCTGGGATAGGACTTGTATTCTGGCAATTCGGCTAAATATACAAGCTGAAAAATGAGCAAATTTACACTGTAAAATCCTACAGCTAGATGCAACAGGAAAGCCAATTTGTCTGTCTCTAGGCAGAGTGGTACAAAATGCGTTTGAGGGATATTTTTTCCCTAGACAGAGAAAGCAAAAGTTGGACGAGCGTTTACTCCATCTGCCCTTTTTGGACAATAGTGTTCAAGGTGACCAGGAAACACTTCAAAATAACGTGCAAGTGCTCCTCTGCAGGAATTTCTGTATGTTTAAGTGCATTTTAAGTTCCTAAATGGGTGGATACTGATTTTATATCAAGGAATGTGTACCCTAACAATGTGATAATACTGACAACAAGTTGGTCTTATCAGTATCTTCCATATACTAGTCACTGGCGATTCCAGGGAGAAGGGATTTCCATGAGTCACAGTGATTTATAATATGAATCCATTCAAAGCACATTATTTCTGTAACTTTTTATTAAGTGGACATGTGTTAAGTGCAGTATGAACAAATGTTCAAATGGATTTATAATATACTTTTTTATAAATGTGAAGTGTTCACAAAAGTTAATTTACAGAAAATTTGAGGTTAGGTCTGTATTTATTTGAGGTTCTTTTATGTGTTTTTAAAGTAATAGAAGTTAAAATATCCACTTTTGAAATTGTATTCCGGTCTCTAAGCTTTTAACTTGGAAGTAGATCCATCTGGAGTGAAGTCTGTATCACTTGAGAGAGAATCTTGTTCTAAATATGTATTGCCTTCAAAGCAATACATATCATCCTTGAAGTTGGTTTGTTGATAACTTCTCAAATACTTTGAAGAAAGAAGTCTCAGGGTGCATTTGCAAACTTGGCACTTGGCAGAAAGAGAATTGTGAAGGTACAAAATATTGTAGTGTCAGGTTCTTGGTCTCATTTCAGGTGATATCTCAAATGCACGAGGGGTAAAACTGCAGACTCCCATAGCGATTAATCAGTGGAAACCAAGGACACTGATTTATGTGTGACTTGGAGAAAATCCATGGGTGTATCCGGCTGCCTTCAAGCAGAAGTAACCCCTGGGGAGAAAGGCAGGGTGCATGTCTCTACTGGTCATCCCCAGAGACAGCTTTAGGCTGGTCCCAGCTCCCCCCTGTTGGGGTCTGTGTTTCCCAGGAGAAGGCTGGTTGCACCTCAGGCAAGAAACTCCCAAAGGTACAGGCTCTGCTGTGGGAATTCCCTGCTGTGGGAGCCCTTCAGACACCAATACCTGTCTTCTTTCCTATATGGAAACTTAAAAAAAGGGTTGAAATATATCTGAGGGAATTCTGCCAGATATTCATGTATCTACATTTTCTACTCACTCAAGAGGAGCAGTGGTAACCAATGTACTAAAAGTCTTCAAATGCTGACAAATACAATTTAACTTTGAAGGCTGCCAGCAATTCTGTGGTAGTAAATCCCATTTGCAATCAAAGGGTGAGTCATTAGCCTTGACATTTGAGAAATGGAGATTACTATGAATTTATGAAAAAGGTTCCCTAAAATGTTTCCTTAGCAACTGCTGCTGAGGAACCTGGGGCATCTCTCAGGTCCCCGGGCTCAGGAAAGCCGGCAGCGGTGGAGCAGAAGGTTTCCTATCCACTTGCTGTATGTAGTGCTAAGGGTTCACTATACCTTTCCACTCAAGTCTTGTCTAAGTGAGGAAAAATTGTGTTTTCTTACGTTCAGTTATCTTTACTGAGCTGACAATGCAGCTGAAACTATTGCAATGGGCACAGCTTGTTATACAAAACAAGGGCTTGAACTGTATCCTGCTCAGGGTTATGAGCATTTTGGTCAGTTCCAAACACGACCTCAAGAGATGTGATATGACAGCTTGTTACCACCACAACAAGCATAAAATTTTATTTTAAAAGAGTTTTTTTAAAAAAACAAAAGAATTACAGAAAGCTATTAGTTTTCCATTTGTCCTCTGTTTCTGAAATGCTCTGAAGTCCTCTACTCAATCTTTTCCTTACAGCCACAAGTTTTTCTTCTAGGTCAAGAAGATAGAGTAATTAAGACCTTCCATTTACAGGGAAACAACAGAATATTTCTTGACCTGCTGTAAAATCACATCTATCAACAATATTGTGTGTTTTATAACTCAGCTGGTTAATTTAATCTCAACACATTTAGTTTGGTTAAGCCAGAGAAAAATAGTTTTCTCTTAGTTAAGTAGGATTCTTGGCTGGCTGCCACATCAACAAAAAAGGTGAGAGACCTCAAGGAGAGCATGTGGGAAGGTGGGAATGGGGGAGAAGGGAACAAAGGCATGTGGAGAGACCTGGGTGCTATTTGGAAAGGCAAAGAGGATATTGGCTGGAGGTAGTAGGCACTGGGGTTATACAGAAGGAGGAATCCCTTGAGTGTACTACAGCAACATCTGTGCCTTGCCTCAGTCAGGTAGGCTATGAAACCAGAGATAAATCCCAAGAGAAGCTGGATGATTGCAAAGCCATGAAGGAATATCCTTATCTCATGGCATCTGCATAGACCAATGCAGAAGGTTTCTTCTGGACTTAGGGAACAGGTCTTAGTGAAGAAATGTGCAGCACCTGACTAGCACATACTGTATTCCTTCTTGTTGTATTAAATGAATTCCTTTAGTAAATTAAATTCTAATTTTCTGTTTCCAGTAGTCAATATTCTATTTGCGTGACTTCCTATGGTGGTAACATCTCATGAGTTTCATGTATATGTGATTTTTTTTCTTCAAGGTTTTTCAGATCTAAGTGAGACCAATAAGAAACATAATGTATTCTAAGGAAAAGATACTACTGCTGGTGTAACCCACAACACAAATATGAGCACAAGTCATACACACAGTTCTTAGCAATTCTACTGCAGAATATTTTCAGGGGAGTGGTTCCACTTCATGACATTCTCACAAAAATATGAAGAATATTAATTATTTCCAATGGAAATAAATTCTTTCTTTTCTCCACTGTGAAACAAGACACTCCCCATGTTTCTACTGTTCCTGAGCTGTACATCCACTGAGAATGGCCTGTCATTCTGCAAACTCTCATGTATTTTACAGAGTCAACATTGCTATTCATCTCATGCAACTGCAGCTGATCTTGGCTGCCAGGTGAAACACAATGTTGAAACAGAGAAGCAGCCTCAAAGAAATACAAGCTCTCAAACTGTGAACGGCTTTGTGGATCAAAAACGGCATTTTGAATTACACCTGGAAATGAAGCAGAGAGCTGCAAAGTCCCTGGAGCGCGGGTGCAAGGACGGGAAGGAGGAGCGGTGGAGGGGCTGGCGGTCCCACCCTCGCCTGCTGAGGTTTTGCAGGTCGGCTCTGAGCACATCGGATATGATTGGGAGCAGCTGCAAGCTGAGCCCAGTGCAGCGCTCCCAATACATTCCAGATGATGAATATGATGCAGACTTACTGGAAGAAAAATATATTTCTGAAGAGAAAAACAATTACTTCTCAAAGCAAGACAATGAAGCTGAACCAACACTACATGGGCATAAAATAGAACAGAACTTTTGGGCAATGGCTTTAACTTCTAATAAATCACCCACCTGGAGATCCTTTTGCAGAGTGAGTTTCGATGTATCAGACCCTAAATATTTTCAGAGGTACATAAAGTTAAAAAATTATGCATTTAAACCTTGATTTCTCCCCAAAGGGACAGATACTTTGTTGTGTCATAGCCTCCCATTTTCATCTTAGCAGAAAGGTGCCTTTGCCACTCCAAACAACACGTGGGCTGTCTCATGGAAGTTATGTAAAAAAGGCTTGGAAACACCACTTGATACACTGGGTTTAACTGGCTGAGTCTTCAGAGGGGACTTGAACAAAATTTGCAAAAACATGTCAAAAGTTAAGTGGCGAAAATCAGCTTAAATGCCTAATTTTAATTTTGTTTGTGCTCTTTGGTGTTTCATTGTGGATGGAGGGAAGAAGCTGTCTTTTTTCTCCCTGTCCTTTCGTTTTGTTTGGGAGAAAATGGATGTTGGTGAAAAGAAGAGAGCTCTGGCAGGGACTAGAAAGAGGTTGTTTATTCTGTTTTGTTTTCTTTAGAAAGGGGCAACTCTTCTAAAACTGGTGATGATCCAGTTAAAGGGGGACTCCGGGTGGGGAAGAGAAAAGAAAACTAATAATCAGCCTCTAAATGACAAGTTTTCTCTTGAACAAAAGAGCAACAGGAGGCAGTGCAGGCAGGGGGTCAGTGCCCAGGGGTAACGTGACCAAAACAATGGCTGGAGAATGTGTGTAGCTTTTGCCACTCCAGAAGCTGCTGCCCCAGTGCCTTCACTGAGGGACTGCGAGGATCAAACCTGATCCAATGCTGGGCAATGTGTGGTGTCACTTCTGGAGTCCTCCAAAGAGAAGGCAATGATTGACTGTGGGTAACGCAAGCAAGAATTGAAGAACTGTGAGAGAAACCCCCCAGTTCTGAATGACAGGTATGATTGAACAGCCCCAGCCAATAAGGCAGAGCCCCTGCCAGCAACGGGGCTAAAGGTGGGGTTTAAAGTGACTTCAGTTAAAGATGGAGACTGCTTGGCAGTGTCTGTGCTTCTCTTGCACTTGGTTAATTTTCTGTTGGGAAAAGCCAGCGGTGCTGGATAAACTGAAGCGAGACGCTTTTAAACTATTGTGAGCGTTCACGCAGAAGTTCATTCTGGTTTAGACTAAATTGGTTTTAATTTCAATTCATGTAACTTCTGTGTAGACGGGGCCTATGGCTTGCCATTTTGCAGCAATGGTGGATTTACAGCATATGTGCTCCAAATGGACTATCATGCAAATTCTCCTGGTATTTGCTCCAAGTCCAGTTCCAGCTGCCGGTGGAGATGGAGGAGCAGAATAGACCACTCACATGGCCTCCCATGTAATGCAGATTGGATCTACTGTCGGTCAGATGGACTGGTGGTGCGGGAGCAGTGTGAAGCCAGTTCTTTCACTACATGGTGTGTAAAGCAATGAGGCAGACAAAAGTTGGATTTGAATTAGGGAATATTTCTGCCAAATTTCATTCTCTGAAGCAGAAAAATAAAACTCTTAATGTGTCTGGCAATGTTTATTCTGCGCACAGTGTTTTAACTGATCATAAAAGAAAAGCTACATGTGAACATTATCTAGCAACTTCATCATATTCTGAGGAGATGAGAGAGTATGATTCTGCCATGGTCTGAAAAAGTATTAGACTGAGAAAGTGGATACAATTTGGCAAGAAAACAAGATGGCAAGAGAAAAAGAAAAAAAAGGTTCTTTTCGATTAGGTAGGAATTACCAGTCATAATCACAAGAAATTTGTATCTGCCACAAAGGCTCCGTTTTGAAAGTCCTTGGTGTCCTCAGTGTCCTGCTCAATGGCCAGAGGCTTCCCACTTCTCCTTCTTGCTGCTTATTCAAAGGAAAGAAAGATCTGAATGGTTGGAAAAGATATGTGCTGCTCATGCACTAACTGCATGTGCATGAAAATAAAAGAATTCCTTGCCTGTGCACCGTGGGTATCTGTGCTGATAAGGAGGCAGTAACTCTTCATTACATGCATATTGGCCCTTTGAAGATTTGGCCCTGAATTCTATTAGTGAAGTCTTTTCCATGACTTGTCCACTGTATCTTCTTAGAGATTTCTGCTCCAGTCATCCAATATCTTGACAGAAACAGAAGATGGTGTTAAAAATAATCCAAAGAAATAATACGAGACCATTTTTAATTCCAAATGATTGGAAGAGCAAGTATTAGCTACTGTGAATGAAAACATAGTTGTGTAATCCAAGGAAGAAGAATGTCAAGAATAACAACTTTGTATCTTGATTTGGAAAAATAAACAATTCTTTCCTTTTTGCATAATAAATGTGGTATGGGTAGCGAAAAATAACATTTTATGAATGCTGTAATGTGTTTTTATTTCTACTAGTTCAAAACAGCATTTGCTTCTTGAAATTAAATGGAATCTGACTGAAATTTGTCCTTTTAGAGTCTTGTCTGGTACAAGGTAATGCATTGACTACCCTATTGATATTGTAATTTTTCTATTATACATAGAAATTCTCATATTGCCAGTTGCTGGGGCCCTTGATATTTCACAAATTTGGGATCACTAAGAATGTTTTCCATGTCAGAGCGATACTAATTGTGACTGTGTTGATGACATCCACCATTCTACTTAAATTGAAAATTGCTGCTTACCAAAGAAGTTGGACCCTGAGCTTAAGTCCTTGGTGACTGATTTGATTAGTCCATTTGAGTGAGAATAGGGCAACACAGGGGCTATGTTAATGGAACTTAAACAATAGGCCATCACTAATCAGAGACCTCAAGGTTGAAGTGAGGTTAATTGTTATGCGGGTGGTATTTGAAAAGAAGTGTTGACTGGTGTAATGCACTATGGGACTGTAGCATTTGAACATGCAGCCCTAAGGCCAGAGGTTTTGTTTAGTTTCCCAGTGAAATTTAAAGCTACGTTATGTACATCTCTAAACAACAGCCTATATCCTACTGCCTTTTGATACATCACAAGAGCAACAACTAATTGATAACAGAAATGAGCCCCCAGGCACAAAATTCAGATCCAAATCTGGTACTGGATTTGAATCCCTTTCTAAACTTGGTGAGGTGGGAATTGATTGAGTTTTGATTAAGCCCTCCATGAAATGCACATACAAGATGCAAATGACTGCCCCGCCCCCAAAAGTTTAGAATATTTAAATTCAGTGTCAGTTTAGTCCTAGAGTGCACATTTGGTGGAAACATATGAGCTGACAACTACAATGTCAATGCAAAAACATTTTGCCATAACTGGGAAGAACTGTTATTGATATTGCTGTGCAGACAGGGATTTATATCTCAACATGAGTGGCACGAGTACTAGCTAGATTTCTGAAGAAATGCAGCTTGTATGAAAATATTGGTATTCCATCCTTCCAGAAACTGTGAACCTGTAGAGATGAAGTCTCAAACTTTGTGAAAATAGCCTTAAAGGGCACAGAGATTCTTAGTGATTCCACTGAAAGGGAGGCTGCAGACTTGGCAGACATTACATGTACTATAGACATTAAATTAGCCTGCAATTCACTGCAATAGAAACAGATCTTGTAAACGGGATTGATACGTGCTTAGGCTCTTTACAACTCCATTTCATGTGGTTCAGAGGACTTATTTTTAATTAAATAGAGTTTGGACCACTGGCTTGAATGCCTCCACTGCACATGTGATGTAAAATTTTCTGTAAGGAATGTATTAGTTGTGCACTGGAAGATTGGCTGATGGTGCAGCCCTCCTGGTTGTGACTCAAGTACCACTTTGGTGCTAGACTATGGCTTTAGGCTTAGTTTTCTCCAGAAGAATCTGGTTTGCAACCACAGACTTGTGGATGAAGCTGCTCTGGTCTGAATGCTTTCAAGGAAATGAATGAGATAAGAAAGAAAATCAAACAAACTGGGGCAGGATGCAGTGAGGGAAGGGGAACAACTCCACAATCATTCAGAAATAAATACGACTATTGTTTCTTACAAAATATGGAAACTAATGACAAAGACAAACGGACAGGAGGTCCTATAGGTGGGAACAAGAGACTTCTTTCTTTTGCTATAAATCATAAAATAAATAAATAAATAAATAAATAAACCAACAATTTTTTTTCGGAATGCAATTTTTTTTTTCAGGAAAACAAATTTTCCATTTTTGTGCGTGTAACATGGCACCGGAGAAGGGGCAGGGAGAATGTGCCGGCACACATAAAAATTTAGCATGAGCATGGGAAATGTAAGGATATTTTAACACAATCACATAAGGAATTTACAAGGCCCTAAGTCATGAATAAGTGACTTATTCACAGGAAGCCAATATTTTGATGTATTCCCATGGCAGAAACAAAATGATGGTCAAGAAATGGACAGACACATAATACACACTCCAGTTGTCCTTTGCAGTCAGTGCCTTTCCCTAAAAAGAATCCTTTCTCTATTTTCATTCCTTCTGTCTAAATAATCACTCCTCCCAAGCATATCCAACATTAGCAAAGTCTTTCCAATGTGATCAGAAGAGTTACTGGGTGCTGTAGACAGAGCAGCTGGGGGGCCTTACAAAAACCATTGATTCAAAGTGTTTTAGCATAGTATCCCACACACCAAATAACTACTTAAATGAAAGTTTAATTGCAGCCCCTAGGGAAGGATGGAGGAAGGGTCAAACTGTTAGACACATGTGCTTTGTTCTTTGTAACAAAAGCCTTTGAGCGTAAGTAAATGAACTCTGAAAAATAAAACAAAATTGTGTTTTGATGTTTTGGATATCGACTATATGCGAGGAGGGCACACAAAAGGAAACGAGGAGCAAGTTAAAAAAAAAGCAGTTTTTTATCTACTGCACCATGCACATTTGCTTTAAAAATCCCAACAGTGTCCAAACTACCTGCTTATATTGTACTCTGGGCAAATTCAGGCCTCAGGGTTAATCTGGCAGGGATTTGTTTACTTGCCTGTGTATTACTGCAGCTATTGCAAAAAAAAAAAATATCATGTGTTTTGGGTACTGTCTGAAACTCCACACTTCCGCAAGGACAGAATGTGCTCAAAGCTGTACAGATGCAGAAATAGGGTCCTATTCTGAAAGAGCTGAATGTTCACAAAAGGACCCAGCAGCCGACAGGTGGTTGCAGACTGGTTTTCTCAACAAGCATCCAGCCCAGCCAAGCGTGCCTTACTGAAGATTTGTCCTATTGAAGTCAGATGAGAGTATTTTCAAGTTCAAATGAGCTTGAAAATTGCAAGGGACATTTCTCACTGTGTGGAGGCACTTTTTTTCTGAAAAAAGAGAGCAGAACTCTGCCTCCTGAAGACATGAAATCCTTCTCCCCTGCATAAGGCAGGTGGTATGAAGAATGAGGAGGAAATGCATGTGGCAGAACAGGTGGCTTGTTCTCATTGGGATTAAATCTTTTAGGTCCGCCTTTTGCTTTGGAAACTACCCTTGCTTTCCATTCACATGGCCTCAGGGTGAGTCTGTCTTCCGTTTCTCTGTGGTGCTGTGAATTATCATTCTAACTATCATTAGTGTTCGAGTTTCCTCCACACCTTTTCACTCTGCCCACAAGTCACTGAGCTGACTTTCACAGAGACGTTTAGGAGAACTTAGACAGGCTTGGTTATCTGATAAAGTGCCACTAATTGAACAACTATGGAATGCCAATTATATCTCTTTGGAATGTATTCTGAATTCCAGTCCCTCTGTTTATGCAATTCCTCTCCTTTGGCTTTAAAGATATACACAAACAAGTGTTATCCACAGCAACTGAAGAAATAAATAGACTTTCTTTGAAGCTTGGAACTTTCTTAACATTATGACATGCAACAGCACCAATACCAGAGCCTGAATTCAGAAAGCTCCGTGTAAATAAATTCTTATGGCTGCCCTCTGTACGGCTCCCTTATTTTAAGCTCAAAATTTGGGTTCTAAGTTTGTGTTCCAGCAGTTTTACAGCTGTTCCCCTGGCAATGAGAGAGGTACAAACCATCTGCCATTGTTATGAACTGTGGCTATTCTCACTCCGGCCCTGTCACTCCAGCCTTTAACCTCACTCAGCTCTCAGATGTGGGGATACCCATCTCTTTGCCAGGAAAGGTTCTTGGAGCTGTCAATTCACTATCTAGATCCATCTCATTACAATGTGAACTCCAGCCTCAGCCAGAACTCCCACAGTATTCAGGAGGAGATCTGATAGTGCTGAATAACTGCATTGCTTGGCCCATGTGCTCATGCCGAAAAGGTGACAAGAGAGGCATTACATTTAACATCCTTACATGAAAGAAGAATGCTCTAGTGTATATGAACCATGCCAGAAGTTGTGGTCCCCTTTCTACCTTATGTTCTTTTGCAAAAAGCTTCAAAATAGAATAATTTAAGTGTTACAGACATCAGAAGTTTATTTAAGGGTTTACTTTAATTTGGGGATAATAAAAACTTCCAGTAGTGTTACATTTTTTAAAAAAACAACAGTAACTTAAGATCCTTCTGATTCACAGCTGAGCTCTCAGTTTCCTCAGTGCACCACTCACCAGAATTTTGATTCATTGTCCAATATCAGTAAAAGCTTTCAGATGTTTTAACTAACTAAATATAAAAATTATTCTCTCAGATCTAGATACCTTTTATGAGGAGGGTTTTGGCTGAATCATCTTATTTTCATACCACAATCAACGCAATCCCAGTAATGAAATAATTTTTAGCTGCTGACTTGTATTTGTTGTTACTTTCTTCTGTCTCATATGTCTGTGTTTCCAGGTAGTACAAAACCCCTCACTAAGCAAGCCAAGTTTAAAAATCCTCCAAGGTTTTCAAATCAGCCTTCAAAGATACTGTTTATATCCCCAAACTGCAATCTAAAAATTAAACAAGCTTTTCCCTGAGGTGAAGTAAACTCACACTGGACAGCAGACATTGCTGAACATGCCAGTGTGCCTGCTATATGGCCAAAGTGTTTATTCAACAGAAGCTTGGACGACAGCCACCACATCAATGTCACAGCCTCTCAGCACATGCGAAGAAAATACATGTGATACATAGCAAATTAGGTGTCCTGCTCTAGAAGGAGTGGAATGGGATTGATTTGCCACTTTTAGCAATGCTCTTTTACTGTCAGCTTGGCTTTGAGAAAAGCATTAAAGATTCTTGTCACAGATGTTTCTTTCATAAACTGTTGTGGGAGAATGACATTCTGCAAAAATGGTTTACTACTCTGCTTTCTTCTCCTGGGAAAACAAAGTGCGCTAGTCAGCCCAGCCAAATGGGCTCAAGGAACGCTCTTCAGTTATACCACAATAGCATTAAGGATCATGACATTTACAGAGCTGATCTTAGAAGCTCTCTTGGCAAATGTACAGTGTAGAGGTATTTATCCAAAGTGTGTGCCATTGAGGTTTTTTTTTTTTTTTTGTCTTGCATTAGTTCAGTGGGGTAAAACTGGCCAGTTGGGTGTTCAAAACAGGGCAGATAAAAAGGACTGAGCTTACACACCGTGTATTAAGTGAATGGTTCACACTGCATTTGAGTAATTAATCACCTTTAAACAAAGCAAAAAAAAAAAAAGAGGGAAAGGGAAAAAAAGAGGGAAATCTACGACAGTAGTTAACATGTGAAGCCTCACTAGAATTTACTCAAAGTTACTGGATTGCATAAAATATAGCTGTGAGATGAAATCACTTTTTAGATCACAGAGTAAGTCTTTGACCAAGGAAGCATAATTTTAATTTCTTATATATCACTGAGAGAGATGGGAGAAGGGAAAGACAATGAATCTATTATTTTTAGGTCATAAAGTTTACTTGAAAACATTTTGAGAATGCAAATTTTCTTACTAAAAGTCAAAAGGTTTTGTACGAATATTTGCTATGCTGTAAAAAGGAGTTACTATAGCAACAGCAGCATCATATAGAATCTATGACTTGTAAAGCACATTCTGGAGAGAACAAGGTATCCACATGTCACATTAATTTTCATACTCTATATAAAGTTAATAAGCAAAAAAATGCTATAATGTCCAGGTTTTTCTCCTTTTGTGATGTTTACTTAAAGCAATGTTTTTTCTCTATGCAGGCCTATATTTGCACAATAGTTTAAATTTGAAGGTTTTGGTGTTTCAAATATACCCCTTGTTGTTCTTCGTACAGCTCTCTGAGTTACTGAACTAATTCCTGCTAGAATAAAACACCACTAGGGGAACATGAAAGAAATTCCAAGTTTGCTGTGATTATGAGCAGGATAACTGCTTTGCAGGAATGAGCATCCCTTTGTGTTTGAATAGCCTCAGTACAAACCTCAACATGTGATCCTGGGCTACCCAGAATTGTTGCTGCTGAGCAGGGGCCTTTGCTGGAGTGAGTGTGCAGAGGAAGAGGGAGTAGAGGTTTGTAGCTTCTATTTTTCTCTTTTCCTAGGGCAGTGCTTAAATAACATCATCATTAATGGTGCCAAAATGCCTGAGGCTTGATATAGAAAAAAAAGCTTGTTAAAATAGGAGTGTTTTGGGCAACAGCAAAAGAAGTTTATAGTTACTGCAGGCCTAGCAGCAAGGTAAATACTTAGAGGTGGGGTGTTAGGAAGTTGGTGTACAAGTTTAGTGCAGTGTTGCACAGGTATCTGATAAGTTGATGAGACTTGGTTTTGCCAGTAAGACAGTCTAGCACACATCCATTGAAAGAAATGGCTAAAAAAAGGTGATTCAAAGTTTTCAGAAGAGAAAACTTATTGGAAGTCACAGAATTACCAGGTTGGAAGAGACCTTCAAGATCATCGAATCCAACCTCTGTCCTAACACCTCAACTAAACTAAACCATGGCACTGAGTGCCACATCCAATCTCTTTTTAAACACGTCCAGGGATGGTGATTCCACCACCTCCCAGTCATTCTTTCCGTGCCTCAGCAGGTGGAAATCCCTAAGGGACCTCACTGTACTCCATCTTCCAGCACTGTACAGGTCTCCATCACCAGCTCTCTCAAAGAGTATCTTTCTTTCTACAAGTAGATGTGGTTTGTTTTGTTTTTAAAGGTACTGCCTGGTGTCCTAGAAAAAGGACAGTAATAGACAGACTGTATTTAATTTGAAGCTGTGACCATGTGGTCCTGTCATTATGAACACAGTTATACTGAAAATATATGTTTTAGTTTCTTAGCTGGCTTTATTCCCAGATTGCAATGTGGTAAGACTTTTGATTTGAGATATTAATCAAATGACAAGAATTTCATGCAAGATTTGCTTCTATAGAGGGCCTGTGTAATCTATATCTTTCTTTTCTACACCGTTAATGTATTCAGGGGAGCCACTTTTTTTCTCCATCTAAATGTCAACAAGTCTGATTAAGTGTAAGCAAGAAATCAGTGTTCCTTCTTCAGTAGTATCTCAGCGCAAAGAGGACTTTCCAGAGGAGACAGTGTCATCACTTTTTGACAGGCTGTTCCCCAAAAACAGCACTTCTGGAATTCCGTGGCAGCTCAAGACCGACTTTCACACTGGGGTAAGGATAATTCCCTGGCTGCAGCCCACAAAACTTAGCCTTGGTGAAAATTCCCCAGCCTGAAAATCGGTCTATAAATGCCTATGAAATAGTTTCAGTGCACACTGACACAGCTCCTGGGGAGCAACAGCAAACAATAACCCACGTCCTGTCCGTGCCTGTGCTGGGGGCAGAAAGAGCAAAACGAGTGTGTTCATTCTTCCTGCCACAGGCATGCATGAGATAACAGCTGACATTATCTGACAAGCTGCAATCTCAAGTACCCCCCAGCACATCGATCCGGCCCTGGGTGACTTTGCCATGGGAGGACGGGCACCACGGCTCCCATGTCTGTGAGCTGCGTGCACCCAGCGTCACACGTGGCAGGGAGCTGCCCGGGCACTGCGCGCCCGCACTGGGGCTTTGCCCCGTCACCCGAGCACGAGGCACGGGGCCTTTCATAAAAAAACTCCAAAGGAAGTGCTGAATGGTTAAAATATGTCACATGTGTTTCTGTGGAAAAAAAAAAGAGAGAAAAGGATAAGACTAGAGGCTTAGTTACTGAGCAGACCTATCTGGTGACATGAAAGCTGCTAAAGCTGGATTTCTCCACGAACGTCAAGGATAACACCAGGCTCTAAAAACCAAGGAAACAAAATGCTACCATACTGCTGTTGACAAACCTGGAAGGAACTGGATCACTATTCAGAAGTCCTTTTTCCTTCCCCATTTTTTGATTTTTCATATAGTCTTCCCTTATCTATATAGTGTCATTTCATCAAAAAATTTTTGAATAGGACTGTCTATCTTAAAAAGTGCTTGAAATTATTTTATTAAATTAGTGATACAAAGCAGACACTGCTTGTCTGAAATTCCTTTCCTGGTGCTGCTATTTTGTCAGGTAACAGAAAGGGGAGAAAACAGCTATTTGAAGGCTCTTGAATGATGTCACCACTGAAAATAGTGCAGGAGCATCTAAAATAATCTCAGTAATAATATCTGTCTGGTTTCTTTTCTTTTATTAGTTTATTCCATATCACCATTTTGTCTTCAGATTTATATTTGGTTAGCACTTAACATAACATATGATGTTGATACAAAATTTTGATCCTTCATTTAGAAAAACTGTGTCTATTTTTAAATAAAGTAAAATAAATTCTGCAAAAACACAGTAAATACCCACAGATGTTGTAAATTGTCTTTAATGAAGTTCATAAACTTGAATTAAAGTCCCAAGTGGCTGTGTAGTTTCTCTATAGTCATCCCTCTTTTTGCCTCTGAATGTTTATTCAGGAGGGATTTGCCTGAAGGTAACATTCAGGAACAAATATTCTTTAGCTGAAGGCCCAAATTCTCACATACTGCCCTGATGGTCACTCCTCGTAACAAATTGCTCATTATTAGACATTAATTATTTATTCATTTTTGCAAGTTCCCTTCTTGCAGTCTGTCTACACAAA
Source organism: Rhagologus leucostigma (assembly GCA_013397725.1). NCBI lineage: Eukaryota > Metazoa > Chordata > Aves > Passeriformes > Rhagologus > Rhagologus leucostigma. The sequence goes on from VZTD01003959.1 coordinate 1,675,268, forward strand.
CAGCAGAATGTGAATTAAAAAAAAACACGTGATGAAACAGATACAAATACCCAGCGGTTGAACTTTGAAAGCTCTGTACTTGTTTACAGATTTACTGCTGACTCAGAGAAGAATAAACTGGGGGAAAAATTGCCTATGCATAAATTTTCTTTCAAAACAGAAAGAATAAGGGATAAATACAGATGATAAATTGTTCACAATGAACGATATAAATATATGTCCACCTCAACTGCATTATCTTCATTGTTAATGAAACCAGATTTCAGGGTTTTGTGTCACTATGTGTGTCTTTTGCTTTCCATAAAACAAGCACTACATGGCTGTTGAGTCTAATGCTAGCTGGAAAACTGGCATAAACTCATAAATGATAGACATCTATATTGTAATGAAAAGGTCCAACCAATTGATGAGTGGGCATAGTGCCATTCAAGCAGATGGGTCTGAACAGCAGCAGCCAAAACATCAAGTAAGTCCATCAAATGGAGATGTTGAGACTGGGTACATTTCACAGCCAGGAACATTGAATGTTAAGACTGTGTAATTAGCAGAATATGACACTATTAAACCAGCTCTGGGCTGGATTAATTTGGAAAAATCTAATAAATACCTTCCACATTATGGAAGAGAGGGCCTGAAAAGATGCCCGCCTTTACTAGGATATGACAGATGGAAGTCAGGATTTCCAAGTTGGGAGTCTGAGGTTTCCCTTTCAAGCAGATCCATAGCACAGTGCTGTATTTAGATATTTCCAAGGCTATATAAGGGTAAACCCTTGCTTGCCTAAACTGCATGGTATGCCACTGTTATGGAAGAGGCTTCTTCCCACAGGAAGGTCACACCTAACAAGAACAAAGCTCTTGTTCCTGGCTAACATTTGCAGAATAGCAAAGTGTCTGAACACAGCTTTTAGTGATTAAAGGTTAACTTAATATACATCATAATTTAGTCATCCAATAAGAGAGATAAAACAAGAAAATGTGACTTTAGCTAAATGAATTGTGAAAATTGTATCTGATAAACCCTACAGGAATTCAAATTATATTTCAATTCCACAAATTTGCTGCCCCGGAAACTGTGAATTACTCTGCTTTTCTAACACAAAACATATTTTCTTTGAGATTAATGGGAAATGTGCATGGTTTATAATAACTCAGATTTCATGAATTAGCAGTGATCATATTCTGTTTTCTATTTGCATGCTTAGTTGTTTATGCCTCCCAAGGACACAGAGAAAACTACGGCTCAGATATTGTCCAAAATGGCAAAGAGATGCACAGTTACTTTGAATTACCACCCTGCCAGGGTTCTTTCTCGGAATGGGAGCTTTGGACTTTGCTTGTGGCTTTCCTGGAGAGGCACTGGGAGGAACAGTCTCAATGATACCTCCCCCTGCTGCACTGTCCAGCAACAAATCCTGAGGCCTTAATGAGTGAGTTATAATGAAACCCTATGGAAAAATCATGAGTGGTAAACTGAAGAGTGCTTTTAAGAAGAAATTTAGTGCCCAGAGTGTATTGGTCAAACTGGAGGAACCAGAGCCTTGTGCGCAGTCACAGAACCTCACTGTTGCTGGAATAGCTGCGGCATGACGGAGAAGTTGTGCAGGTGGAGTGATGTGATGGATGCATACAAACACTCCAGGAGGAGCAGTAGGCCAGGGGTTGCCTTGATGAGGAGCAATGTGTCAGATAAGTGGATATCCTTTGTGGAATGGGCAACACACTGGGTGAGAGTTGGAGGGTCAGGGCGAGAAGGGAGGTCAGTGATGGTGTCGTCATGGTGGTAGTGCATTGCAGGCCAACCAGGCATGGTAAAGGTCTGAAGCACAGATCAGAATCCAACATTTTCCACTAACCCAGGAGATCTGTGTGGTTCTACATGGAAAGGGAAGAGGTCTCTGAGGCACAGAGCAGACCTCTGTTTCCCTCTATGACCAGTTCCTGACAGAGCGTGGTCCTCTGGCCAAAGAGTGTAGCCAGACCAACAGATGAGGTTGTTGCAATGGACGCTTGTTCCGGCTGCCCTGAGAAGTTGCTGAAGAGTGAGGGACATGAGCTACACTGAGAACTAAAAAGGCATCATTACTAAGAACAGCAGCAAAAAAAAAAAAGCAAAGAAGTTTATTCCTCTTTAGTTTTAATGCCTTCCTCCTCCACCCCCCAATATTTATGTATATCCTTAGTCATTTAATAGGCTTATAATGTCACCATGGGAAAGCAAGATGATACAGCCACAGTGCACATTAATAGACCACTAATCACAAAGCAGCAAGAGTTTGGTTGACCTGAGGATATTCCAGCAAATGGTGAATATTTACATTTTTCGTTATTCGAATGGCATTATGTTCACATGTAATCTTCAGAAACAAAAGCCAAATCCCGGTCTGGCCCTAAAATGACCTGTTGAAAATGAATTAGCAAGGCTGCTCTCAAAGGTGGTTTACAATTTAAGGTGGGATGTGACAAAAACAAACCTAGCACAGCATGGTGCAGTCTTTATGGATGATGGTATGTTAATATTAGTTTTTCTAGAAACTGGAAGCTTGAGAAACCACAGAAAAAAAAAATTAAAAATTACACTACATTGTTTAATTTGCACTACATTATAGGTGGAGCTGAGGTGGTGAGGGTAAACCACTCTTAATTTTTTCATCCACTAAACCAGTCTAAAAAATCCTGAAGAAAGCATAATATCATTACTGTAACCACACTGAAGTACATTTAACCTTTGGCTTTCTTTTTCCCAGTCTACCTTAGGTGTAGTGATATTTTCTTAGTGTTGTTACCCAAATTTATCTTCTTAATAGCTGTAAAGCTTCATCTCATCCATTGTAGGTTATGCTAACCATATGGTTTCTTCAAGAAATGTTTCAGCTGAGTTATGTGAAGGAGACAGAATAAGGCAGAAGACTAATTTAGAGAAATTTGGGGAAAAGGGAAAACTAATGCTAAAAATACAAATTACATAACATATTCAAGATTGCTTTAAGAAATGTATTGGGAACAACTTTGGGTTTTTGCAGGATGATACATGCTTTAAACTGAAACGTTGATAAAGCCAGGTTTTATTTTGAATAGTTAAGATGCAAGAGTAAACCCCATTAGAAGATAGAATTTCTATCTTCTTGAGACCCGAAACACACAGCTTGCAAAAGGTGGCCTAAGGTCTTCTCTGCTTTCCTGCCACATTTCTCTTGAAATCATTAGTGGAGCTTCTATAAAGACTGTTCAATATCTGGCTTGTGAAAAAGTAGCACTGCCCCTCATTTTTTCATTAAAAAAATACCCAGTTGCAGTATGTGAGCCGTGTTGTTTGTTGATCTTTGTGGGTTTGGGAGAATTACCTTGCCAGCTATAATCCTGACACCTGGCTGTATTCCTGGGAGCCATCCCAGGGTCAAAGCCTCTGTTCTGCTCTGGTTTGCTCACCTCTGCCTTTGCCTCCCTAAGGCTTACCTGCCTTGCCGAAACATACTCTTCAGGATGCAGCTCCTTCAAGTGGCACAGGAACATCTCATCAGAGACTGTCTTTTGAAAATGTTTAGCCACAAGGACACATAGCTGCTCTATCACTTCAATCTTTAACACAAAAAGTGCCTGGTTTGTATTAATGGACCTATAACAAGCAAGAAGTATTGTATGAGCAGAGAAACTCTTTTCTGTGTCTCTGCCTTATTATTTCATTTGTGATAAATAAAATGGGGCTAGCAGATGAGTTATTCATATGAAGATTGGAAGAAATATCACTTTCAGTTCCAGAACCCCTGCAGATATTCACGAATTTTACCAAAATATTTTTGTAGATTCCTATTGTTTTTTTACTTATAAATATGGCAGAACTGAACGCAACGGATAGGTCTCTTTCAAGAATAAAAAAAATTCAATTTCATTGCCCAGCATGTAACATTTTTCCCTGTGTTTCAAATATGCTGTAAAACTAGATCTCCATGTCTTTCTAATAGAGAAACTTAGCACTTTGAAAAATCACAATAAAATATGAGAAGACTGTTGATGATTCAGCTTTCCATAGTTATACTATTATGATATTTTTCTACTTTGTTTGCATTGGTTTGTTTTTAGCAAGTTTTTCTTTAACTGCAGAGAAAATACAAGCTCTCCAGAATTAACTTGTGCTTTAAATCAAATATGGAATAAAAGCCACATATACAAGGATGTAGGTATATGGCTGTTAAGCAGATAAATCCCTTCTGCCTTATGTGGTCCAGAGCTGGAGGCCAGGATGACTTTACATTTCCTGTAAAGGTTATTTAGGCTTACTAGCACTTTTATCTGAGATCTGATATATCTCCTAACAGGAAACAGCAACAAGCAGAGAGAAAAACTCCTGAAATTATTGATTTCCTTTGTTGGATACTCCACTGTAGGAACACCCTGATAAGACCTTGTCTATCAGAATCTGCTGAGAATTCTCTAGTGATCCATGTTAGGAGTTGCATTTGGTCTTTATCCTAGGTCAGCTTATTATGGCCTTTCTGTCTAAAGCACAAACTTTGCATAGTACAGTGGTCTGAGGAGTGGGAAAACATGCTGTTCATATCAAGAAGCAGCAGCTGTTAAGTTCGAATATACCTGGAATTAGCAGTACTTTCAGGTCCATAATCTAGTATCTAGTGAAAATTGAGAGTAATCATATTTCTTTTAAAAATTTAAGCATTTTAGAAAGTAAAACCAGTTTCTCTAAAAACAGCATGTTTTTACAACCATACTTAAAATTGTTTTCCTGAATCCATGACCTGTTTTATTTAGTGGGAGACACTTAATTGTCTGCTGCACTTTGTTCTAAAATTTAGTAAGTGACACTAAACAAAAAGCATCTGCCTTCACACTTCTCATGAAGTTTCTTTGAATATGAACTCTGTGCTTGCAATGGGTAAAGATGACATTCACTGAATTTTTTATGCAAAGCATAAAGACTCACTTCAAAACATATTTAGTGCTTCATGCAGCCATGTCCTGTTTAAAAATAAAATAAAATGCAAAATCTGGTTTGGGTTTGTGCTTTTAAAAGGGGCAGCTAAAGCAATTTGCCTGGATGTTGTAGTCCTGCCTTTACTGAGGCTGGGCAACAGTAAATACAAATCCCACTTCATTATCCCTGCAGTGTCCTCTGAGCTAACAAAATATTACCCAGCAAAATGTGGGCAACCTCCAGACCCACTCTGTCCTTGTCTCGGTTGTGGCTGCCAAGGAGAAAGGCAGCTCTTGCCAGCAGTGGTATGAGAGGCCCTTTGGGAAATGATCTGAGACCGCTGAACTTGTTCTCTTTCAGCTGTTCCAACCTGTACAACCATACCAAAGCACAGATTCTTAATTCGTCTGGCCTCTTGGTCCAACAGGGGATTGAAGGACAAATAAGATTCTTGTTATTTTGAGGTGAATCTTGTGGTGGGTGTTTAGTTAAGAGGTTTTTTTTTGCCTGAACAGCTGTGGATATTTAGCTGGTTTTCTAGTTATTTTTTTTAGCAGTCTGCCTGAGGGTTTTCTGTAGGCTGTGTGTTTTCTTTTTGGTGGGCTTTGGGATACCTGCCTGTCCCGGCACTGGATGGTGCTGGTGTCTCCAGCCCTGGATGCCTAAGCTGGCCCTCCTCTGCGAGCTGCCTGCTTGGCTTTGTGCTGCTTTTCATAGGACTGCCTGGGCTTAGGTTGCTCTGACTGACCATCTGCTCCATCTCCCTCCATCAGCAGCTAATTTATTCAAATCTCAAGTAAGCCTTGTTTTGCTTGTAGTTTCTCTTCCATTGTTTCCATCTCCTCTCATTCCTGCACTGATTATTATTAAGCATTGCACTAGCAATTGAGAAAATTGGAAGATGCTGCTCTTTCAGTGCCCAGTGAGAAGCAGAGGTTGAGTCCCACTGCTTTAAAGAAGAAACGCAGAGGACATTTCCTAGATAACATCAGACATTGTCTACTGCCCCAGCATCTCTGCTTGTTAGGGTGTAGTAGCTCCAAAAGGTAGAGAATTTGCATTAAATACCTATACCAGAAGACAATGCCAATAGGAAATTCAGTGGGACGAAAAATTAAAAAAGGAGTCAAACTCTGTATGGTGTTTTTGTGGAGTTTAAAAATCTACTGGTAGTTTCTAAGGTATAATACTCCATGATGCATTTAACTGATTACCCTGCTGGTTTTACAGAGAACACCACACCGCTGTGTAAACCTGGGAAATGATGAACCTGCTCTTGATTCAAACCTCCAGTCTGAGCAGAGAGGTGATGACTTAGGGAGTGTATGTACGTATCAGTCCTTGACTTTTTCTGGAGAAAATGACACCTCAACAGCATGAATTTTAAAGTGATTGGATGCTAGTTCTCATATCTAGGACCAAAGATTTCCAGGATGGCAAAGTGTGCCTTGGAAGGCAGTGACGGTGAGAGACCTGAGGCCCAGATAACCATGTCCGCATGACATTCACTGCCATGGACCACAGACACGGCCTGACCTATATAGGTCAAACTAAATGACTGCAATTCTCCTCTTTGTCTCAGGTTCTGGTAACTTGCTACTTGGAATATGAATCTGTAACTGAAATCAGAGGACATTACGTGTTAGCAGAAATGAATACAGAGAGGGGCTGAAACTGTGAATTTTTTGTGAGAAAGGACAAAAAGGACATTTTCCAAATTTTAGTTGAGAGGTCTCTATAATGAAGGACCATATATTTTTCAGTGTACAGATCAACTTCCTTCTCTTCTTCCAATAAATTTCCAACATCTTACAGATACAGAAAACTCATAGTCTATATGTGTAAGGATTGTCTCCCTGGGTACAGTGCTTTATTTTATCTACCATTGATCAGAATTAATTTTAAAATTAAGTTAAAATTACGTGAAGCTCCACAATGGTAATATGGAGATATGAATGCTGCATCCTAGACCTGAAATAGACTACAATCTTTTTTTCTTATTCTCTGTTTTCCTGTATTTTTATTTCCCTGCAGGAAGTGGTTTCACTTGAAGTAGGTATTTTTCATATGGCCTTATTTGAAAATTTGATGATGGCGGTAAATCAGGAGACAAAAGGAAGTTTTGAACAAAGGTCCTCAGCATTTTTGTTGACAGTTTGAACTATGCATGAGTGCACAGACCTTCTCCTCATTTTAAATCAGATAATATTCTTGTACTGGATGCAGCAACCACTTCCATTGTACTGCAACACTGTGTAAGGAAGGATCTGGCTATATGTTTATTTCCAGCTCCTAAATGCCATGCAGCCTAAAGAAATGACCATGACAAGGAAGTCTTTTTGTGGACAGACAGTGGCCCCAGACTGCAAACAGAGGAAGCTTTTACAATATACATTTAGTTTTGTGCGTAAACTTTTCAAGACCATTTCAGCCTAATAGTCTGAGCTGCATTACCTCGGAGGGTATTGTCATTAAGACTTAACGCACTCGGCTAATAAATTACAGTGATGTAGCAGCTTTTATGTCAAAGGATCCTGAAGTGCTTTACAAACTTTACAGTCCATACATGCATGAATCACTTCACCCACTATTGAAGTATGGCCAGGCCAGGGATGAATTGTGGCAGCTGTTTAACAACTCACAGCAGTTCAACACAATGGGTTTAGGAGACCAAAGACAACATGCTCTCCCAGCGCCAGTCCAAGTAATTCAGTAGGACAGTGGAGAACACCTTGGGAGAGAAAGGGAGGGATTTCTCCCTTGTGGACTAGTGCGAGGCATTGTTACTTGACTTTAGTGCCTGGGGTTGTGTCTTTCATCCTGTACCAAACCTGTTGCAAAAAAGTCTCCCATTCGAGCGAAAAAGTCTGTGAACACACATGTAAGCACGTAGAGTCTTGAAACCATCAAGGAAATTTGTGTAGGTAGAGTTTTCCTAGCCAAACTGGAGCTAATCAGGATTTAGTGCTGCCTCAGTATGGAAAATACTAAAAATATGCAGTCTTGGTTTAGGCTGTTTGTGCAACTGGGAAACTGAAGGGAAAGCATCAGTTGCACTCTGTACATATCTGTACATCTACTTGAACAGAACTCGGATCTTTAAAGAGTTAGATAGGAAATTAATTTAATTCCCACTCCCTTTCTGGTTACCAGCTGTCTTCTAACATAAAGTGATGGTCCCCATAAAGGCCTTCTGAAGAAACAAGCAATTTCCTGAATAAATCAAGTTATCCTTTCCTCCTTCCCTTTTTTCTCCCTTTCAGTGACTGATATCTTTAGTGAGGATCCTGAACAGTCTTGTTACCAGCTGCTCTAATCTAGGGGGTTTTGTCATTTCACCTTGATATTTCTTTCCCCATTGTTTTGCCTAAGTGCACAAAACAAAGCCTATGAGTGCTGCGTGCAGGGCTCAGAGCAGAGGGAGAATTGTTTGCAGTGACACACATCAAACTAAGGCTGGTTTCTTCCATAGGAATAGATTTGTTTTTTCCTTGGAAAAAATGCCTTCAGTTTTTAACTTCTGCAAAAGAGTGTTATTTGAAGAATTTGTTGTTTCATTTTCCTTTTTCTGTATAGACCCATGGACACCAGAGAGACTCAATGTGAATGTGTTGGGTGAAAATAGTAGTGACTAACGACTTATACAGAGTTGTTTGCATTGGATATGTAAAAGGCTGCTAATTCCTCCTGCTTAATGTAATATTTGCATGATTTGAGACCCTAAATATATAGGATTGTGAATTTCTAACCAAGAGTTAACTGCAGAAATAGTAATTAAGAGGACTCTACCTTCCCTCTTAATGTCTTATTGTAAACCTTCCTCTTCCCCCATGGAGGCTTCTAGTAGGATTGCTCAGATGAGTGTATGCTACTCACAATCACAGAGCTGGCCCCTTGCAGCCCTGAAATAGACCATTATAAGCAAGAAGAAAATACTTGAGACAAGAAAGTGCACTGATTTCTTTAAGCTGTGAATCCAGCCCACAAAGAGTTAAAAATAAATAAGCATCATAGAGCAGTATCCTACTTATTTTCTAAAGACTGCCAAAATTAATTCTAAAACAGAATATTTAACCAGGATTTTACATATAAAATACTCTAGGTATTGAACCTAGTTTTTGTGCATCAACTCTGTGCTGAATAGAATATTTTTCTTGTAAATGCATTGAGCCTTAAAAGCAATTTCTGTCATATTGCCCTTCATATTCCTATCTTTTTCATCATCATCCAAAAGGAAACACTTTAACTTCAGGCAATAAGAAGCTTTTAATTCAGATATAAGTTTACATGAGCTATCTTCATTATAGTGTACAATGTGAAAAATGAGAAAATTTTAAACCATATTTAAAAATTTAATTAGATCATTTCTGTTGTTTTGCCTGTTTTAAAATATATAATAAAACTTCAATAAATTATATTCTGGGTCATATCAGCTTCTTCTCAAGAAAATGAAGTTAAATCTTTGCAGTAACCAGCAGCTTAATTTTCATTAGGCTAGCTATTTGATAATTAGTCATGCACCATAAATCAAGTCCCCAAGTCTTCTCCAGGTTTCTTAATTGAAAATTATTGTTTCTTGGCTCTGTGGCTAAATGTGCAGCAAGTCTGAGGAGTGATAGATGCTGAATCTAGCACAAACAGTTTGAAACAGTCAGAACTTGATAAATCATTGCCCTGAAGGGGCTTGTAATGGTGGAGAGACTGTGAATTTCAAAATTAAAGGTTTGTTCTTAAAAATCACAAGTGTAAAAGCTAGCTGTAGTTTACCAAATAACTCCTAACCTTCAGCCACTTTTCCTTTCATTGCTAGCTGGATTTCAGTTGCTTTTCTAGTGACAATTGTCATGGGTTTGTGTGGCTATATTTGAAAAGTTAAAATGTTGCCTTGGAAGGATACAGACTGAGAATATTTGCGTTCTCTTGTGTTGGTGGTGTTCTTTTTCTGGTAAATCTCATTAACAAATATGGAAGTTGTTTCATTTTTTTGGCATTTTCAAACACTGAATGAAATGGTGGCAATCCTTTCAGAGCCACTATGAGAGAACAGATGGGCCTGCTACGCATGCCTCAGGTCATAAAATAATTTCAGATATGATGCAATTGTGGCTAAGTAAAACACTTTTGCAAAGTCAGAAATATATTACTTCACTGAAAAAAGGGAACCCTTTGTAATTTTTCTTTGACAGCCTAGCAGACTTTGCACAGAGCTCAGCTTGTGTTTGTCATTCTGTAGATAAGGACAGCCACAGGGTTTTCTGCCATTCATGCCTTGCTTCTTCATGATCCGGCAGCCAAGACCTGATGACGACCACAGCAGGAAACAGTGTGAATGCTCCATAAATTTAAAAGCAGGAATCAATTGATGCTAAAAAAACACGGGCCTAAGATTTTTAAGTGAAAATTTACAAACCTCATTGGTAAATTCATGCTGAAATCCTTCTCACACCTTATTTACGCTGACGAACAAATGCAGACTTGGAGCTGAAGAGGGCATTTATTTGTTGTCAGGTACACTAAGACTTGCACTGCAGTTGTTCTATGTCTGTAGCCCACGACAAAACAAAGCACCACATTGCCAGAACGAGGTGCTGAGCTGAGGAGTGCAGCACTCAGCAGGTGCTCCTCATGGGTATCCCGTACTGCCCACTGTGGTGCATTACAGATGCATTTCTGCTGTCCTAGGTTCATCTCCTTCCAAGATGAGCTTTGCACTGCTGGTTCCAAGAATTTGATGTGTGCGTAACAGCTTTCTGAATGTGCTCCTCACAGCAAAGTCAGGGGTGTATGATGAGTAACTAAACTCCAAGGAGGGAGGGACTTAAAAGGTCGCACTGTCAACTGGAAGAGAGTTTATTAAAATATATAATCAAATAATTATTGTATTTGTGGACCATGTTCTTTCTGGGGCCCTGAAATGACTGTGCATAATCTTATTTTTGTGAGCTTTATTCTTGGAAGGGAAAGTAATTCGCCTAAGGGATATATTGATTTCATTCAGCTGTCACTATCCCTTTGTAAGAAGTTACAGACAAAGCCAAATTCAGGCCCAACTTTGTTTTATTTTTGCATTATACCAAATCTAAATATGGTGCTGTGATTACAAATGAGAATTGTTTTCCCATCGATTGTTCCAGTTTCACACTGGACTAGATTGCAGCACCAGCTGGGTGAGGAGCAGCAGAGGATGGCAGACAGCAGAGGATGAGGGAGTGAGCGGTGTCTGAGGGCACTTTCGTAGCCTCTCTCCAGGGAGGAACTCCCTCCTGGTGGGCGGTGCTGGTGAGGGGCTTCACACAGCCCTCGTGGGAGGAATGGACGGGAGCCAAAGCCAGGGTGGAATGAGCTTTCCACGAGCAGGCCCTTCACTTGCAGGCAGCGCTGGGATGCAGGGAGCAGGCTTTGCACTGGGCCATGTTCTGATGCACAGAGACACGAGCTGCAGCTCCCGACAATGCAGGGATTGTGGTGGTGTAGACTGAAGCCAGGAGAGAATATCCAGTGCAACTGCTGTGTGAAACAGGAACTTTCTTCATTAATTAATGAGAGCCGATGTGTCAGTGCTGATGTACAGTCTCCACCAGCTCCCAGAGGTGTGGGTGTGCACTGAAGCCACGAGCTCTGGCCTGGCCATGGCTGCTCCTTAGTCAGGGCCACTCTGTTTAGCGGCTTCCTGCTCACCATCTTTTGGGCCTGGAGGCCCTTTGTGCCTCTTTAGCCCCAGAGGAGCAACTAAATATTTTATCTGAGGGGTGGACAGACCAGAATTTACTCTGTTGACACTTAGACTGAGCTGAAAGTGTGAAGATCAGTGTGTGGATCATCCTGATTCTGCTGAAGTTTATGAAAGATCAGCAGATTCGTTTTTACACAGAATGATGGAAAGAATTTGTGGCTGGATTCCTTGAAGTAAAATCAGGCAAGCTGTTTTTATCAGATTTTGATGCAAAATTGTAGAAATATCGAACTATCAGTTCTTGGCATGTTTTTCATTTGCATTTATGAAAACAGTTTTTCTAGCTAGTGTGATTTTCACCTGTTAAAACATTAAAATACTAGCATTATCAGTTTTGTCCATCTTTTAGACTGGTGCAAATAGATCCAAATTCAGAGTTGAAATTCCTCCTACTCTCTCATCCTTATTACAAACACACACACAAATAAAATGGAATGACTGGTGTTTAAGATTGTATTTTAGTTGATTATCAATTGCTATGAACTTCATCTCCATGATGCTAAAACTTCAGGGCTACCAATCATATTTTCTTAAGGCACAAAGAATGAACACACTGTGTAATTGTTATTGTGGGGTTTATTTTCAGGATGCAGAGCGTGTATATTCTATTTCACTAACATTTTACAGAACTATATATAGATACCAATAAGATAAAATCTTTTTCTCCCTCATACTTCATTGCACAGTCAGAATCTGAGCTTGCATACACAAATCAGAAAGGCGTGTGACTGAAATGGTAGCCTTACACTGTTAAAATGAAGAAGATCATAAAATAAAAATCCTGTAGCTGTTGTTTCTCACAAGATGCGAGATCATTTTCAATCTGTACATCTAGGTAGAATTAGTGTAATATATGTGATGCAACAGCAACTAGTGGATAGATGAATTTGAATAGGGCTGTGTTCTCCATGTAAGGAAGAGGCAGTGCTTACTAAAATGCTGTTAAAACTCCCTCATTTACAGCTCCTGGAGATGAAACATGCAGCAGATTGCCTGTAACCATAGCAATTGGCTCCGACATGAAAGATCTCCAGCATAGAGGTAGTGGTAATGGCAGAAGCGGTGTGGAAGATAAAGGTGTACAGATAGAGACAGTACCAGGTGGAAGAGTACTACAAAATAAGTGAAGATGAGGTGCCCTAGATGGATTCAGGCAGATGTGTGAGTTTGATGGGAAGGTTTGGGCTGGCAAGGTGTTGGGGGAGGACAGGGACAGCTGAAGAGAAAGCTGAGGTTTTGTGGCTAGTCTGGTGTAGAGGACAAAATCAGAATAGGGCTGGCAAAGAAGATTGTGCTGCTGGAGGCTGCTGCCTCTCAGGTTCTTGCCTTTCAGCAAGGGTAGATAGATTTCAAGGACCTCAGTCAGCTCATGGAAGGACTCCACACAAGTTGTTAGCTCTTGATGATGGGTTGAGGTGTGATGTGTGGTGTTGAGGTGAAGCACTCAAAAAAATGTAGATATTCTATATCCTGAAACAGTACCAGAGTTGTAGGCCTGCACTTTGGAGATGTGGAAGAAAAATGCCCAGAAAAAAAAGCACTGCTAAGAGGTGGGGGAGTTCAATTGCTTTGAGTTATGAGCATTGCTACAAATAAAATATCTGAGATATTTACTTTTATATTTTGTTTGGTGTCCATTTTTAGGAGCTTTTGTTCTGGGAAATACATAAAAGTTGTTTCCTCTTATTATTTCTGACAAACTTAAAGGGAACCACTTCTAAGAACAAATGCCCTTGTACAGTAATCCATAGAATCATGGATGTGAATAGTTTTTATAAAATAATAATAATGATGATTGAATTGGCCTATGAATTCCAGAGAAGAAGAATCCATTTATGAGAAGAAAACCATATCAATGAACTAAGGACTGCAGCTCAGGGCTCTTTAGCTTCATATATACAATTTACATCTATCCAAAATGAATTTATGGAATCATTACAAAGATTGGGACCAAACCTCTCAGAACCCATTCAGGTAATAGCTTTCATCATTTGTCATAAAGACTTTTTCAGTTTTTACTGGAAAAAAATTCTCAGTAAAAGGTCTTCAGTGTGATTATAGTTTAAATCTGTCTGATTAGGGATAACTTCATTTGAGCAACTGAAATGACACTTGGGTAAGAGCACAGAATCCAGCAGTGAGAGTTCCTGGTTGCAGGACTGTACTCTAGGACCGAGCTGCTTTCCTGAGGAAGAGGCTCAGCTCCCACACCACAGCCAGTAAATCTACCACACTGCACAGAACACATAACCCCCTTGGTCTCCCTCACCCTGCCTTTCTACTACTTTTTCTTGGCTTCTAAAAGTTATTTTTGGTCAGTCAGGCACGTCTTTACAGAAGGCAGAGTAAATATAAGATTTATACATCTATGTGTCATCTTTAAATCCACTCAACTCCCCAGGTAAAAAACAGGATCACAGCAGTGAACATTTTAATAAACAAGCAAAGATATTGTACAAAAAAAAGAGAACAGATAGAAGAAAGATGTTACAGTTCAACACCTCCTATCTAGGCTGGAGAAATGAGGCTGAAGCTTGTATACATGTTCTGGAGTATTTTCTGCCAGTGTTTGGTCCCAAATTAGAGCTGTAGGTGATCAGTTCTAATTCATTGTTTCAGTCTTCTGATTTTGAAGCAATCAGAAACTTGTGAAACCAGCTGACTTTGCAGGATTTGAAGGCTAAAATCTGATTAAAAGAGGTTGTGGGATATTACCCACAGTCAAATCACTGGTTCATCTTTTCAGTGTATCTTTAGGAACGTATGATTGCCCTGAGATATCTGCTGAGAGACAGAAGTTCTTTTATGTGCAAGAATTAGCTGGCACTGTTATTTCTAGTATCTAGCAAAGTTTCACTTTCTGCTATGATTTGTGCTTCTAAATTAAATTTTGTGTGGTGCTAGCAGCTTGGGATAAGCACCAATTATAAGTTATGATAAAAAAAATAAACTATAAATCCAAACCTGTGTGGACTACTAGCTAAAGATTTATTCCAAAGTTTATCTACACCCACAATGTACCTCCGCTCCAGACAACACCCTTTTACATCATCACTTTGCAAATCTAGATGGTCTTCAGATGCTTAAATTTTAACATCTGCTAAATAGGGTTAGCATCACTGTCAAATTGGAATGAGTCTTCAGTGACTCGGTCCAAGTTTGCAATCATCAACTGTCTAATTTGGTAATGGCAGCTTCAGCAGAAGCAGAATCAAGACGGATAATTTCTTCCCTATCAAAATTATGAATGTTGTAATGTAATGAAAACATTCCCCAAGGGGATTTCCTTTGCTGTGCGTAGCACACGATACCAGTTGAACACTTTTCTTACCCCTTTTTGTATCTTATCTACTGATATTAAGGTGTCCTTGAGAGATACCATGGCTTATATAGGTGCAAGGTGCCTTAAAGGTCTTTTACTGCCTTGGAAAATGTAAATATATATTTAATCTTAATTATTGGAAATACTGTACCAATCTCTCCCCCTCCAACAGGAACTTTGCCATAAAAATGCATTCTACCTGGAAAACATTATAAACTAAACTAAAAATTTTCGTTTAAATACTGTGAATCCAGACATATCTGAAAAGTATTCCAATTCCTTTAAGGTGTTTCGGAAGTCAGTATTTAGAGATTAGGCTGGAAACCACAGCTCTCTAGCAGAAGAGGTAAATTCCAATACCGAAAAAATCCTAAGCTTTTCTGCAAGATGTCGGTTACTTCTAAAATCTTTGCGGGCATCAATTTTCCACTCTCAGGTCAAACTGTAGTCAACACTGATGTCAGCCCACGCAAGCACATATCAATAATGACAGTGTAGCTCAGCCAGCAGTGCTCTTACCTCTTGGCTAGAAGGTCACAAGTTTAAGTCTCCCACCAGGACTTGGGTTGATTCTTAATACTGACATGGCAGTGCAGCACTGGGGAGGTGTTGAACTGTTCAAGGTGCCGTCCTTCATGAGATGAGATGTTAATCCAAAATCCCTTTCTCCTGTCCCTGCTGCCTGTCTAGGCAATGTCACCATGGCACTTTTGTGAAAAGAGGCTGGCTAAGCCTCCTTCCCAGCCAAAACTCACTGTCACATGCCAGGCTCGGCTGTCCAAGGCAGAGCACAGGCCATTGTGTTGTTGCACCACCATTACTGTACTTAGTTAAGTACAATGGAAACATTGTTAAGCGTTTGAGGATATACAGGATATGAAGGGCCTAATGCAAAAGCCAAAATCTAACGCAGTTTTCTAAATTCTATTGTTTATCATGTCTCTGTACACAGGCACACAAACACATTATATGTATATTTAGAAAGTGGGGTTCTGTTAAAAATTACATTCAGCTTGCACCCATTCCATTTATATTATGTTGAGCAATTATATTCCTTCCCTCAAACTGATTTTTTACCATTTTGAAATAAGAACTCTGCATTTAATATCGCACATTCTTTATTATAGAACCATATTGTTTAGCTTGTCATGATATAGAGTTGCTTTTTCATAAGTACATTAAGCATGGGTACTCAGGGGATATTTTCTTCAAAGAAAGTGGAAATTCTGGGAAGAAACGTGTTATAACAACTGTCTGTGGTTAAGAATGAGAAATAGTAGAAAGCTTGGATGTTCTCTGAGGAATAGGGTGCATTGTGGAAATGCCATCTGAGGATGGTTATGAACTAAAAGACTGCATGCTCCATT
Organism: Rhagologus leucostigma; assembly: GCA_013397725.1. NCBI lineage: Eukaryota > Metazoa > Chordata > Aves > Passeriformes > Rhagologus > Rhagologus leucostigma. The sequence goes on from VZTD01003959.1 coordinate 1,691,619, forward strand.
TTATTTTATTTAATTTCATTTTATCTTGTTTTACTTTATTTCCCCTGACACATTGTCTAGAACTAGAGTGTTAAGTGTTCATTTTATTTACAGTACAACACTATTGATAAATGCATGTGTATGCGATCTAAACCTCAGAAACTTCATATAAAGAATTAATATAGAAAAGATTATTACGTAGCTACAAGTTTGGGAGCATATCATAATACTGTAAGAATTTTCCTCCCTCTCAAATTAGAAGCTCTATGATCTTCTTAAATTAAAGTATCTATTTAAAAAAACCAGTAAACCAGGGAGTAAAACTTCAAAATAATGGAATCTCCCTTTTTTTAAACCCTGTTTGCATAATATAAAGTCCTTAAACTCTTTTTGCAGCAGTCCTGCTGGCTTTCTGTTGCTTGATATTCTGACCATTTTTGAACCCTTGAACTCTGACAGAGAGGAGGGACTTGGAGAGGTTGTCATCTGATCTATGTAAGAAGGCAAAAGGAATAGCTTTCTCTTTAATAGCACTCTTTTCTGCTTAACAGTTGGTGGGAGATTAAAATGATCTAGGTGGATAAGGCAGGTTAAAGGTCAAGGGACACCACAGCTCCCCCTTTTCCCCACATGTCAAAATATAGACAGGTCATTAGAAGTTAAAATTTTGTGCTGCTTTCCAAAATATTTCAGTTTATATATTATAATTTATATTATGTATGCACTAATTTTTCTTGTAAATTCCAATTCTTGAGGGAGACTGGACCCCTACTAGGCTACTGTCCAGCCTGTATAGTCGTCAGGTGCTGACATTCTGAGTTTCAGCCATATTAATTGCTGGATAAAGGCTATAATCCCCTCTCTTTGAAGCCCAACACTGATTTTTAGGCAGTACTTCAAAAGCAGCACACAACTGAAGAGGCATATTTCCTACTAGCACTGAATCAACATGATTTACTCTGTTTGCATTTGTCTACATACGCCGTGCATATTTGGCTGCACAACAAAAAGGTGTGAGTTGGCTGTAATATAGTCTAAGGAGAGGTTTTTACTCTCCTGAAGTTGATGCATGACCTCATCTGAGACATACCATTCCAGATCTTTGCTTTAAGCATCATTTGGAAAGTATAAACTCCTATATCATGCTTTTGTTACCAATGAGAAATCTTGCCTTACATTGCTGGAATTTTTTCCCCCCACAACATCATATTAAAACTATAATTTAGAGTGAGGCTGTTTCTTAAGCTGTGAATAAATAAGGCCTGTGTTTTTAAAAGCAAACCTTTTTCAAAACATGGATTTTAATACCTTAAATACTGCAGCTTCTTAATTAAATGAAGCTGTGATCCAGCAGCAAATATCCATTATTAAGAATAAATAAACATATTGTTTAGTTTGTTTTCGGGAAAAGGAAATGGGTGAGGAGGTCTTTGAATCGTAAACAAATTTGTAGCTATTGCAGAGCTCATGGCTGAGTGTCGGTGTGTTCCTCTATTGGGGCTGTGCCTCTTTTTGTGGCAGGGTGTGCTTGGCTTCTGGCTGGCTGTCCACAGAGCCGCACTATGGGGACTTTCTCATCCAGGATTTGCCAAGTATACTTAGTGTTATGTTTGAGAAAGATTAACAATATTTCAGATCAAAGGAGAATCCTGCTGCACGGTCTTACAAGATTGTCATTCACTTCCATTATGGCTCATTTGCACAAGATTTTCATGTAATATGCACCATTGTTTTGATGGCAGTGATTTGACATAAAGACAGAGCCAAAATGCATCTCGGAGCCCCACTCCGCCAGGCTGGGGGGTAGCTGGGGCGCAAAGAACTTGCCAATCATAAAATGCAACTTTGTCTCAGTTATATTAAAGCCTTTATCAGGTGGGAAACTTTTGAATGAGCATTGATTCAAGGAGAAAAACTAACAATGGCCAGTTTTTATTAGAATTTAGGCACTGTTTTAACCAGGTAAAATTTGGATTAATGGGGAATACAAACCTTATGCAAAGAGCAATTTCAGTCAGCCACATATTCTGATGGTTTTTTGTTTCTTTGAAATATGGAATTTGTTTTAATATGTTTTGCAAGGTGGGGAGCTGCATGGCAAAAGTGTCACACAATAAATTTATTTCTCCCAAAATTTATTGTTTAACCTAGTAGCTTCATTTTAAAAATCAGATTTCCCCGGGGGATGCTTTGCAGACACTTTAAAATGCAGATGAATTAGACTGTAGTGCAATACAGGAATCAATAAAATTTATTAGAGGAGAAAAGTAAAGTACTTCACATAATTTTCTTCAATTCCTTTCTTTCAAGTAATAACTTTTCAGGTAAGGTCAGATTTTATGGGTAAATAAATGTTGAACTTAATAAAGTTGCTGGAGCAGTTTAGTTTGATTTAAAGTCACAACCTGGAACTGGACAAAGCCTGTTGCTTTGGCTCTAATACACCCTGTTTGGCTTAGGTAGCACAGGAAACTCAGTACAGGAGCTGATCCAGGATGTCTAGTGCCTGAATCTGTAATTCCCACTGAGGTCGAACTTCCAGTGACTCCAGAAAAGGACTGCAGGATGACCATCCTTTCCTGTCCAGCTAAACACCTTAGATACAATTATTCAAGTTTAAACCAAAATTTCAGCTGTAACTGTAAGTTTCCTGACTTTCTGTGGGTCTAAATTGTCATTAAGATTTTTACTTATTGTTTTCACTCTTTTTTTTAGGCAGGGTAGTTTTTTTCCATCAGTGGGGGGAAAAAAGAAAATGTGAACGCATGACAAGATGTAGTACATTGTATAGGGATTTAGAAAACAATTTATTTCAAAGAACTAATGATGTCTTTAAAGCTGTTAGTTATGGGTGTGGAGGTATAATGCTAATAAATGCATACGTAAAACTCAAAAGAAAAGTTATTGTGCAGAAAATTATTTCAAGATGTAAATGGTATATTCTACTGGTTTTTGCAGGTATAATTAATTAATAATTTGTTATGGACAAAACACCTGAAACAATTAGTTATGAACTGCAAAGAATATTTCAGAAAGAAAGAAATGTTTAAGAATGCCACTGAAGTGATGTGTTTCAAATTGTTTTCACACTTCGCATTGCAAGTTACACTTAAACACATCTGGTGTGCTTTTAAAATAAAAATAACTGAAATATCCTTATATGAAAATGTGTGATGGAAGGAACCTTGTGGCTGGGTTATAAAATCTTGGTAAATGGACTGTAAAGTGGAAACAGTGAAAAACATTTCACTTTGGTGACGATAGCTGGCATCTCCCTTCCAGACTGCCACGAAAAGGATTTATTTCAGGAAACTCATCACATACTGTGGAAGGTAGCATCTATATGTCAGCAATTCTACTAACATTTTATGGAAAGCTTAAAAATACAAACATTAAACTGGTGGATCCCTGTTTTTCTCCCTGCTCAGGAAATGCTTGCAGAATACGCGAACAACAGCGCCCTCTGCACCTGAAACCCCTCCGGTTATTAAACCCAGACGTTCCTACGTGCTGGAGGAGCCTTTAATTTCAATTACTGCTTTTTTCAGCTGCTGGTAGGTATAGCTGGGCAGCGGGGGAGGGGTGAGAGTATTCAGCTACATTTTTAAGTGCTATGTAACTTTGTAATATTACCTGAAAGCTTCAGGACCCTTAGGTATAAAATTTACAGTATAACATAATTTAAAGTTACGCAGAAAAAAATCAAACGCAAAATAGCAGCAGAGATGTTGCACTTCGGCATTCCCTACAGCATAATTTAGATCCCCAGTGTTGCACTTTTGCATTCCCTACAGCACAATTTAGTTCCCCAGTGTGTCATTAACAGTGAAGTACATCACAGTCTGGAGTTTTTAGTACAGGTTGGCTGTATTGTTTTAATAATTTTTGAGTCTTCAAATATTAGATACAGAATCAGAATGATCTGTTTCTTGTAGCGCTTAAAGATTTATTCTGAGGAGTTTCCAGAAACCAGTAGTAAAGCCAGACACAGATATGACAGTATTTCAGGATTTGTTAGACATAATGATGCATTTAAAATTGGAGAACTAGCTATTTTTTGCAAGGCTTAAAACAGAATTCTGCAAGGAAATAATTATTATAAAAATTTATTAATTTGAAGTAAGTATTTTATGTTCCTACAATAATACATGTAAGAAAATGGTCCTGTATGAAAAGTCCTTGCATAATATTTCTCGATGATCAAAAAGAACAAAAATTAATTTCTATGTGCTATTTATATAAGCAATTAGTACAGCTGAGATGCTAATTAAGCCCATAATATACTTTGCTTATTTCTATAAAAGGCATTAGATGAGCTGTCCAAAAAGCTCACAGCAGAAACATTATATTTCTCTTAAATTAAAGCAGCAGTTTTTAGATACTTTCCATACTTTCCACTACAATTTATTTCTTCAAACTAGAAGCAGTGAAATATTAGAGTTTTATATATATATTTTATATATATATATCCATGAACAATAGAAATGTAGCAGGATACTTTTAATTTTTTAAAAATAGGTTATATCTTTCCAGTTTTTCACTGGGGATAATTTAATTCTTTTCTATTATTTCTCATTCCTTCCTTAGTCAATAATTCCTTATCTTTAATACGAAAGTAGCTCCTAATTGCAAGTTTTGTGTCTGAAATATGAGTTTTAGAAATGTTCAGGGTTATTTCTACATGGATTACAGTTCATGGATTTAAACAAAAAAAATAGTGGATTGTATGGAAGCTATTATAAAGGACTCATTTTATAAAATTAAAGTAATAAAGTTAACACCAAAGAGTGGTACTCTCTTGCTTTAATAGAATGGAAGTAGATCTATATCTACAACATAATATTAATGTGACAAAATACGTTTTTAAAATTTACTCATTTAAGAAAGGCAAACTGTCTTTGCCACAGCAATTAAGAAGTAGAAAAGTAGAAAGCTTAAAATCGTATCACTTCTACATATGAACCAAATACTTTCTAAGAAAATTCAAAGACATATCTGAATGCTAATGTAAGCTTAGATTATTGATGTGAAAGGGATTTAACAATCAGAAAACAATAGCTCTTTGTTACATTTCTACTTTTAAGCAATTTAAGATGCTGCTTGGAAAGATACGAAGTCTCGCAGAATTTTCAAAGACAAAGCACTAATGGCTCTTAATATCACTGTGTTCATTTTAAGAGCAAATTAAAAGAGTGAAAGAACGGTGCAAATAATTGTTTCATATGTTCTTTGCTTGTGACTGCTGTAATCATCCAGGCTGATTTACAAATGTAGACTTGAAGGTTTCTCAGCTTCCTGCAGTGTAGAAGACTGTTACTTTGGCACTCACACTCATGCCCTTGTAATCACCACTCAAAACTGTGCCCTGGTACTTCCAATTCCCAGTGTCTTGATTGAACACCTCATTCTGTGCTAACAAGGTGTCCAAGGTATTTGAACAGGGGCTGCAGTCAGAAAATTGTTAATGGTTTCACTCATTAAGAGTTGCTCCACTAGTTTTGGTAATTTGGTAACTGTCTAAATTGCAAGTTGATTTTTTTCCTTCATTTTAAATAATGATGCTAAAATTTGAGACCAGGAACACTAACAGCTAAAAAACCCCAGAAGGGTGCTTAAATCACTGTATTTGTATTAAAGCAAAGGATTTTTGTAGCAGAAAAGGTATGATTTTATTTTTGAGGTTATGTTTTAAAATTATGGAGAAATGCATAAACAACTATTAAATAGAAATCTAACGACAGAAAATGCATAAAAAGGGAATAGTAAAGTGTAAAACAGCCTAAAGATCTTAAAGAAATTATTTAGGAAGCAAAGATAATATTAAAATTACAAACAAAAATGTAAGAAAGAATTTGCCTTGGGCCTGAATGTACATTTTTTTGGTAATTGGGATGGAATTCTTTAAACCAAAAGGATTTATTGCTGCAGGAAACTGTAGTATATGTACCTGAAAAAGGCCTTAGGAGTCTTAAATATTTTTTTGCTGTATTGCAAGCTAAGCAGAAAGTAAGCCAAAATCAATGGGCCTGATCCTGCAATCTATACTCAAATAAGAATCTTTTTCTTTTTCACTTTTCTGTCTTGCTGACAGCAGCATTTAGAAAGAAATACATTATCTGAAAAAAAAGTAGTAAATTGTTATTAAAATTCATTAAACAAATGATGTGAAAGAGATTTTTCTATTTGTATCCTTGCTGTCATCTGGGATCAGTAAGTTACTTTCTTGAACTACGAATATTAAAGCAGGGAGTAGGTTCTGTTTTCAGACAACATTTTATGCTTGAAGAAAATTTTCCCCATGGAAATTTAATATTTGAAGTGGAAAGAAAACTTTTCTGAAAAAAAAAAGGTGGAAAATCATAGTTTGCAGGTTTTTATTTAATCCACTAAAAGTTTAAGTCGTGCCTAAAAACTTGCAATCTACTCCTTTAAAAACAGGATTAAAATTCAGTGAGTTGGCCTCTGCTGCATCTTTTGGCCAGGTTTTGTGGTTTTTCAATTACATAGATATATATCTTTACAAATAATCTCTCTGTGGCTGTGAGAGTTGCACACACAAACGAAGGGAAACTAAAGGAAATGCCAACATTGGCCACGCAGACAGCACTGTAAAAAGCACACTATAAACAAACTGAGGAGATTTTTTTTTTCCCTGTTGTTTTTCTTCCCATTAATTTTAAATATTCTTTGTAACTTTAGAAAGCAAACTACTTCTCAGCAAAAGTGTGGATAATATCTTTGCGGTAGGTGGTTTGAGCTTGTTCTTTACCGAACAAGGATATACTTTAATAAAAATCATACTGGAAAACGTAAAAATAATACTTTAAATATTTTGCCAGATTTGAAATATGATATGATTTGGCCTTTACAAGAATATTCTAACCAGCAGGCAATACTCATCTGATTTTGTTCGAGCAGAATCTCTCATACAGCTCCTTTAACCACTGTGCTTTCATAAAGTTATGCTACCCACATCATTTGTCTCTCAGCTGGCTGGGATCTCTCTCCAAGGTACACAGCTCTTGCTCACTATGGAAAAAAAGATTGCGAGCAAAAGAGAAAAATGAAAGCGGTATTTACAATGCTGCTACAGTTTGCTTAGAGATGTGCTGTGAGCAAACAAGTTAGTGTGAGCTGTTGAACGGAACATACTGCTTGAACATCAGAGAAGTGCAGCACGTCTCTCTGTTTTACTTTAACTCCTATCCTTATTTAGTTTCATGCTTTTAAAAACTTTTTGGCATTTCTATTTATTCAGTAATAGGAATTATACTAATTTATAAAAAGCAAAGGGCCTATTAATATATCAACGTATCAGTTTTCTTCTGTGTGCCTATTTTACTTTTCTCTGATTACAGTTGCAGAGGGTGTGGATAATTAAATTTTAGAAGAAAATATTTTTGAGTTTTGTTGCATGATCGGTGTATTTCTGACCTAGATATTGGAGGGTTTTTTTAACTTTTAGTAGTTAGGTCATTCCTCTGGAACTGATTGTGAAAATAAAATCCTATCTGTATAAATTGAAAACTTTTCTTTTTGAACTGGAAGTTGAATACAGACCATGAATTTTCCATGGAAAAATTACAGAAATAATGGCCCCTGGCTGTGGAGGCATTTTTTTGTTTTTCATGAATCAGGCACAAAGTTATTTAAATTAATTCTGGTCCCATCACCCTAATAGAATATCATTACTGATCTTTAGAAAAAATATTAGAAATCAGCAGTGTGTGGATGCAATAGCAATAGCTGTTTGACCAATTTCTCCAAATAATTTTTTGTTTATTGAAAAGCAAGACTACTGATGACAATACTCACTCATGATGCCCATGCTTCGTGCCTTTCACACATTATCTTTTTCTGTTAATTGCATGGATCAAAAGTACAAACTACGCTGTTGCTTCATGATCAATAGAGGTTAATTTATTTACTGTGTTTTGAAAGCAGTTGTTAAATAAAAAAATCAGAAGAAGAAACTGTTAATACTTCCATGTAATTAAAAAATATATGACAAAATAAAAATTTTACTACCCAGGCTTAGTCTACAGCTATGCACCACCTAAAGTGTTCCGCTCTTCTGACTGGATCCACTACATAACTTCTGCTCAGGTATGATTAGACGGACTGCAAGAAAACAGATCTAATTTCTCTGTGACTGCTGCCTAACAGAATGCAGGATATCAGGTACCACAGCTACAGCAATTTAAGTGTTAATACTTCCTTAAATGTAAATATTTTGTTAATTTTTCCCTTCCCCCTCCTGACACTGACACCTCTGTACTGACACTTTTGTACTCCACCAGTTCCTATTTCAAATGTGTGAAATGTCCCTGAAATGAGAACCCTTCCCCTGAGTGTTCTGGATTGGTCCCTTTGACAAGGGATGAGAAAGCTTGAGGTGGTATGAAACAGTGGATCCATCCCAGATCTGGCACGCTCTCCAGTGGCCTGTTTCTGCCCACTAGTTCCTGTGCATGGGCTTCCTACATAGCTCCTCTGCTCCTTGATTAGGTGGGAGACAGACTTTGGTGGTCCCAGGTGTATCCTGCCCTGAGAAAAGACTCTGATCTAAAGTAGGGGCAGAATCTACGCTTTTAAGACACTCCTGAATGAAAAAGGCTGGTGCCTTACCTTAACAATGAATGCAGCAGCTGAAAGATAGCCAGTGTGCTATCCTAGCACTGCCAGAAGACAGGACATTCTTTCTGACAACCAATTCTACAGAAATTTGTCACTAACCAGAGAAGAAAGAGAACTGAGGTCTTCAGAGGATCCACTCATCTGCTCATCCTACAGCTCAGCACTGTGCTCCTCCCATCCAGCTCTGCCAGTGATGAGAGTGCTGAGAAGTGCTGAGTTTCCCAAGCACAGGCACAGTGAAGGAGCAGGGACAATGGGTGATGATGAGAAAGCTTCTTGACACTGAGAGGAAGCACCTTTCAAAACTTCCCCATGCCTCCTCTGCAGCACAAGATAAAAAGGGCTGAGGAGAATAGTGAGAAGGAGAGTTTCAGTGGTGAGTAGGTGGCTCTAATGTGGCTAAGCCCAATCCTTAATAAGGAAGTACAGGAAGCATTTAGGTTCAGCATTATCCTCACTGGTAGCTTCAGCCCTCCCTTTATTCCAATATCAGATTTCTCTGCACTTCCTGTCCTACTTCTCACTTTGTTGGTTCGTACACAGCACTCAGCATGTGCTTTGTAAAAATGGATCACACAAGATAACGTGGATTTAAATAGGTCCAGTGACTTTTTCAACTGTTGATGGATTCTTCTTGACTGTGTTGAAAACCTCCATTTTCCAGCTGGAGTTAATGGTGGCAATGGAATTCATTACTGGGAAAATTCTTATGAGTCAAAACACGATTCAAAGCTATCTGTGTTTTCCATCCATGTTGATTGTTTATTTCTGATAGGGTTTATTTTCCTCCTCCATGTAATAGCGAAGATGCGGGCATGATATTTCAGCACAGGGCACCTAGTCCATCAAAAGTATCTATAAAAACCTTTTCAGCAACCTGCTGAGCCATGGCAATTTCTCTGATCTATACAACAGTGACTAATAAGTTCAATATAATAAGTAAACAATGGGTTATCAATCCTGGAAAAACACCAGTTGGATAGATAGGAAATAGCTCAGCACTGTCATGGTCCATTGCTTTTTTTTCTCCTTGTGCAATTCTTAAATTATACGCATTTTACACAAGCAAGGTCTTTCCCAGTCCCTGATGAGTCCATCTTTCACTTCGGAAAAAAAGCACTGTGGGTATTTTTGAAGTTTCTGGGGAGTCAGGACCACTTCAGCTTTAGTGGCAGGTTTCACTGGCTCTCAGGGTTACTATAATGATTTGCCATAATCAGAGGAAATGAGTTTCTGGGTGATGCGGGCAGTGGTGCCATTCATGAGGTCTCTGAAGTGGCTAAGGAATGTGGATCTGCCCCATATCCCTGCTCAGATCACAGGTGCATCGTTGTCTTTCTGAAGAATATCTACCAGAAGGACTTAGTGCTAATGTTCTGAAGGAAGTAGGGAGGGGTCAAGGGTGTCTTTGGAACTGATGAATATGTTGACTGAAAGTATTAGAAGTTTTACTGACTTTCTTGGATACTTGTAAAGGCACTTTTATGGTTCCTCAGGTTTTGTCTCTATGTCCTTAACATCACTCTGTCTTAGTTTTAATCAGTGTCTAGTTTGGGTTAAGAATGGGCCTCACTTTCCTCTGAGGTAGTAAACCAGAGCTTGAATATTAACTCGAGCTGCCTGTTTGCTCTTGCTTCTCCCAAGCTGCACCCAAAGAAGACAAGATTAGTGTTTGCACCTTGGTGATGCTGTGTGCATGCCATGAGTCTTTGGACTTGCCCCAGCTTGGGACTGGTTCTGGGCAAAGAAGAAGTTGTTTTGGGTACTGGGGAGAAAAGAAGGGCTGTAATGCTGGGGCATGGAGTGCTGATGGTGTGGAGAGCCAGCTCTGGGAAAGGAATAGAGTAGTTTCTGCCTCTGTCTTCTTAGCTGCCCTGGCATCAGCAGGTACAAGAAGTCCTTGCTTTCCCTCATTGTTCTCTGCTTTTGCTCAAGCCCTGTTTACATTGCTAAACTGCCTTGAACTGAACTCCTTATTGAGGGAGGACTAAAAATCTTCATTAATCCTCAAATCTTATTGCTAGCATGATGTATAATTTGCTTTGAATACAAGTCTGGTTTGCCACTCCTTAGGTAGCAGTGGGGTCAAAGAAGTGTACAGCACTGGGCACCATTCCCACCTTTTAACTTGCAAGAACACAGTTTGGGGGGAAGCACTGCCATGTCTTCAGTGAAGGCTGTGTCTTTAAGGTCTGGATTAGCCCCAAGTGCTTGGAGTTCGATCCTGATGCATGGCACGAAAGCTGCAGGGTCAAAGGTCTTTAATCAAACATCAGTTGCTTCTAACACTGTGTTACAGTTGCTTCTAACACTGTGTTACAGTGCTCCATGTGTATAGCACAGACAACAGAATCACCACTACTTTTATTTCCACACATTAAAAAATCTCAGCATTACAAATTTTCCTATTGATACTCTGTGCATATTTTTTTTTCCTAAGTTTTACACCATCATTGCTAATTATATCCTGCCCACCTTGTGCTCTGCCACTCCTTAAAGAATATACTTGCCAGTCCATCTTTTGCCAACACATACGTCAGATTTTTTTAAAATAAGTTTTCTCACTATTTTGAAATAGAATAGCAGAAGACTTCCATGAAATGATTTCTTTCTATCTGAAATCAATGACAGAGGTCGCAGTTGTAGTTAGTTAAGATCTATTGTTGATTCCTCTTCTGTTAATATAAGTGACAAGTTTTTTCATCAGCAGATTCTTTTTTTCATGTGGATGGTTTTATATGTTATATCTGAAAGGAACAAAAGGAAAGACAATATCATTTAGAAAAAGTGTGACTATGTGGGTACAGAAAATGTTTGAATTTTTTCGATCTTGATAATAAACCTGGAATATATTTATTGATGCACCCCAGATAAGCAATTTCTATTGTGATGTGTTCTCTCAGAGAACTGTACTATGGAAAATTGAGAATAATGGGCCGTGTCATGCCTTCAGTCCATGTGCAGAACTCACACTGATGTCAATAGGAGCTCCCTTCACAAACCAAGGCCTATATACAACCCATAGAGTCACTAGTAGAAGTTTCCCATACATAACTACAAAATTAATGGAGCATTGTAATCCATTTTGAAATCTAATGAAATACATCATGATTTAAATTGCAATTAAACAGAGAGATGTCAATAGGCATTGATGAGTTTCCACATGAAGACAGCAACATTCCTGCTACAAACCTACGGCTTTTGCAGGGTAATGGCTCACAGACCCTAAAAACACATTTAGTCAGAGCATTATTGATTAAGCATCTCAGGAGCCTTAAACATGTGAATTATATCTTTAGTTGTAAGACATAATTTGTACATCTAAGACTTGATGCGTTATGGAAAGATCACAGAATCTCATGTGATGGAATTCAGCATTTCTTAACTGCCTTACATTTAAAAATTGAAAATCATAACATTAAGTTATGCTTTTGTAGCAGGGGGAGGTTGGAAGGTTGTAGAGTTCACATGATTCACAAAGATGTTGTTTAAAGTTCATACACTTGATGGTGTTTCATCTGTCCATGACTTTTAAAATTATTTAATGTGATAAAATATTCTGGGTTTGTGTTTGTGTGAGAAATGTCACGAAATAATTAGGGTGTGTGTATTTCATACCGTAGAGAGACCAAGTTTCATTACAACAGTGTTTAAACTCTATACCAGAACTTTTGAATCCCATAGTAATATTAATCTTCTAGCTCTCTGAAATATTTCATTCCCTGCTTCCTACCCTCATAAAAAAACACACAGGGCTGTGGCTTATCTTTGAAATTATCCATTGACATAAAATATGAGGACTATTATTTTCAACTGTGTTTCAAGGAAGTGTTTCTCAGTATGCTTACTAGGCAGAGCAGTTCTGGTCTTTAGGCAGGAGCTCCTGTGATCCTTCCCAGAAATCGACCTCCCTGCTTGCCCTTGCCCCACAGACTTGTGCCTTCTGACAACACCTGGCTGCTGGGAACTTGCTTTCTTATTTCTTCAAACAGTAGTTCATCTCCTATTTTGCATAATTCTTCAAAATCGTGAGGATTCCACTATCTGTTGTAATGCAATTATCTCTTACTTGAATGAGACAAGTCATGGCCAGGATGCTGGAGACCCAAGGCTTCAGCAAATCCACAGTGTCCTGCAATTTTCCAGTGAAGAAAGAGCAGAGTTTGCTGGACTCCAAATGTACTAAATGAAGAATCCATTCTCCTAAGACTGTCTGCAAACTCTGTCACAACCCAAATTTTCATTTGGTTTTCAGAATTTTTTTGGTGCAATCATATGGACTAGACATTATATACATTCTTTTTAGAAATAAAGTAGAATATGTTAGAGTGATATGACTAAAAGTTGAAGCATGAAATACATTTCTTATTACAGAACCACAATAGTTATTAAAAAAAACAAAGCAACACATAGAAAAGCCCAAGACAATTTGCAATACAATTTTTGAGGGATTTTGAGATTGACCAAATAATTTCACATTGGGGATTTTTTGACATCTGCTGGTTGTTTTGTTTTGTTTATTTGTTTTTTTTGGTTGGGTTTTTTCCTGTGGCTTCTCTAGCAGTTATCTTGCCGGAAGGTTTATCAATGAGAAGGCTGGGCAGCTATTTTGTGATGTTCTCACAAAGCAGTAGGTCTCATTTACTCCACAACAACACCTCCATTTAATGTCCCACTTTAGCAGGGAGATGAATACTTTGCAACAGCATCACTCTGCATTGAAGTTTATCTCTAGACAACATATAAACTCTCCCTGGAAACTATTTAAACCAGGAGTACATCTAAAAGCTGTTTTTTCTTATTGTTTCCTGACTTTCTGGACACTAACCAAGACCAGCAAATTCTTAAATCCTATGAATTATTTCAGCCATCTGTAAGTTATAAAAGAACTCTGTTCAACCTCAGATACCTGAGCTGATTTCTGTTCTATTGCTTTTTGCTCCACTGTTGAGCCTGCTTTGGTCTGAAATAGGCTTTGGTTTTTTTTTTTTTTTTTCTTCCTTTGTCTGCTTTTTCAGCTTACACCTTCTCTATGAGAATGGTATGAGATGACAAGAAAAGGTCCCTGAGCTCACCATCCTCTACTTCCCTCACACTGCATTTGGAAGGGTAATACATAAAACTTCACCAGCATAGCCTGGGCAGCGCTGTCCCAGTAAAGGCGACAGGGAGAAAGAACCAGGATCTCAGGTTTGCTGCTTACATTTTCTTTTTTTAACCCTTTCCCCCTGCTGCCCTAACAGACAGGTGATCTTTCATCTTACCTTTTTCCTTTGATCAAGATGTAGTAGTCTGCATAATAGAACAAAATTTTGGTCCAGTAAACTGTGAAGTTTGACTTTGGAAGATCTACTGATTTCTATTAAATAAAGCAACATTTCTTCCTCACCACAATCAGTGGAATTTTTTTTCCCATAGTCAAGCTTGCTAAGAACATTTTAAATAATGTTTTTCTGGACTGAAACTCTCAGTTCACAGACTCTTCTCCTTTTTACTCCTGTGAACATAGTGCTATACTGTGTGTCAATTTGGTCTTGTTTGTGGGTTCATTTTCCCCTCCATTAGAACAGCATTTCTCTCTTTTTTTTTTCCTTCTTGTGATATTGTTCAAAGGCTTCTTGTGATGCCTTGAAAAAAGTTATTGATTGTTAGATCATTTCTCTCATTCATTCAGATGTTTTCTGGTCCCCAGATGGAAACAGCACAGCTGCTGCTCTGGAATTCACTATCGACTTTTGTCTCTGGATTATCAGAGCCCCCAGCAAAAAGGCCTGAATCCAGGCACCCTCTCTCCCTCTGTTGAGACTTAAAGCTGCTATCCTTCCATCTCGAAGGAAGTCCCAGTGCCTGTATATGGCCAGAGTCTGGAGCAGTAAGGTCCTATGATCACTTTCTTTGAGCTACTTTTCTAGTGCTCCTTTTTTTTTAAAGTTTCTATATAATTTTTCAGCTCTTCAGTAGGAGCACCAGATCGCAGAGACCAGTCTGAATTCCTTCCTCCCTCTGCTGTCGTTATTTCTGTGCTGGTCATTTTTTATATGTTTGAGGGTCAGAATCAGCCTGACAAATTAGAATTTTTCAAAATTCAGCCTTTTCTGACCAGCAGCTGTCTGCTCAGACAAAGAAGAAAGTGGGAAGGATTGCCATGTTTTAAATGCTTTTCACCCAATCCCTCAAGGAAAGCCTATTTTTTAAATTCTAAGAGTTGTTATGATTCAAAGAAAATGCGTATTCTACAGACTATTTCCTTTCCATTAAAGTTTATTTATACCACCCTCCTTGTCTGAGGGTATAATTATGAATGATCTAAGCTTGTACTGAAAATCCTAAATTAAAAAATACATCTGTTGCAAGGATTCTCTCACCAGAAACCTTGAAAATGTTATCCTGTCTGTGTATCCATATATCTGTCTGTCTCTCTGTAGGTTATGGTTATCCTTTATATGTTCCAGAAGTAAGTGGGATTAGATCACTTGCTTCATACTTTGAATGCTGTATACATTCATGAAAGAAATAAAACTATGTGGAAAACTGAATGCATTTTATATTTTAGTCACCATTCAACTACATTTTTCACTTGTTAACAACTAAGGGGATTAGATTGTATTGTTCTTCCCCTTCTAGATTTAGAAATAATCATAAGTGTGAGAAAACATTATTTAAATGGAAAAAGTTATTTTTAGAAAGAAAAGAGAACTATAGCATGAATGACATGAACTGCAGCAGTGTTCATCCAAAGCAAGGTGTTTTCCTGACAACAAAGGGCAATCGCTTCAGCCCAACTTTTCAGCATACCTCAGGAAGCATCAGTGAAACACATTTATTTTTAATTAAGGCCAATTCTGTCCCAACATTTGCTTTAAATATGAGGACCAAAGAGCATCAGAAAAGGACATTATTTCTGCAGTCCTTTGAAGCTGCTGCCTCCTGATATGTAGCTCCAGGGAGGACGACACCACACGGACAGTGGATTCACAGCAAAATCTCCACTTGGCAGAAGATATCCAGACAGCACTTTTCTCAGTTGGATTTCACCTAACTAATAATCTTATTTTTCATTTTTTAAACATTACAGTGAAATGAGTCCATTAAGATGCCATAATGTTAATTAACATTGTCATAAGTTCTGCTTTCATTTCGCTTGCATGCATTTTTCAAAGGTACATTGTGGAAATGATTCTTTTACCCTGCCATTTGCCTATATATCATCTCATGCTAGTACTGAAAGGTTAAATGTTATAATTTATGCTAATTTTAATTTTCCCCAGTGCCATAGGCAGTACAAATCAAGCAGCAGCAATTGATTATACATCACTGACAGTATAAAACAGAACAAACATACAGTTCTGCCAATGAAAGGCCTGTGCCAGGTTAGTCATAGTTAGGCTGTTATGGCCTCCTGAGAACAGCAGTCAAAGCTGAGCAATAATGATGATATGACTATTTATTTTGCACATAATTTTGGACCCAAGCCATATTAATAAATAATTTTTCAGGGTACTTTTGTGCCTCAAAAAGTTTGATGTAAAGGCTGTTTGCCTCTTGAAGAATTTTGTGCAATAAATACCAGATATACATTTGGGCTTTGGCTTTCAGAGAAGGGCCTGATGTTGTAGAGGTCAAGCAGAGTTCCACTGAAGCATGTTCCTGTACAAGAACATGTAGGTTACATACAATTTCAGGAGAAGGAAGACCCTAAGGTCTGGCTTCTGCCATTGAAAAGCAGAAACATATCACTAGCTTGATACCATCTGGCAGCTAATTTGTTCTCCTGTCACTATCATAAAGAGTATCCTTGGAGCTAAGGAATGATAGTCAGGTTCTCAGATAGAGCTTTTCAAAGAGCCAGGATAAACATTCAAATTGTTCTTTTACTAAGGTCTTAAAACCTTCTTTCCTCACAGCACAGAGAAGGCAACACATCATCCTGCCTTAGACCTCTTCAGGGCATATTTTTGCTGTTACTCTGCTCCTCCAAAACTAGCATTTTCTCCACAAATGCAGCCTCTCCCTAGATAGCAGGCACTTATTTTCATGGATTAATGGTTCATTCCTTGCTCTGAAACCTACCTTGTAAGAAAATGAAACAGAAAAGAGAAATGACGTCACACAAGTAAGAAGTGGTGGGTAGCAACTGATACTTCAACATCATGGGACAGAGGCTTACTTCCCATGCAAGATGAGCTGAGATGACTCAAAGCTCTCGAAGACAGAAGAAAATGCCATTTGAAGGGAAACAGAAGTGACCCCTGTGGCTGTTGGCAGTACAGGGAGACACAGTCTGGGCTGGGAAACGTGGTTAGGTGTTTCAGGAGCTTTTCTGTTCCTGAACATTCTCCAGCCTGGGTAAAAGCCACTGTAAGCACCTTGCTGGAAAGATCCTGATGAGCTGCAGAGAGGGTTGCAGTCTTGCTGGTACATGCAAGAGGACAGTCAATGCCACGTTGCTTACGGTAGAAGGAAATGGAGCATTGACAATGGGATTAGGGAATTATTGCCTGACTGGAGGCCAAGTGGGTAACCCTATGAGACAAAGACAATTACACACTTACACAGATCACAGAAGATGGGTAGGAGATTCTTGAAACAAGGCAACAACAACTGAAAGGCAAATGCTGCAATAAAACTTTTTCAAAAATACTTGATAAATTTCAGCATACAAATCCTGTTGACTTTTAATTGGAAGTCAGTTTGAGTGGTTTCAGCACTGTAACTACAATAGTCATTCTTGCTGATTTTTATGTGTCCAAAACTTATTCAATGTTTGTGTGGCAAAGCTTAAAATAGAAATAGGGATTTAGCTTGTCCACACATCAGCTTTGCATTACAACATGATTTTTGTTAGAGACGTATTTGTGAATAAAGCCGTTGTACCAAAAGATTAGACTGCCGCTTTTCAAATTCAGTGCTTTAATTTAAAGAAGACACCATTATTTTATTTGCATGTAGCTATTGCTTCTTGATTTAGAATTAGTGAAACACTGGTTACTTTAACCCAGATGGTTTCTTCCCCATCCATAAGGATTGGTTACTTTAGCACAGATGTCTCTTTTTCTTCCATGAGGCATATTAGAAGGAAAACAAAGATTCACATTTAAGCAATAAATAATAACAACTACCACCCCTATTGGCTTAGATATGTCCAAATCCAAAACCACAGCTTAAAGTTACTTTAAAGTGTGGTGGACCACAGCTTACAGTTCTTTCATTTTGCTTTCTTTTTAAAAGATTTGACTTTGTTAACATTTTTTGCACAGTTTCAATTGATCTTTATTGAAAAAGAATAAGGATGGAGCAGACTGACAATTTTATTTGACAGATGATTAATAACTTTTCTTAGATCTGGCCTGAAGTGTAACCACAAAGTGTTTGATAAGGGATGGATAAAATATGGTTTGCAGGCAGTAGAGAGTTTAAGGGACATAAAATGGCTGAATGGCAATCTTAAAAATGCAAGGTAGAGAGCCATGAGGTCATGTTAGCACCGTTCTAGTGCCTTTTCATCCCAAGGTTACTCCAGCCTTTCTTCTGATTGCTCCTGGCTCATGGTGGAGGAGTTTCCCTTGGTACACGTGAGAAAGCGTCTGTTTATGAATGGATATCTCCCTTCGTGCACAGGGCAGTGGCTCAGCCTCATCTCCCAAAGTCTCCAGATTAGGCTCAAGGCACCAAGGCTGGGTCTGAGATTAGCACAGGCTCTGTGGGGCCTTTGGGCCAGCCGGCTTTCTCTTGCCATAAGGAACTCTTCTCCCCTTCCCTGTCGAGCACCACACCAAAATGGATTCCTTGAAACTCCCATAAAGTTTCAGTTCTTTGGTTTTCTTGAAAAGAAGGGTGATCTGGTCCGAAGTAAGCTTGAGTGGAATTGAAAACAAAATTCTTTTATGATAACAATTTTTCTCAGTCTTTTTAGCCCAGTCCAGATTTTCTTACTGTGGGGAAAAGTTGGTTCTAAGGATTTATATTATGTTTATTTAATTAGTAATTTCTGTAAAAGAAAAATTAATTCTATTACTTGTGGTGATGTGTCATGCCAGGAATAACATTTTGCATCTATGGCTTAACACAATACACCATTTTTAAAGGACCCTTTTCTGAAATTTAATTTTAGATTTGGGACTATGGAGCATTTAACTTACCTTCAGGAGGATATTTTGAATAAAAATAACAAGAAACTGCTTTACTAGAATATCAGCCATGCTTGACTGATATTAACCATATGAAAAATGTATGGGACATATAAAATTCACATAAGAACCACAGTTAAGCCTACTCATATTTTTCTTTTAAAATGGATGTCCAAACTTTAAAAGTCCGTATGTTATTCTTCTTAAGATCCAAATATATTTTTGGAGACTGAGTTCCTACTGTTTGCAATAATGAACACCTCATGGATGGCAGGGGAAAAAAAATCAACTTTCCTTAATGCTACTGTTGGCCAAAGTGAGAGTGAAAAAAAGTTTATAACAAGATATCCCCTGTAGTAGAACTACACTTTTTTTCCCCATCTCTGGATGGAGAATGGAGAGTTTCGGGGAAGCCTCCTCACCTCCACCCCCTGTTTTCTTGCCTTGTACCCTGGAGGTTTGCCCTAGAACAAACCCCATGGGACCCAGTGGGGTGTGAAGGCTGAGGAAGCTCCTACAAGTAGCTGCTTTCTCCCTGAGTGCCGGGGGGCAAGGACTGACCAGAGTCAATGTCAAGCCTCCTTCGTGACTTCACTGTGTGTTGGATGCTGCCCAAGCAGTCAGTCCAGGAGATTCTGCCTCCTGGAGCCTGTGGAAACTGGGGACAGCACATGGAACTGGTCTGATACCGGTCTGACAGCCCTTCACAGCACAGTGTACTGGCACACCAGGATATACTCCACCTTGTTAGCTGTCCTGTATTGTCTTCTGTAAATATAGTGAGTAATGCAAAAAGCATTTAATAATGAGGCTTAAAATTTTCCTTCAAATTATAGTCTTGCATATTTACATGCTTGTGGTTTGCTGCCATTATATGCACCAGTTTTTGGCCTATCCCCTTCATTCATGCTCTCTGGGAAACATGCTCCCTTGAGAGAATTGCAGATAATTTTGTTCTCCCTGTTTTAGCAGGATGCTTCACTAGCTGTGTGCCAGTTGTCTCAGAAATGCTGGTTTAACTGGCTGAGCAGTCAGAGGGTTTTTTGGAGCTCGGGCCTCTAACACTGGCACATGCAGCTCGTGTGCGACTGAGGGTGAACATGACGCCTAAAGACAGGCTGTTTCAGGCCTCAGTGAGCGGCACCATACCCCCCGAAAGTCAGAGGTTACATTTCAAGGGCCGGCTCTGCTCCTTGGGTTGCCGACCCCTGGTGATAAGAAGTCTGCTTGGAGCAAGGTCACAGCAACATAAACCACCTGCCCATCACCCAGTGCCAGGGGCTGGGAGCCAGGTGAGCCTGTGCCAAAAGTGCAGGAGCCAGGAGGGGAGCGGGAGGGGAGAGGCCTGGCCAGAGGCTGCTGCAGCCCTGCCCCTGGCCAGCCTCTGCTGGCAGCAGTCCTGGGGAGCCAGGATGGGTTTTGCAGAGCTGCCTTTCCCCTTCACTGGACTCCCTGCAAGAGGCTGAGGACACAAGGACTGCAGCTGCCTGCATGGGTGAACTTGCTCTCTCCAGAGGTCTGGCTGCAGCGAGGTATCTAGCATGTCATAAGCACAGGCTTAAATTCTTAAGGATTAAAGCAAAATTAGATAATCTGATTCTCCAAAGAGCAGCAGAGGATGGAGCTAACTGCTGTCTGAAGCTGCTGTGGCATGGCACAACTGGCTGGGAGGTGCTAAAGAAGGAGCTGGAGGGGCTGACTTGCAGCATGCCCAGAGGTGACCGTCAACAGACCAAAGGGTACCACATCCTCCTCCTCCTCCCTCAGTATTTTGAGAACCAAGCTGTGACCTAACACAGGAGCTGTTTCTGCAAAGTTCACGAGTGCTGCTTCTCCTTGTTTTGCTTCTGCTTTGTTCTTGATCCTCAAGAAAGGACAAGGACTTTATACTCTATGACAAATATTACAGATAGAGTGTAAATATTGCAAGAATCAGCTTTAACTGTAACAAATATAGCTAGCCATCAAACATTTAGCTTACCTCTATACCTCGTTTTTATTGATATATAGTTGCCAAATCTAAATTATTTGATCTGAAATGGTAGTGGACATTTCAGAATGACACAACTAGGCAAATATCATATAAAGGCAAGCTCCACATGAAATTGCCAGAGGAGTTATTCTTCAGAAATCCTTGCTGTAAAATACTGTCTCCCAGTTCATGAGACAGTTGCAAGTACCATTCATGACTTTAATTTAAGTTTCCTTGAGGAACTTTAGCTTTTATTTAAAATCTGGAAATCTGTGTATCTGTAAGAAGCTATATGTTATATTTTACTCTTTGAAGCAGAAGGCTTTTAAGGGACTTAATTAATTCTAGTTTTAACATGGATGATGATATCCGTACATTAGTTTCATGTACTCCAGGTGACGTACTGACTTTATTTAGGAGCCTCTCAGTTTATGTGAGCCAAGACAGTCCTGTAGATGTGCTGATATAACTCTGTTGAGATACCACATGCAGATTGCTTTTTTAATGACTTTGAATATTTATTTGAAGTTTTCATTTCAAGAGATTTAGGTGGAGTCATTCTGCCTGATGAATATAGTTATGGATTTTTTTTCATGATGTAAAAGGGTTTGCTTCCCCCATCTGGTCATGTATCCATTGTGTCGATTTCTGCAGCTCTGTTGCTCCAAAAAAATGCATAGACTCATGTGGTTGAAGTAATCTGACTCCCAGCCAGACTGACATCTACTGACATATCTTTAGCCACCCAAATACAAACCCACCTCAGACTCCTTCATATTCAATCCCCAAAACAAGATTTTGCTGCCTGTTCTTTCCCGAAGCCATTCCCAGTTTAGACCTGTAATTCTCTTTCCCACAATTCTCCCCCTGGTTCTGCTAGCCATAGTCTTTTCCACGACCCCATGGTTCTCTTGTCTGCCCCATCTGGAAGTGTCTCCCACAGCTCTTCCTAAGTCCAGGGAAAGCTATGAGGCACATCTGAGCA
Organism: Rhagologus leucostigma; assembly: GCA_013397725.1. Lineage (NCBI taxonomy): Eukaryota > Metazoa > Chordata > Aves > Passeriformes > Rhagologus > Rhagologus leucostigma. The sequence continues at coordinate 1,713,319 of VZTD01003959.1, forward strand.
TCAGTCCTGCCTTCAACATCTTCTTACATTTGGAGCCTCTGTACCTAAATGACCCTTAAACAAAGATTTTCAGAAGAACTATAAAAGACTGCAAGAGGAAAGCAACAAAATAAATATGTTTAGAGTTAATATCTCCAAAAGAAACATCCGTTTGTTCCTTTGAGTAACCAAAGGCAAATACACATGTTCAGAACATGCTACAGACTAATGCCTACAGCTGACAAAATGAACTTTCTGTTCAGTGTCATTAATAATAGATTAAAACCAATTTTTTGATAGTGCTAATATAGCACTTTTAGTTTTATTAAATAAGTAATTGCACTTCTTAGGTTTTTTTTTTTTTTTTAGGTACATATTGTAGCATTTAGACTCCCTGTATCTTCAAATTTTAGAAGCTTCAGTAGACAACTATTATCTCGAGAAGAATTTTCTCACAGCGAGTTCACTTGCAGGACTTCATTTAATTGGAGCAGACTTCTAATTGCTAACAAAATTAATATTTAAAAAAGAATCAGAAAAAATATACACACTGGAGTGTGCAAGAGTATTAAATACAAGCAGCAGAAGACAGCACTGATCCAAACATTGCTGGAGAGCCACTTGGGTTAAGACAGGTGCTGCGGGCTTGGGAACATGGCCAGGCTGAACCCTGTTCCCCACAGAGGAGAGAAGGTCCTAAACACTACCTTGTGCTCAGGAGAAGAGAAAATGAAGGGCCAGCAGGGAGCTGTTGGCTCTCCAGTACAGTGCTCTGTCTGGGCTCCCACATGAGCCATGGAGGGTGACTGAAGTCCCCAGGTCCTCCCAGACAGCCTTACACCACGTGTGAGGATGATTCCCTCTCACCTTGGTGGAAGCATATGAGAAACCTGGCTCTGGGACTCAAACTGAATCACTGGTGACAGGGGAGACTGGGGGAGTGTTTAGAATTCTTAAATATTCTGTTCCTGCAATCAGCTTTTGCTTCTTGGACTGTGCTGTGGCCGCACATATGCAAGCATCTCACCTAGAAGAAATATGTTTGTGTACCTTGTGACTGTAAACATCTTTGCACAGTGAAACACTTGTGCTCCTCGTATACTGCCCTTCTGTATGCTCCAGGAATTTTTCACTCATCTAGACAGCAATGCAATTTCAAACTTTCCCAGGGTAGCAGTAACCTCCAGTCTTCACTTTTTGTAATATGTTCCATATGTTTCTTGATCACACACATGAAAAATCATAGACTATGTGTCAGAGTATATATGTATGGATTCAGCATCCATCCCCTTCTGAATGGTAGCTCTCCTTGGAGGGGGGAGATAAGTTCCGTACATTAGCCACTCAGGGAATGCAAACACCTGTTTAAACGGGAGTCACAGAAAAACACAGTGTAGATGAAATCATCCCACACTTCCCATTATTAAAGACAGCACGAATGGGAAAGGAACTTCCTCCACAGGTTCAGTTTTCTGAGGTGTGGGTGAAGCTCTAAACAAGATCTCCCACATCCACAGGCAGTGCTCTAACATGCAGATGAAGTCAGATCTCACATTCCTAATGCAGCAGTTAATGATTTGTTGATTAAATACCACATTAGAATTTATTTATACAATAGAAAACATATTTTACAATTTTTTTCTCAGATTTAAATTTCTAACCTCTCCTTCTGGCAACAAATCTAGTTTAGATCTATTGAAGTTATCTTTCTGTGATGATACAAATAGAGGCAAGGAATATTGATTTCAGGGGGATGTTGAGACACAGCCATCTGTTTGCCAAGCGTGATTGCTTTCAGTTAATTTCCAAGAAAGCCCAGAAAAGCCACCAAAAATATTCACTTTTGGATTTTACAGACAGCTTAGATGAGACATTTTAAAAAACACAGTTTCAAATTGTTCTCCACTTGCTTTCTGAACAGTTGGCCCTGTGACATTTGGCCAACCAAAAAAATGAGCATAATTTTGAATGGCCTCCTTGCACCATCTACAGGATTTGGTAGGACATTTTGGAGGTCATGATTTTAAAAACAGAAGTCCTTACCTCAGAAGTAGTGCCAACAGAGGCAGCAAGCAGAGAAGAAAGGTCCCTGTCCTAGTTGGGAAGTTGAGTGCAGCAAAAAGGAAATTTGTGTATATGAAACAGTAATAAGTCACAAGTGCCCATCTCCTGTAGCCTGTAGCAAGATGGATGAATAGGACTCGACTCTACTCTACACCCAGGAAATTGGGGAGTTACTAGAGAAAGACATCAAAGACAGCAGAAATTACTCCTATATACCTTAGAAAATGAACTGCATGGCGGCCAGGCAGCTTCTGCAGCTTAAATCAATGTGAATAATTTGGCACAGTGATTTGAAAATAAAAATTTGATCCATCACAGAGACATTTAAGAAAAAATCCTTTGCACTTTCATTTTACAAACGCTCCATATTGCATTTCATATTTTTAAAAAGTTATTTAAATTTCTTTTTCCCCCAGGAAGTGTTGTAAACTTGTATTTTACGTCATTCTCCTTGCAGTGAGGGAGGTGCATCTTTTCAGTGTAGAGCAAAGCGAAACGTCCTATGGAAGACGTAGGGTAATATAAAACTCTACACCATATGCTGCTTCACCAGGGAAAGGAAGCTTGTCACTCTACAATAAAAGACATAGAAATACCATGGGATTTTTCCCCCCTCCAATTGGGCCCCAAATGTTCTCATGCTATACTTGTAATGTGCATTACTAGCTGATTAGAAGTGACATCAATTAGTCACATGTCTGTGTTTCTGATGGAAATAAAAATGAGCTTCTGTACACAAAATCTCAAATTCATCTCTACATTGCCTAGGGATTTTTGCTTCTGCAATATCAGTTATCGGTTTAATATAATATTGTTGACTTAACAATGATATATTTCAGGCTGAAGGCAGAAATGCATTTTGCATTAATAAATTGTTTTGAGATGGGCTTAAAGAATATTTCATTATATAAGAGAGGCAGCTATAAAACCTATTTGGTGGTCTTTCAATCACTGCTACCTGTGGCCTATTTATGTGGATGGCATTCATCAGTATGGCAGAAAATATTAAACAAGTGCTAGACAGTTATTAGCTCTCCTCAAGCAGAAGTCCTCATACCCTCTATTCATATACCATGGGAAAAATTCACTTGGTATTTTCTTTCTTGCAACTGTTCTGCTGTTCATAATTTGATGGAAAATTGATTAATCACACATTTAACTCAATGCAAGATCTTCTGCACTGTAATAAATTATGGCCATTAATCAATAAGTACAAAGTAATTCCAGGAGTCTGGAGACATGCTGGTTTCTAATAGAAAAACTTGTGCTTAGGCCTTCTTGCCAGTGACCACTTCATCTGAGGTATTTTGCACCTGCCTCAATCCAATTAGATGACATAATTAATGAATCTTGGTGCAGTTGATAATTTGTTATACAAAAGAAAGAATGTTTTGGCACATCTATTAAGTCCTGATGTACAAATCTTTGCAAAGGGGGGAATACTAGGAACCCAAGAGGAGAACCTACAACCTCTGCTACGGCAGAAGAAATGTCTGTTTATTCCAGGGCACTGAGTATGCAAATTTTACTGAACTTTAAAATCTGCACGTTTCCTTCTCCCATGTTTAAAGGGAAACTGTGCAGAAGTCTTCCACGCCATCTTGCTTCTTTCGTGACAAATTAAATGCTGTGATTAGAGCAAGCATTAAGGAAGTTTTTTTTCTCAGGCAATCTAATCAATGTGTCCCTGTCTGCGTATCGGTTACAGTTTTACATATCACAATCTATTTGCACCTGTTATGTACAGCTAACATATAGATACTCAATAGATTTTCGTGAGAGAAAGAGTGTGAAGATAAAAAGAACCAGCCTGCTGCTAATTCTGTCACTAGGAGACGCCATGAGCAGATTTTATTTAGAGACTTTGAAAAACAATTAGCTGAGGATTATAGGACTAAAAGGCCTTTACTAGCTGTACCTGGAAAATACTTTGCCCATTTAATGCCTTCTAAGCTGTCATTGTGCTTGAACTTCAGTCCCAGTGATTAATGAAAAGCTGCAGGGCACAGCTAGAAGCTAAAGTCTCAATTATGGAAAAGCAGTAACTAGTTTAATGTGCTGATGCTTTTATACTTAAACTGACAGCTGTGAAAAATGGCAATATTTCCAATCATGCTTTAATAATTTATCATTAATTTATTGGCATGTCCAACACACTTTAGTCCCACTGTTCTTTTTCTCCTTTTAGGCTCATGGCATTTCAATACTGAAGAGCAAAATCTGTTGCAAATCTCTAAGGACGAACCTCCTTATGGTGCCTGAGTGATTACTGTTTGCAGGCAGACAGTATTATCAAGTAGTCCACAGTTTATCGGCACAGATACAGCACGAACATTTATGTGGGCTATGATATGTGAACGGGTTCCATTAGCTGCTGCTAAATTGCTCTAACTCCATCCACTTCAGTGGAGTTAGAGCAACTGAAGAACATAGATGGCTTTGTGGGACTGGGGGCAGTCAGCCTCACGCAGGCAGTTTTCGTTCGTCAGCCCAGCAAGCTCTCTGGATGGAGAACAGGAGCTGTCTAACTGCTCTAAATCAAAAATTAAATTTGGAAAGTGTCCCTTTTGAAGAGCACAGGCAGAGTCTCACCTGCTATGGTATCTGTGGAAACATTATTATGTTTAATACTGAACAATTGAATCAGTGCAGCTAAGTCAATTTAAACCAGCTGAAGATCTACAGTTCATTTATTTTTGAAATATTTTTAATTTTTTCTTTGCTGTTTTGGTTCTTCCTGCTTATTCAGTTTCTCCTGACAAGGTGTATGAACAAAGGGAGAGGAACAAAGTCAAATAATAAAACCTTATTTCAGTATGATTTCCATGCTGAATTTAGTTTGTCATGGTTCATGGCTATTCCCAGGTCTGCTGTGGACTGGACAAACACTCATGAAAATCAACAAATGTTATTTTCAGAGGTCATTACATGGTTTTTTTGATAGCAGAAGTTGACCCTATTTTATTTTTCATCTATTACTCCTGTTATTTATAAAATCTTAGTCATCCAAGCAGGAGTGCCTTTGAACTTTCTTTTTTACACAAAATCTCAGTCTTATTTATACTTTTGCATACATTTCTCTTTGTGTAATGGCTGACACAGTCTGGGTGAAACTCACTGCAATTTTTTGGGGGGACTTGATAACTCCTGAGCTTTTTTGCAAAGCTCATGTAGCCCTAAATGGCAGCTGAGCTCGTCCTGACAGCCTGGTTGTGCTGATGGTTGTCAGTTCCTGGACTGAAAAGCAGGCAGACCAAACAGTGGGGAAAGTTATTCTGAACTGTTTGATGTAAACTACTACAAAATTGCTATCTGGCTGTCATTCATGAACTGGCTGAATTGGAGAGACATGGCTATGAGAGAATATTAACACCAATTGATGTAATGGTCTACCAAGTATAACATATTATATTGCTGGACTGTTCACAAAAAGCTGCAGTGTGTCCAATTTGAATTGACGTGATGGAAAAGATCTGTCAAGTGGGTTGTTCCATAGGTTGAAAATTTGCTGTTTCCTATTTTTGGCTTTGTTTATATTTGCTTCTGAGATTTTTTGTTTGACATTTTGATCATTTTGATCATTCTTTTCCATGCAGACAGAGTTTATACTAATTAGTTAACAGTTCAGTTACTATCAAAGGGAGTTTTGAATGAAAAGGATCCAAGTTCCCAGCCCTGCTCTAACTACATGTTTGAGCACCGACTGTAGCCCTTCATTAGAAACCCTGGAAATGGGCAAAGGAACGTGAGTCATTAGTAATACTTATGTCTACTACTGTTCCTTGAAGGAATTGAGTACCTCTTTTGGGAATTTCTGCCTGGAAAAGGTGGCTTATTCTAATCCATATTATCTGTCATGCTGTAGACCTAATACTGTCTTTTAGCAACATGGGACAGAGTGGAGAAATACAACAAAACACATACAGGTGGTGGGATGCCAAAGGTATGTCTGGGTCTGTAAGGTTCACGTCTGGCTATTGCTGGATTTAAAGTCAGTCACCAGCAATCCCTCTATTACCACTCTGCTACCCTCTATTTTTCAGGCTCCTACTTTGAGGCTTGATTACAGCAATTTGGAGGATGTATGCAAACCAATTCCAGCTCCTAATTGAAGGAACTCTACAAATTAGAAAAGGCTATGGAACAAATAACAATTGGCAAGTATGGGGTCTTTTTCTGTATGGAACACCCTTCATAAAGTGACTTCTGTCTTGAACAAATTTATCATTAGGTTTTAGACTTTGAAAATCATTATACATGTTGATACTATTGCACACCTAAGAATAGTTGGTATTTTCCTTAAAGCCCCAACTGCTGAAGCTATGTGATTTTTTACGAGTCTTGGTTTCTATTAAGAAAATTAAAATTAAATTTCAGTGCTTCTTGATTGAGGAGAAGTCTTGAAAGTATGTATCCCAAAGGCCCAACTTGAAAAGACAAATAAAAAAAAGAGGAATTTTTTTAAAATTTAAATTTAAAAATCATCTTTCTCAAAAATCTCATTATCTATTGGGAATGACAGCAATTTTTGACTTTCTGAAGTTAGTACAGATATGACTGTAACTGCTACCATAGATTAGGTTTCTTTTTAATGTGACTAAATGGAAAGTTTGAAAGATCCAGCTCCTATATCTAGCACCTCTATTGCAATTTTTAGTTGAGATATGTTCCCTAAAGATTGGTTCACATCTTTGCTGAGACAATGATTTAAAACACGTAGAAACCAGTTTTGCAAGACATTTCTTTATGGTACCTTGTCAGAACAGTCAATGCTTTCTTAAATTGATTTTTAAATAAGGAGAGGTGTCATTGGGTAGACATTGATTATCTAGTCATTGGCTGAACACCCCAGACCTCTCTCTCTGAAAGCAAGGCTGGTAGCTGGCTGCTGGAGGACCACATCTCAGGATCCTATCTGTAAGATGTATGGCTGTAATGCAATTTTATCCCATGCCACTTCCAGATGAGGCTGTACCATTTCTGTTAGAGCAACCTTCTGTTTGTGCTAACGTGGGCAGGTTTACAAGAATACATGCGTGCATTTTTACAGGAACGCAACTAACTTATATATGATATTCCATGTATCTGCATTAGTCTTCAAGTAATAAAATAAAAAAGCATTAATTTCATGTTTGTCATCTTAAATGCAGTCTCTTAATAAGCTTAAACCTCTTACACTTACACCTGTGCTTTATCTCTTCACAAGCAGTCCCATGCTTCCTAAAAATAGTTCCTTTCCACTATGAGAGAGTATCTCTTCCTCTGCTGCTGAATTGGATAAGAATATTGTCCATTCTGCAATAGAGGGATTTGTCTCACTTTCCCACTGCCTTAGCAAGGTATTTTTAGCTGCTATTAACATTAGCTTAATCCAAATATTATTTACAGTAGAAGCACCAGATATTTTAGTAATGTAATTTAATACATATAAGTCTAGAAAATGCTGAAAATTCAGTCCTATTGACACTTTGATAAGGTCAAGTATTTTCTATCAAAATTCTGTGGCTCTGGAATTCAGTACCAGATGATGAGTGTCTCAGGTGCAGTGCAGGTATTTAATTAGTGTGATCCTTCACAAAGTAAGTGTGACAAAAATAAGAAAAAATTAACACACAGTCAAGGCTTCTCAGCATTTTCACTGGCACAGACTGCTTTAGGACCTGGTTTGACCGTGATCTTTGTCTATCATAGCCAACACTGAGTGTTTCTCTGGGCATTGCTGCCTGAGTGCAATATTCCCGTGAGGAAGTTTTCATGCTACTGGAAGTGTTGTCTTGATGGACATTATAGATTGCCCTACGCTATATTATAATGTCATGCAAAGTTCCAGTTTGCCACTAACTTCCGAATGTGCCTAAGCACCTTAAAACACAGATAATACACTCAGTGTCTTGTGCCAAATGCTGCCAGATTTCCTAGCGACCTACTTTCACTGAAGGTCAAAACCAGTCAGACTCTTTCTCAGACTGTTACATCACAGTGGGGTTAGACAGACACCTGTAATTGTGCTAGGGGATCATGCTTTGCACTAAAATATCAGCGAAAATATAACAGAGTGGAGTTATTCCAGTTGATTTCAACAGGTCAAGCTCAACTGCTCTACATGAGATGTGGGACAGGTTTAACAAGCAACGGAAAACAAAGGGCTCTGTGTCACCCTGGTAGTGAGTAAAGGGTGCTGCAGGTGGGAGTCAACATGTTGAAAAACTCTAGCCCATGAATGCATGTTACAGTTTAGCCTTGTGTCACACACAGCTTGGTTTGGAACACTACTCACACAGTGGCAAGTCAAAAGACCACTTACAAGGAAAACCAGGTCTTCCAATTTTCTCCAGCTGTGTTGTTCCTCATTCTTTACACTGTTTGCCCAAACTCTCTAGAGCTCAGGTAGAAGTTGGACTTTCCTGTCCAACTAGAAAACGACATCTAATGTTTCCTAACTCCAGGAGACATTGGCTGGCTTGGACTGGGGTGGTAAGAATAACTGGGAACTCCTGTTCTGACTGCCAGTCCTAGACTTCCCTGCTTCTTCTTTGTAGCCCAAGAGCTTGTCCCTCCTATAGTGATTGCACCACCTGCACATTGTCTTGGTGTAACCATAACACAGCCTTACTCTTCCCAGTGAGGGATGGTGGAGACTGCTTTCTCCTGAGCCCTGGCACACGTATCTTACACAAATACTGTTTTGTGGTAGGAAGTGAAGGAGCAGGCAATTATTCTTCACCTTTTCTTGTCCCCTTGCTTTTCCCTTAAAAGTGAATCTAGCCTGGAATAGTTCACTAAAAGTCACATTTCATATAACAGTTTTTCAGACAACCTTTTCTTTTTCTTTTGTGCAAGCTGAAGTCGTGTTTGGCCACGCTGTGACACTGAAGCTCATCCCAGATGAATAGAAGTGATTGTGTCCCTGGCCCAACTTGGGGTGCTACATGCTGGTTCTACAAGGAGGGGTCTTGCATGGCTTACATTACTAGGAAAAATTTACTACATGGTAGAAAAAAGAATTCTCTTTTGGTTTAAAATTAAAAGATGGCATCAAATCTGCACAATAAGTCAGGGGGCTCACTAGTAGACCCTGCAGTGGGGGGATGTACTATTAATTGAAATATCAGTGGTGGGAAGTGAGAAATTGTCTTCAATGAAGACTACCTAAATACTCAGAAGTCTGGAGATAATATGTGCTCTGATTGATGTATTGAAGGCACACTCACAGTACCAGGGTAGTGCAATGGGAAAGTTCAATTTCAGATGTCTAGGGCAGGAGCAAATCGTTTGATAGACCCTCTTTAGGTGTATAACAACTTGGAAAGTTATCTCTAAGTTTTGATAATCACTTTGCCTTCTGAGACTGCCAATCTATTTCTTAGCTGTTCTTTTTAGCGTGAAAAAGTCTCCCATTTCTATTCTCTGCCCTACATACTTGGGTCAGGAAGCGAACATCCTATTTTTATAGCTTTGAAGCAAAATGGATATATAAGCAGCTGATTTCTTCACAGAATCCTTCTCAGACATTCTTTTATTATTTTTTTACAAGAGGAGTCCTCTCTATTTCACCAGTCTTTACCTTAAAAAAAATAGGGCAACACAACTAAAGAAGATTCACAAGTTTACCTGCTGAAGGGCACAGTAGTCAATGGTATTCAGCCCTGCAAGGACCTGCTAATGTTACTTAAAGTGTGGCCCAATTAGAAAAAATGGTTCTTTAAAATTTTTTTTTGAATAGCGGACAACAGAATAAAAAGATATTTTAAAGAAACGCTCTGAGTTTTCCACTAACTGAATGCAGCACTTTTTATTTGAAAGCCACATTTTTGTTTGACAGATGAATAAGGTTTTGTTTGTTTTGAACAGTCTTGCTTCAAGAACTCACGGAAAGCACATTTGAATCTGTGCTACTACCATTTCAGGCTTGGCTTTGACTTGGGAAGAGTTCTGGAGAAACAAGATTACATGGACTAACTCCTATCTGGGACAAAGGCAGCTGACTTTAGATGCATATTCTGCTCTTACAGGACCTTATTAGCAGGGATTCAGTTTCTTTGGTAAAATGAGTTATTTATTTAGCTTCAAGGTACCTTTTTATAAATATCAAAACAGATGACTTCTTGCAAGCAATTATTCTGGGGAAAGAATAGTGACGAATCATTTTGGGAAGGAAATCAGGGGAGACACTTAAATGTACACAAACACAACATATGACAGTAGCATTGCACTGCTGTGTAAAACAAGTCATTCAGACTTATATATTGAAGTCTCTGTTAGTAGTTAATCTGCTGCTGGCCACCTGCAGAGGAGGAATGGAAAAGGTTCCTTTTGATCTCTTTTGTGAAATGACCTTTAAGGGTGAAAAAATATAAAAGAAAATAAGTGTGAATGAACCTTAAAAGGTTTGGTACAAATATGCTGTTGGGAACTGTTTGGTCCTTTAAAAAGATGTCCATATAGGATATAAAATGTATGAAAGAGAGTAATATCTGTGCCTTAGGTCAGGAAGGCTCATCACCCACTAATGTAACTCAGCTAACTTCTTACAGGTCACTGAGACACAGTGTTAGTCTGGTGGGTTACTTTGTGAATGTGCTGTGTCCCAGCTGAGAAGAGCAGCTTTGAATATGGAAATGATGGAGGTAAGGACAGCAATTTAAACTCTGCTATGCAATACATCTCTTCTTGACAAGGGTTACATTGAGGTGTGGTGTTTAGCTGACCCCTGTGTAGTTTATGTATCCCTGTGCCTAAACTCCTGGTCTTTGTCTAGTGCCTGACTGTTGATTCGAATTCAATTTCACTGGTAGGAATACAGATTTAGCCATGATTTATACCCATTTCAGTGGAAGGGACCAAAGCACAGCTCCTTCAATCTTGCCTAAATCAGCAGACACTAAAGATTCTCCTATGCATGGAGATAAAACTGAGCACTTGCACCTTACATTATCTTTGTGTGTAAATGAGGCTAAATGTCTGAAAATCATGCTCATGACCTCTGAGTGGGCAGAGATAATTCTGCCTATTATACCTCTCCACTTTCTTATGATCCTCGATTTCTCAAACTGTCTGTAAAAGCCCAGGTTCTCCTCTGACCCTTGCACATACCCAGACACCAGGAAGACATATGTCTTAACAGATAATGGCTCCATTGTGTGAATACTGTCAGTATCATATCAATTTGACATAAATACAGCAAATTAGCCGTATGTTACTTACATCAGAACTGCTTCAGCTCTTTGTGTGGAACGGAAAAGGTGCAAGTGAAAGCTCTCTGAAGCAGCATGAGCCTTTTCCTTTTTAAAATAATGCTTCTGTGAAAACTGCACCAAGTTTTAGATTTGGTACTAATTCAAGGCTATTTTTTCCCCCAAAATAAGAAAGAACTAAGGTTCTTAATTCACCTAAGCGCTGGGAAATTGGCAAAATTTTTCTTCAGGAATGTTATTGCCAGTCTTGACCATACACATGTGAAAATTACACATTTCTTGTTCATATCACTGTGGGCTTCTGTCCCTGCCACTATTACAAAATAGCTTCTTTCATGACTAAAAGACAGACTAGTTAAGAGAGTTCTTTGCAAATACTTTTAGTTTTGGAGACTCAAATTCATCAAATTCCTTTCTACTGTGTCTTCACAGATTTCAAAAAATAGATCTACTTAGTCTCTTGAAAAAGAAAATTTTAGTTGTAACTGTTCTTCTCTTCCAGGCATTCCCAAGGTGGTACAGCCATTGATAAGGCATAATATTTCTTTTGTCACTCAAGAAACATTGCGAAATGATATTCTGAGAAGTGATAGAAAAAAATCAAATTAATTTCTTTTGACCAGGTGCATTTCCCAGTTCTAGATACATGACATTGATTTATTAATATAAAAACATATGAATAATAAAAAGATATCAAATAACTCCTGGACCTAAACATATATTTAAATTTATAAATTTTTACTGAAGTGTGACGTAACAAGTGTTACAAAAAATGTTTGTAAGTTTTTCCAAACTTACATCCCTCCCTTAAAGTGTAACTCATGGAAACAAGGAATGTGCCCATATCTGGTTGTGTGTAATCAAAAGTGACACATTACTGGAAACTAAATGTAAGCAATATTTTGTCATAAAATATCAAATAATGAATACATTATTTGCTCTGCTTTTTTGCAAACAATTCAATGTTCATTTCGTAAGCTTGTGTTAATTCTCTCCCTGCCCCCCTGTCATGGGAACGTCTTTAAACAATGGTTTTCAACAAGTTACTTTTTTCAATTTTTTAGCTGTAAGGTATCAAATTGCACCAGTCTGATTGCATGTGTATTTTTCTATAACAAGTCAACACTGAATGCATGAACAAATTACTAGGGTGCATTTTAAAATCTAGAGAATAGAAATAAAACTTTGCACTAAAAAATTCTCCAGCAGCGTTCAGTAGACTTATTGTCCTCTAAAATTGTAAATACACTTCTGTTTTCAGAGCAAGTAGCTCTGTTATGATGATGTAATTCGTGTGAATTTTGCCAGAGGAGAACTTCGAAGAAATATGTTGTGGATTAGTCCTTTTTCAATATGTAAGTGACTTTTTCAATATGTAAGATTATCCATGGAAGTGTTTTTGGGAAAGGGCAGGACTTCACAGAGATATTCTCCCCTTCCAAAATACTAGAGATATTATATAAACATTACACTGACAAGAGTCTTTATTCTTACTCTTGTCCTATTATACCCTAACTCCTCAGTCAGCTCTGACTCAAAGCAGTGATTACACTGACTTTGGTGGGATGTTGATGTTAATGAATTAAAACCATATTTGGCACATATTAGAGCTTTGTATTTCTGTGATGTCTTGACTTCAAATTTACAGGAACAGTGTGACACTATGAAGAAATACAAACCTGGTTAGCCAAAAGTATCCATCTTCTCACCTCAGAAATTGCAGCAATAAAAATTTGTGTATTTGTGTAAGACCAACAATACCTGTATCTTCTTCCTAGTAATGGGAGCACAAAACTCCTGTATATCCCTTGGTTTTCCACCAGCTTCTCCACAGAACTCAGCAAGAGCCTTCATATCTATTTGTAAATGCATGCACTGTTACAGCACCAGTCTGCTCAGAAAAAGACAGGGTTACAGATTTTCATCACACTTTGTCATCACTTACACTAGAAAATGGATATGCCCTACAAGTAATGGGATGGCTCCTTGTTTGAGTTCCCTGGTGTTGAGGGGCATTATGAGTGGTGCAGCTGTAGTGAAGTAAATGTTTCTCAGCCTTGTCTGAGAGAGCATCACCTTAGTCACATCTTTTTCTAAGAATAATTGCATATGGTTTAATTATTAGGTGTCTTTTACTGACTGGAATGATGCCAGTATTAAAAACCTGTGCTTGCAGGTTATTCTACAGTGTCGGATGTGCAGCATAACCCGTACTCTACCTAAACCTCTATCTTGAAACAATTCTGATGATATTTGAGATGATAATTGAAACGACACCAGTGTCTCAGGAGCCTCTGTTAGACCACCAAAATAGACTGGATAATGTTAAAAAGAAGAAAAAGAAGTATGGATAAACTGACTCTTGCACTTTGCAGAACATAGTATTGAATTTAAATATGATCCTAAAGTACCGAATGAGTTGACTGGTTGCTCAACGATTGCACAGCTTCTGACCCCAGGGCTTCCTGAGCCGTAACAAGAGACGGCCACACTTCAAATGATAATAAAAATGCTAAGAATAATCAGGAAAATAATAAATTACTGGTACTCAGTGCAGAGATTATTTATTGGAATTTTAAGGCTTGTCTTATTTTATAGCTGAGAGAAAGCAAAGGTTAATTTATAGCCCGTCTGTATTTTCCCTTTTCAAACTCATACTCAACCAATTGAACATTTCACTGTGGCTCAAGGGAAATTTTGCCACTGCTTTATTGGAAACAGAATTGGTGACCTAGAACCTGTTCCTCTCTGGCAAGACTCTGACTGCATCCATTTGAAATCAGAGGCGTGGATACTGGTGTAAAACTGCAGCAACACCCTGGTGGAACAGGTCTTTAATCTGCCACATCCATGCAAATTGTGCAGACCTCAGAGAACTGAATATTCAGACCTTGTATTTATGCTCAGAGAGGAGAAAACACGCCCACAGTTCATTCGCATAATAAATGTGATGGGAAAATAATTCTGTGGGGACAAACATTGTTTGGTTTGTCATGAGACATACTTGACAGTTACTGCTTTGTCCCTTTTGTGCCATTGCAATGCAGTGGTATGATTGTGCCATAAATCTGAAAGACTGTTTTGCAAAGTTTGTATCTGTGCTTGCTACCTTTAATATTAATAGGAGAATATCTTTAAAGTGAGTAAATTGAGAAAGTGGCTGAAACTATAGTTTATAAAAGAAGATTAGTGGGTTTAATATGCACTGGAGAGTAAAAGAAAAATCTTATTACTGTATGGAGAAATTACCTCATAAAGAAGCTAATACAGCAGGCTAGGGAGTAATTTTTAACAAGGTTTTTATGATGCACAAGTGTAGGCAAGTTAATGAACTTATCTTTCTAGTTATTTTCAGATTGTAACAATGCATTTCTTTTCAGTTCCTGTGCTTTAAAAAGTAAAACACATTTAATCACTTACAATAAAACTAACTCATTAGTTTGATAAATCAAGTAAGATCCTATGCTGCTTCTGTTGTGGCAGTGCTGCTAAGAAACCAGATCAGGTGAAAACATTAAGTACGGAACAGAGCAAACGACCAGGTTTATTCATTATTGGAATTAAAAGGTGTCACACTGACAGGGAATGTTCATTTTTGGAAAGACTTGCTCTGTTCTCAGTAGCAGAACTTAGGAAATGAAAACTAAAAGAGGGACTCAGGCCAAGATTTTGCTTTAACAATTCCACTCTTTGCAAAATAGCCATGTGGTCTTTGACATTCATAAAACAGACATCTGAAGAATGTCACATCCAACAGCAAAGAAACCACAGGGGGGAGTTGGTAAATACAGAATGTCCATCTGTCAGCACCCCAGCATGGCATGCGTAGGTATTGTTTAGGAGGAGCATGTCCACATTTTTCTGCCCAAATGCAAAAGACAGACTGCTGAGTAAAACAGTTCAATCTTTATATTGATTAAAGAGATGTGCTTTCCTACCATACAACAATGACTGTACTTGAAATTAATTCAGCAGCACTCTGAAGGAAAGACTGAAGATTGTCAGGCGCTCACTGCAGGTTTTAATACAGATGTCCTAGAACAGAAATACTGTGGACATACCACAACAATTTGACACTACAACAGGGCATTTCATCGAGAGTTTATCAGAACCTCATCTAGACCACAATCATGTAAGCCACAGTCTTGTTGAATGCTAGTATTATTCACAGCTTCCTTCATGTCACGGGATTGGACAACCTCCCCAGAGCACACTGATGGGGAGAGAGGAGTGTGCTGGGAAGATGAGTTATTGCTGATCGACTCATTGACATAAACAGATGGGAAGGATGGATTTCTCCTCTGCTGATGAGAACATTCTCTCAAATGGATGTGGAGGAACTGTCTGCAAAGAGCAGCAGCAGGAAGATTTCTGCTATTACAGTAGCATCTGAATGATGGGCAAGTTGCATAGTGCTCAAGGCATTCAAGTGTCCCCACACCCTTGTTAAAGGTCACAGTCAGCAATCTTAACTGCACTGAAACAATTAATCTGAAAAGCTTATGGTTGGTGGAAAGCTGGAGCTGTAATTGCCACAGTGTATTCACCTTGGGGTGAAGAAGTATTAGTTTTCCCAAGACATATTTTATCATTTGTACACTGCTGATGAGCCAGTAAACACAGCTGAAATGACTAATTTGCTATCTAGGGTTCACTGGTGGGTTTTTTTTGTTCAAAGTAAATAACCTGAAATAGTTCTTCTGAGTTAAGGTGCACCTACATACGGTAACAAGCACAGATCTGAATCCGGCTAGAGATATAAAGAGAGGTCTATTTATCCATCTGTCTATAAAACCTTTGAAGGGCCTTTTGAAAGAATGTCTGACAGTTATTTTCCTGCTTCCCTGCATTATGGTAGACTCTGCTTCTCTTTTTTGAGGAGTGCAGGATAACACAATTTTTACTGAGTTCTTCTTCGAATCATATCTCTCTACAGGTAATTTAGGCTTTGAAAAAAAATTTTACTTTTTCCTCAAGAAAATTTTCTGTGAGAAAACACTGTGAACTGCTAAAATTTGGTGTCTAAAAATATTTGCAGGATGAGCAATACTATTTCCTTCTTTCTGGTTTCAAAACTCAAATTCCTCTGCCCATATCCAGTCTTAAACATTTTGAATCTACATACCTAATCTTTAGAGCTGGTGATGGGTGTCTAATATAGATGAACCTGAGCTTAAATTAAAAAGTCAGATTGCTCCCATTTTGTTCTGCCAAATTTAAGGCACTTCAGTCATTGTGGTTGGTGTGACCTTGACTCTGGTGTTTGGAACTGACCTTTCTAGGTAGTTGACACCACAACTGCTGGATGCACCTAAAGTGTAGGCTTATATCAAAATGACGTCATACAGTCTAATCACTTCTCGAGAAAAAACTTAAAGCAGAATTGACTGGAAACTGAAATAAGCAGCTGAAGGAGAGGAATAGGAAGAGGATTAGTTTTTGTTCACTGGGGTTTTGACTGTTACCTGATCATAGCAACCCATGTTTCTCTCCCTCTAAGTGACTCCTTGAATTGCTCTTTCAATGAAAACTTTATATGAGCATGAGATCCCACCACTGCCTTTGTCTCTCTGTGATGCATTTCAGCCCTTTATTTCAGCTTGACAAAGACTGGCCTTCAAAACAGTTTCTGCTGAGTTAAAAAAGGAAATAAATTGAAAGTGATATTTTTCCCCCAAATTAAAAAAAATAAAACCAGACAATGTGGATGCTGTGAGTCAGAGGCTGATGATTAACTAAAAACAGACTTAGAACTACGCAGCCTTGATCTCAACCAGCTCCTACATCACTCCTTGTTCTTTGGGTTTGTTTCCAAAACTAAAGTATTGTAAAGTAAACTTTCCCATTTTTCAAAACCAAGTTACCTGTATAGATATATGATTTATTATATTTAATGTTATATATATATAATTTACTATCTATAAATTAAAATTATTTTTACTGCAAAATGGAAATATCTGCAGTGCGAAGGTAGGGATGCTAATTGTCTGTGATTAGAGAAACACTCTCAGGTGATGAACGACTTGTTTGCAAAGCTGAAACTTTACTGGAAGATTTTAGCTGGTTTCTATACATGTCATTGGAAACCAATAAAATGGCAACACTGAACTGACAGGATAGAAAAAGTGTGTGAAGAGAGTGGGCCAGCTTTTGCTCTCAGAAATCTTATGCAGATATAATTACGGTGCAGACCAAGAAGTTCCTCTAGAATTATGTCACTCCTTCATCTTTAAATCAGAACTACTTTTGGGGAAGGTGCAATACTTCTAGGACAGCATTTTCCCAGGAACGAATATTTTGGAAGACAAAAACCTTGCTGTGCCATTTCCCTCCACACTAAGTATTAAAGCCTTCTTTAGACTGTACCAATTAATTAGTCAACACACAACTGTGAGAAAACCTTTAACAGCCCAGTACCAAGACCAGCCATCCCTTCCAACAAGGAAAAGCTGCATAATACGATCAAGTAAAAATGGAGCTTGAACCATCATAGGAACATGCTTTTACTTTCAAGTTTAACAGATTGAACTTGGAGAGAAATACTGAAAACCAATCTTTTTTTTTCAGGTTTAGGTCAATATTTCTGCTCCAGAAAACAGTGGTGTGCAAATAACTTCCCAATAGAATGAACATATCATCCAGATAAACAAGCATAACAGCTTTATCTTGCTTTTTTGAACCTGCAAAAAAAGTTCAATTTGAGAGGTGGGCAAAGCCTCTTCCAGTCATTATTTTGACCTGAACTTTGGCTGTCCATGTTCAGAAGCAGATACTGGTTTCTCAGGCACACATTTTCAAGTATCATGGGAAAAAAAGCAAACATTTTCCACCAAAGTTTGCTCATGTTCTGAGAAGTGATTTCATCTGCTGGGCTTGCCTCATTTTTGCATATGTTTTACATGAATAGCTTGGCTTCACTGGCTGAAACCTTCTCAGGAAATGAAATTCAAAGAGCTGTGTTAAAAGCTGTCATCAAAAATGTCAGGTCTCAGTTTGCAACAGGGGTGTATTTACTTGCCTGTGTTCCCAGTGCACATGCTGGGGCTGGGGGGAAGTGGTTTGTGCATACGAAATGGGTGGTGCAAGGGTTTACCCTGCATAAGGAGTGGACGATGCCAGGCAGCTTCACTGACCACTCAGCTTTGAACGGAGCTTAGCCTGAAACACTGATGACTGAGACATGGCAAAGCAAACCACAAAATGCTGTGATTTAATATATTGTGTGCCATCTCTAAACTTGCAGTCAGTCCCACCTTGGTGATCCAAGCTTTCTGGTGCTGGAGGGGGTTACTAACAAGACTCTTCCGGGAAACGGCTGGGGGCATCACTTGTACTTACCAATTAGCCATCTGTCACTCTGACTGATCACTTTGCAATAATGATATAGTAGTGATCAATTTGGTGATATTTCTGGTAGGGGAACTTGCTTGGGCTTTACCTTATAAGCCAAAGAGAAAACCAGCAGCGCATCTTGGGAGAATGCCATGGAAATTGTGTTTTGTATTGCATAATGTTCTGCTGGAGTGCATTGTGTAGCAGGAAGAGCTGAGCTCACAGAGTCAGATGGCAAGCTCTAGATCTAATGGTATCAGGAATATGACTGCCAGAGGAAAGAATTTGTCGTGTCAACACAGTACCAAAGATAAGGCTGTCAGAAACCAAATGTGGAGCAAGGACAAGAAACCTTTTAACACTGGATACTATAAAGGAATGGACATAAGCCAGGAAATAAAAGTATGTACTCAGAAGAGCAGCACAGAGCAAACTTGAACTCAACCATTGTTAAAATGTAAGAGAACCTTTGGTATGGAATAAATCTAACGTTGAGAGTCAGAGAAAGAAAAGTGCGAATTGCAGAAAGTCAGAAATGAAATTATAACAGAAGGGTCTGAAATATCACTTCAGGGAAACAAAGGAGGATCTGCAGAGGACAGGTGGCCGTGAAAAAATAAAACTCTTTCATGGAAACTGTGCATCCATAGTAATGCAACATAAGGCAAGAACCATATTGTTCAGAGCAGGAGCGAGCATGGCACGGCCCAGCAGACCCTCTCCCTCGGTGTCTGAAGCTTCCCAGGGTGGTGGTGCTTTAGCCAGCAGGCCCTGACAGATGCTGTGGGGGGATGGGGGAGCCGCTTTAGTGAAATCTGATTCTTTATCTTGTTCTCCAGCTTTTCCTGATAAAACCAGTTCGGATGCAAGGGACAGCTGAGTGCTCTTGCCCCTGCCAGTAGGACCATGGCCAGGGCTCATCTCACTGCGGGGCGACCATCTGCTGCCACTTAACAGCACAGGAAACCACCACTGAACAAAAGCATCCACTCGTAGAGCATCCCACCTCCTGCAACAAAATGGAGGGGTAAAGGCAATGCTACTTTATCACATACAATTTACAGCGAAGAGAGGACAGCAAACATTGTAAGTAAGCCTATCTGGGAGTTTTTCCCCTGGATGCCACTAACAGATACAAGGACATTATTATGAGGCTTGATACAGTCCAGGCAGACGAAGGGGAGCAAACTGCAACCACAGTGGTGGAAGGATGGAGGGAGGGAGTGTGGCCTTCCCCATCTGCAGAGAAACCCCTCTACTGTGATTAGGTTTGATGTTGAAAGAGGCTAAACTTGGTGTAGGAGCAGACAGGGTGATGCCTTTCAACAGCATCACTCCTCAACACTGCAGAATTTCCTAGTGATCCTCGGCATGCCCTGCATGGTATTTTGGTGTTTCTGTCAGTCCACACACACGTTCACATGCCATATTGTGTTGCTGCCTGCATAGGGGATAGTGAACACATACTGTGAACGTCACTCACCCAGAGATTTGCCTGATTATATACCTGCCCTCCACGAATTTGATTTCTGCAGACTTTTCTTTCCTTTTTTTTTTTACAAGGAAATTTAAAATCTTTATTTTGCATCAATGCCGTGGGAAAAATGTCTTTTTTTTCATAGAAGATTTGAAGTGAATAAAAAGGTATGACATTAGTTTATTAAAACCTCCCTACTTTAACATAAGTTTTCCTTTTAAAGGAAATGCTAAAAGTTTTGAACAGGTCAAAACCGATCTAGGATGTATGCCAGCAAAGAAATACAGATATGAAGTTGCCAGCAATACAAACATACCCATTTATTGCATTTTGACTTGACAATCAAACAGAGAGAAAAACAATGGCATTATTATGGAAAAATATTAGAGCATATAGAACTTCTAAAGAAGGGGGTAAAACATCTTGAACACAGAGGAACACTCTGTTACTCTTCCTACCTATAGAGATTGCTAACATCATGTTCATCAAGAAAAAACAGATCCTTCTCAGAGAACCTGGAACTTCTGGGAAGCAGACTGGCCTGCCAGGGATGCAGACAGTGTCCTTGTGTAAGCCTTTGTAGAAATGAATACTTCTGAGTGGCAAAACTTAACCAGATGATCAGGGTGAGGAGAGGCTTTTCAGAAGCATCTTTTGTGTGTTCTGGACTGCTATTTAGCTCAGGTTTGGATTTATGACTTTATTCTGACACCATATTCTGTCTGACCTCTAAGATGATCCCAAAGCATGATGCGCCCTCAAATGTAGGTGTTGTACCGGCTGTTCAGAACAGCTCTTTTGGACAGGTACCTGAAAGGATTGTGCAGAAAAGAGGACACTTAAAGTGACTGGCTTACTTTTGGATTTCTTGCAGAAAGGGCATAGTAGGAAGCCAAGGTCTTCAATTACCAGGTGTTTATTATCTGTGAAGCCATTGAATCAGTTCTGCTTTTTGATTGTGATTTAATTTCTCAAACAGTAAGTGCAGGAGCAACTCATTCAAAAGAAGGAAAAAATGTTCTGGGATAACAATGCTGACAGTAAAACTAGGAGCTTTAAAGATCTTAACCTGGAGGTTATACTTAGCTTTTAATGTTATATTTAGCTGTTAGTTTTCAACTGTTGCTGAAGACTCTCCTTCCCACCCCATTCACCCCTTTGGAAAAGGATATGAGTTTGAAGTACAAACTGTGTATTTGCCATTCAGACCAGGGTGGAAACTCCACCTGCTCACAGCCTTGCTCTGTTAAAAGCTACTAATCCTCATAAAACTAACCTTTCTGCTTTTTTCCAACCCCCATCTCTAATTTCCTGCATTCCTCACACTCTATTCTCTCTTTGTGTAGAAACTCATCTTGTTCTCTTTTGAACATACTGATTCATAAACATATGTTCTAAGTTACCTCTCTTGTCTTTGGTAACGTATTCCACATGTTTACATGCCATTTTATGAAATAGTTTTCTTTAACCTTTTTATTTGCCTCAATTTCCTAATGTTCAAAATATATTCTTTTCTTTCATGTTTTTTCTTCATAAATATATTGTACAGCTAAACAATGATGATTTTAATCAAAACCAAAACCACGGAAGGCCTAATCCTTATTTGACACATGAGGCTAAATTCAGTCCCTAGTTACATTTGCGCAACACCAAAGTAGAAAAAGCTCTCAATTTTCACAGGATTCTAATGTTGGCAAATCACCTTTATGGCTAAATCTTAACTTATAAAGTATCCAGGGGAAGCTGAGAGATATATTAAAAGCAATTTAGAAATTTATTGCTAAAATGGCAAATTTAAAAATTATGTTCTGGTATAGTCCAGTGGGTATTGTGTCTGTGCGTGCAAGTGTGCACGTGGATGTGAACACGTGTTGTTATATCTAAGTATAACCACACAAGCTGAATATCCCAAACACAAAGTACTCTGCTGCTGAATTCTTGTCTTTTTTCATTAGTAAGTTATTCAACTTTAATAATAAACGCACTTGGAATTGCAATAAGCAGAAAAATGTACAATATAGAATTTCATAAAAGCTTCATTAAAAAATAAATAAAAAGCAGCAGCAAATAACCTAAATGAAATAGATGCAGTTTTTAAAATCCCTGTGCAGATAAGCTGCAGAGGGAGGGACATGCAAAGGGAAAACAGAAAAAGGCCACTCCACATCTCAAATGCTAACAGGAGATCGTAGAGTTCTATGAATGTCACTGAAGGTGGCATCTGGTGTTTATATTTTCTGGTTAAACAGGAGTTAAATTGATCTTGCAAAGAGAGACGCTCTCGAACTCCAAGGGCTAAACACCTTTGACTTAGAAGATTCAAGGACCACCAGATGATTAAATAAGATTATTAAGGTTCAGTTAGCCTGTTTTGCTTAACTTTGCTGAGGGTGGTAGTTCAGTACCTTTATAGCCTACTGTCTGCATACTCCAGTAACAGGGACACTAGTACTCTAAACTGGTCCTGTTGTCAAAAGCAACACTCATGCAGAAAAATTGCACAGCAGTAACTGTGTATTAAATGTCAACTGAAATAACTTACATGAATTTCTGCTAAGGAACACATAGGTTGCAACCTATGCTTCCATTTATCCAAATTCTATGTGAAACCAGTCTGAAATCCAATTAAATGAACATCTGATAAGAGAATGAAGTTATTAGATCCATAAAAATCTGCCAATGTGCAGTGATTGTATTACCAGTGAAATAAAATGCACTGAAAGGATAAACTTGTGGTAAACCAATCCATGGTATGTACAGAACATGTTGTGGAACCCTCACAAATGAATATCTGACAAAGGAATAAACGTGGAAGAAATACAGTGATTGTACACTAAGGCTGTGCATTTCAGAGAGATTCATCGTATTATCTTCCTTATTCATGTGGATAACAGGCTTACTTATGTCTCCAAAAATAATTCTTTCTATCACACTGCAACAATTCCAAGCATAGTGATAAATAGGAAGTTTGAAAATGATAATGTATAAGAGCTAGTGGAATTTTAAAGGATCAGGACTGAGCCAAATTTTTAGATGAGATTTCTTGACATGGAAAAACCTCACTGAAGAAAAAAAAATGAACACAATAATATGTGTATTGCATATTTATAGTTCAGTAATTTGACTCTGAGATTTATGAAAATCCATTTCAGAGGTTTTATTCCAGTTGTACAGCTTACATGGTTTTGGCATCCTTTGCAACTTATGAGAAACAATATCTAACAGATTTATATTTTGCAGGTTTTTTTTTTACAATTTAATGTAACTTAAATTTAAAAATGAAAGCTGAAACTTCAGCTGGAACAACCTGTGCTTTGTCAGTCAAGTGCAATGTATGAAGAAAATAGCACTCTAAATTTTTATTTTTAAAAGGGACAATATTTTTCTCAAAATTAGGATGAAAAGGATCAACTGACTAATATTCTCAATTTCTGTGTAGCACAAAACGCGACTATGCAAAAATTGTCTGCAGAAATATCTGTATAGCCACTTCTCCCTTCTGGCACCCTCCAGATCATACTTCTAATGCCTCACTCTTCCATGATGAACATGAAATCCGTGGGACTCCACAAGACTTAAGGGCTAGATCTGCTGGTCGTGACTGTGTGGACCTGGACTCCAGAGGCTACTGATGGGCAAAAGCCTCTTTAACATGCTCTCAGCCTTCACTCTTCATGCTTTGGTGCCATCAAATGTATGAAACAGTGAGATTCATGGTCAGGTATTTTGAATTTAGATTGCAGAAAACCATCATTCAATATTTGTAGGCTTCTTGCCTTATCCAAAAGATACACTCAGTACTTACATTATATTCTGGATTTTGTGGCATCCATGAACCAGAAGAAGCTGTATCTCATGGTATGTTTTCGCAGCCCCCATACTGCATTCCAGCTGGAGCTCTGACAGACGCCCTCCTCAACAAACCATGCAGGAGGAACTGCAGTCCTGCAAAAATAGGGAATGTCAGGTGGAGTGCCATGGGATTCTGCTGCAGTTTGGAAACACCAGCGTAGGCAAATGCTCCTGGAGGCATGAGTAGATCCCAGGATGACTATGAACCACAAATATGACACAGGCAGTTGCTTGTGTGTCACGAAAGGTGTTTCCATAGGAAAAGTAAACATTGTGCAAAGCCACGGGGAGAACTCACCTAGGCACACTTGTCATTCCTCAGGTTTAAGAAAGATAAACTCCATTTTGATGAGGGCAAACAAAGACTAAGCAGTTGATTAGGGGCATGGAGGGCCTATAAAAGAAGATGACTAGAAGGACTAAAGAGAGGCTGAGAGGGCAACCATCATTTTCAAGAAAGAGAGCAAGGATGAACACTAAAGGAGGAAAAGAGCTGTTGAATTGCAGGGAAAAAGATGGTCAAGAACACAAACTAAAGGTTGAGAGAATTCTGAAGTTCTGAAAAATCATCAAAATCTGAAATTATCCTTATTCATATTCTCACTGTGTGCATTTTATAGCCTAGTCACACACACATAATAAACAATTTTTATTCTTGCCTGTGTTGCTGAAAAAAAATATGCCCAGTAATCTTCGTTTCAGTATTTCTGATTACTCCCTTAAATCACAA
The DNA here is from genome assembly GCA_013397725.1 of Rhagologus leucostigma. Lineage (NCBI taxonomy): Eukaryota > Metazoa > Chordata > Aves > Passeriformes > Rhagologus > Rhagologus leucostigma. Next base: position 1,737,947 of record VZTD01003959.1, read on the forward strand.
AGCCATCATTCAATTCCTTCTGGCTAGCACTGGCTGCTGAAAAGAGACACAAAAACAGAGAAAAGTGTGGTAACCCAGAACCGCTCTATGAAGGATTGGCAAAGCTGTATGGAAAGGCTTGCAAAGCATCTGCTCTCACACTATGCTTGGCTTCAGTTAATATTCCCACTATTAATCCTTTAGCTTCATGAGAATAAAAAATAAATAACACTCTAAATAGAAAACAAACAAACAAATAAGCTAAGGTTCCTGGGTTTCTTCCTCCTGTCTGATCAGATCAGAAAATCTGGCTTGATTTTTTTATTCTAACAGCCTGTTCTGCACCGTCTCAGGCCCAGTAAATCTGTCATCAGTAGGCTTAGGTAAGAGCCTGCTCCATCTCTTCGATGGAAGTGAGAAGCTTTTCGAATGTGAAAGCTGCAGGACCTGCTCCTGAAGAGAGTAGAAATTCTTCACAATGCTGACCAGGAAAAAAGAGAAAGGAAATGATTCAGGCTGGAAGTCAGGAAAATGGTGACTCTTTTGAAGTGGCGTTGCTTTTAATTTTGAACTTGATATAGTTACAGAAAGGCAAATCCTGGCTAATGCCAGGGCTGTGTTACTAGGATAGCTTTATCATTCAGTCTTGTTACCATTATGACTTTGCTATGGCTGGATGAAGTCTGCCCAGTTTTGAGCTCATGGCCTGCTAAAGCTGCTGTTTTAGTGCAGAGGCAGAGCTGATCCAGGCTACAACAATGCTAGACTGAGCTCACCCAAAAAAGTGAGGACCTTGAATTCCCAAAGGAATCCAGGAGTCACTGCCTAGGCAGATTCATTCAAAGTAAATGGCATGCCAAAAGGATTGCTATTTTAGCAGAAATCACCAGGGGCTTGCATTGCTGCATGTGAAGTGAGGCTTCCCAAGCAACAAAATGAGCTAGAGCATTTATTTATATTTATTTATATTTGATAGTTTAAGAATGGCATTGACTAATATTTAAAATGGTTTAAACTGTTGCTAATCCCACAAACTGATGTCCTCATACTGATGTTCACCACGACCTCAGTGAGAGACGATATAAACATTCAGTTTCATGCAGGTGCAGAAATGTTTGGCTTTTAAATTGAGATCCCTTTCTTAACACAGAAAGTGGATACATTTTGAAAACAAGCATAGCACATGAGAGACTCAGGATTGCTAAATTATTCTCCTGTTTCTCCCATCCTCTCCCATCCTGTGACTCAGCTCTAGACCACTGACTTTCATCTTAGAGCTGAAACCTATGCTAAGCTCTACTCAGTCTGGCTGAACTGTCTGTCAGGCACAATGAGGGGGAACTGCCTCCATATCAGACTGGCACAGAAGTACTTGTGCTCATGACCATTGCTGCCTCTCTCCACTCAGGTGCAGCTGCAAACCCCTGGGCTGGTCAAAACACATGGCTTTTCCTTGCCGGGGTGGACATGAGGATGGGCTCCCTCTGCTCAGCATCTGCTTAAATTGTTATGACTGTGGACTACTGTGTAGCCTCGGGAGACTGTCATTGGTACTGCTAAATCCAGTAAATGGGAAACCCTCCTGCAAAACTTGCCTGTTAGCTGTCAGATTTGGCTGAATGTAGACAATGTGATCCAGTGGAGCACCATGGCAGGGTCATCAGGGTAGGAACTGTACAGATAGCACAAATTAATGGTGATAGCTGTTTTCTCACTGCTGACCCTGACACATATAAATATTTGGCAACAGCTATGGATTACTTCTCAAAAAGGACTAAAGATAAACCTCTACAGGATAAACTACCCAAAAGTGTTGAAGGTCTTTGATTGAATTCATCAGACATTCATGTGTATCCGCACAAATCAATGGCTGAGGCAGGGAATTTGTCAATCAGGTAAGTGGGGAAATACATTAACAGGTGACAGACAACAATTTGCCAGGACACATAACCCTAGAGCCAGCAAGCTTGTGAAACGGCAGAATTGAACTGTGAAAGACAAATCACTGAAGGTGGAGAGAGTGTCTTCAATATGTCTTGCTCTCACCTGCAACTGCAGAACAAAGTCCAGAGAATTTTTTTCTCTCATCCTCTGCTGCATTAAAATGTGAACAACCTGTTAATATACATTACAAATTCTGTTACTGTCTCACTTTAATAGCGAGATAACAATCGTGTGCCATTTACATATTTTGCATTTTATTGCTCTTGCATAATTCATCATAAGTAACATAACATTCTTGTCAGGAGAAGTTCTGCAAAATTTAAGAAAATGGAAGGCAAGCTGTAATGTAATCAGAAATAGCAAATAGTATTGATGTGTTTAGGTAAAATAAAAGGAAATTAAGTAAGAAGTAAGAAGCATGAACGGAAGAGAAAAAAAATGAACTGATTACAGCGAGGCACGAAATGAAATTGTGGACTAGAAAGTGACATACAGCAAAAACTGGAAATGCTTGGCTCGCACATTGTAGGCAAGATGGGTTTAATGATGACTAAAATGGATATACTGCAAAAGAGTAATTGTTATGGAAGAACACATGTTTCAGGGAACAATAGCAGTGCTGAATCAGTTAGTAAAGTCTGAAGAAAACTGGAGCCATGACTGAGCAGACTATAAGTTTTTGAAAGAATTGTAATTTTTGAGAGGTCTAAAATTGTTCCATCTCACACTAGTATAGCTGCAAACAATAGTCTGCAGTAGGATAAAAGACTGGGATTTTATCAAATTTTCTACATTACAATCACCTTCATTTGTCTTGTTAATTTTGGTGTGAAAACACGCAGACAATGGCATTTAAATGCTCTTTGGATCAAAATTTCATCTCATTTCACATCTTGGCAAACTAAACTAAAAGCACACATACACATAAAATTTTCTATTTTCTAGTAACTAGAACTGTTAGACAGGGAACAGAATGTAGTTAGCTGGTTTCAATTCCCTTCTGCTTTAAACCTGAGCCAGGTTTGAGGAGACTGCAGTCCTTGTAAAGGGAACCGTGAATGTCCCATAAGCAAAACACAAGTTTAGACTGGATGTGTTCTAACTCTGAAGAGTCCAAAGGGGTTTATGATGGTGGCTGAAACAAGTTAAATCTCAGTAATTTTGGCTCTGGAGAGGACGACATTGATAGGTTTGTCATTCCCTTTGATTTCAACTCCTATACAACCATAAACATCACACTGAACCATGGGAAGGACCTGGTCATGAGCAAATCACAAACAAACTCTCTGGACTGGCAGAAAATCAAGCACCACACATGGTTCACCAGTGGAGGAATTCTTCTCTCCAGAGATTCGTGACTTGTGGGTCACATCCCGTTGCATTTGTGGTCACATGCGTCCACCTGGCAACTCAGTGAATGACATACCACATAGCAGTACTAAGAAAGGGTTGGTTATAGCTTTCTTCTAACACCATTTAATGGCTAAAGATGAAGAACTGCATACTGGCACATATGCATGAATCACAGTCTAGAAACTCCATTTCGATTGGTAGGGGAAAATACAGAGATGTTGGATACCTCTGAATGATGATAACTGATGGCAAATCTGACATCTAAGAGCCATTCACAATACATTGATACATAACCCCGTGTTTAGAGACACCCTTCCTCCCGCCCCCACCTCCAAAACAATCTGAATAATGAATCAAATGGTCTCAGGAGTAATTGGATCTTTTTCTGTGTAATTAGCAATTTTTCCCCTTGCATTATAATTTAAAGTACTGTGGTTGAATTGAGCAACTCATGTAATGAGTCATTAGACTGAGGCTTTTAAGGAAGTTATTTCTGAAGGTCTGTGGAGGCTAAAATATGTCTAAATTAAAAGAATGACAGGCTGCAATCATGGCTGTAAAATAAAGGTGCTCAGTAAGCAGTCCTATTACAATCAGAAAGAAAAAGAAGCAGATCTCTGTCTTGTGCATGGAAGCAGAGGAAATGATGAATACCTTAGGTAACTCATTCTGTGCAAAATCAATCTTTCACTGTCAATTTTAAATGAACTAATTTGTTCACAAATCTGCTCAGTCAGTTTGGAAGCATACTCAGTTCATCCATATTAGCAAATCCTTTAATCTTGACTAGTCCACTGAGTAAGAAATCTAGAAATGTGTTAATATGACTGGACATATGTAGTAGGATAAGAATTGATTCTTTTAATTAGTGTCTATTCAAGTTATAGTTCCTTCTTTTACTGAACTATTGACCCACTGATATATAAAGAGATTACTGTTATGACTAAAATACCTTCCAAAGTTATATTTAACTCTTTCTTTATTGGTGAATGTGAGATAGAAAAATAATCTTTGAGTTATCCAAAAATAAACAATGTAATCTAATTTAAGGTTTCTTTCAGACATGTTCCCATTAATTCTGGAGATTCAAACTGATATTTGAAATTTAAAAACATAAGCCCCAAGTTATTGCTAAAGGAATTTTATAATCCTTTCTTCCAATTTAGATAAAACTATAACATGTTATTTGTAATTCTAGTTTGATATCAAGACAGTCAGAATTTTACCCACCACAATTCAACCACTGAGCTTGGTGACAAAGCCTCACTGAAATTCATTGATGACAAAAGCATATTTTTAACAAAAAAAGTTAAATAAAAAAGACAGAAAGAGATGACTCCTGTTCCTCTCATTTCTACTCTGTCCATACAGAGTAAGTTAAACTCTGGAACACAGCTGTGGACAAACTCACTGTACTTTGCAAACAAACAAGATTATGCTTGCTCTTGCTCACCCATGGGGATGGGACAAACACTAGAAAAAATCCCAAATGACTATCCACTGACAATGGAAAACAGCATTGTAATGATCCCAGCATGGTCTTTGGCACAAAAAAATGAAATTTGGCATTTACTTGTTGCTCTTCACCTTACATTGTGAAAGAGCTCCTGCAGCAGGGTGGTCTCAGGCAGGGACCTATACTGGGACATACTGTCCCAATACTGAATATCTACACCTTGCTTGAGGGGCAAATGCATTACTAGCATTGACAATATGGCTGTGAACAACATGCGCTTAGATGATCTTTATTAATCTCATTAATAATTTGAGCTACAGCAATAGAAAAATGCCCTAACACTCTGCCTGGGTGGACAATCACTTTTACCAGCTTTGAGATCTTCACACAGGACTAGACTTTTAAGATTTTCAGTGAGTTATTTAAGTGGAACTTCAATATGCAAGGAAAAGTTAGCAGGTTGCTGGCTAACCATGGAAAAATGTCATTTAATGAAGCATTCTTACTATAAACCAGCAAGGCAGATGCCTCTGTTTTTTTCTGAGCCTGGATAATCTTAATCCTGCTGCTTTTGTCAGATCTATTTGCCCACTAAGGTATGGTCTTGACCTGGGGTTTTGCACATACCTGTCTCTTGAAACAGCACTTTTTGCTAACTACAGTCTTTAATTAAGTAAACATAAGTAAACAAAAAGAGAGGAAATTTTCACTTAAGCCTTCTAGTGTTTCCCTGTTTCATCAAATCTTCACTTGAAGGGCATTGCATGACAGGCAAAAGATAGCTGTTGTATTTTGAATTCAGAATGTGTGGAACTTTCTGAGCATCCATCTGCTTCATTTCCAGCTGTGTCTCTCCTTGGTTTTCAATGTGATGGTTGTTTTGCTCACCTACTTTTTCAGTAGGCTGAGCTGCTGGGGCCTGGCTGGTGGGAACCAGCAGATTCCTGTCACTGAAGGCAGCAAATTAACAGTGGCTTTTCCCAGTCTGCTTTCCTACTGCATTAAGGCTGGCCTTTGCCATCTGAGCTGTTGATGTGTATGAGCTCAGACTTTCTTAACTGGGTCTGTAACCAGTCTGAGAGGGATTAGGACAACACAACACCATAACCAGCCATCTCACGTGCTCTTGTTCTCTCATGTTAGTGTAACAGTGGGTGTTACGGTCTCCCCAGTTATTGTTTAAAGTTTTGGCCGAAAGTGTCTCTATAAACACTCAGCATTCATTTATGTCTTTATGGTTTGACATCTTTCCTTTTAATTTGCCTCAGTAGCACCCATTTTCTAGACTATGGCTCACTAATTTGTACCTGTCTCGAACAGTTACCCTTGCAGTGCTCCTCAGTGTCCACCCACTTCCTATTCTTAAGGTCTTTGAAAAAAAAGATTAGAAAAACATACACATCAACAGACACCCCTTGATCTAGCAGACTACCACAAACACATGAAAGGTGAAAATGTTTTCTTTGCCCAGTGCTGCTTACTCAGCAATCCAGTTTCAGTTATGTTCACAATGGGGGCCTACGATGTGTGTGAAGCGTAGCAAGAATGGGGCAGGGCGTGCCCAACACCCTCCTGATGGTGGGTAGTTCCTCCCGAGGGTCCCACTGGTTTGGATGGGAGCTGGTGTTGAGCACCGGATTTTTGTTCCCTGACGAAAGAGCTGTGGAAAATTCTTTATTTACTTTAATAATTATTGCGACTTCACAGAGAAGTAGCTGATTCTGCAAATAGTTCTATGAAATGATTAGCCTTTGCAAATGCCAGGATACTTAAAGATAACTACGTTGATGCCATATATCTCTATCTCCCTATGTGTGACTCTCTGTACATGTTTATGCGTGTGCTATTTTTGCATGATCTTGGTGAACAGGACAGTAGCTTGTTTTGGCTCATTTAAAATACTAATAATGATGGCCTTAGATGTGAAAATAAAATAATACTAATGGCATTTTTAATGTCTGAATTAGTGCAGAACCTGAAAACACTCCTCTTGCTTCCAAGGCACATTTAGGATTGAACAGAAGATGAATGGCACATCTCTATCAGCCAGTGCATTTTGATAATTGATCAAATTTCCATATTAATCAAAAAACATGCACCGAAACTGGGTGGGATTACAAGATTCTATCAGCTCAGTTTTTCTTAATCCTCTTGCACGAATGGAAAAATGAAGTGCCTGGCCTTTTGCTAACTCTGAATTCAAGAGATTGCCTTGACCACTGCTTGCTTCAATTTATCTAGGAATGTCTTTTGTGCTGTATACTCTCTGATTGTCTGAAAATGCCTTTTAATTTCCTGAATACATATATGTATACAATGAATATTAATCGAGAGCTGATTAGTATCTCTTCTGCCATCACACAAAAATATTTTATCAGAGACAGATTGTATCTGCAATTGCATATTTAAAGTCTGCACTGGAATGGTTCATGAGTTTGACTGAGTATGAACTGAAGTCTTCCACTAAAATTTTGGATTTTCTCATCCATAAATAAGTTTTGTTAACCAGGAAAATGGAATTAAAAACTCCCTCAAAACACTCATGAATTTTTCCTCAGTAAAAATGTTATTTACTTACTTTCAGATATTCTAGCCAGCAGAGTCATGGGTATTGCTGGTGTTATATTTGGCTAAAATCTTACCACCAATCTCAAATTCTGGCATGGAAGGAAAGAACTCCTTTCCCAAGCGGAACAGAAAGGATATAGAGCTACAAACCCGAAGGCAAGACCCAACCCTTGCAACCTTTGAGTGAGGTGAAGAAAATGAAGGAAGTGAATAGACTGCCCACCTGCAAAAATTGGTGCTGCAAACTGCCCCCAGGAGAACTGCCAAGGAATTCAGCCTCATATTGCTGGGGGAATGCAAGACCTCCACTGTGGCTCTTCAAACTCTGCTCCCATCCTTGCTCTTCTGCCCAGGAAATGCCACTTGCTGCACATGCCCAGTTACTGTGACAACGTTGAAGAAAGGGAGAGTAAGGTTTGCTTTTTAGTTTCTTCATAATAAACTCAAACTTTTAGTCTGCTTACCTCAAAATACTTTCTGTTTTTTTTCCTTTGGTGGCTGTGGCTCTGCCTTGCATGTAGGATGACAGATTGAGTGCTAATTCTACCACCTGTAGACCTTGTTTATTTCAAAATGTCACTTGTTTTTTAAATCTGAAGTGCCGAGAGAGATGTTCTCCCAGGACACCAAAAATCAGTCATTATTATAACACAGATATTAAGCCACCCATATCTCAAACACATCAGCCAAAGACGTCTGTCCTGCAACTGTACAGCAGAAAGCGCAGCATGTTATTAGAGAGAAAGAGAGAGAGAGAGATACCAGGGAAGCCAAAATCATTATCTGAATATATCACTAAGGCTGTCTGAATGTTGTAGGACCCATGGCAGAACCCACATATCGTAAAGGAAATTTCAGTCCTCTGTGATCATGTAATTGCTCCACAGTAATTCCTTCTAGCAACTTCTAGGGCTCTGACACCTCCCACATTTGGGGTTGAGTCATTGCAAAAATTCTCTTTTTCCAGAAGGTTGAGGAAGAAAAAGCTCTTCCATAAGCCAAATTCCTGACTTCCAGGCTTTTTGCAAGTTCTAGAAAATGCATCTAGCCCCCACTAAGCACATCCTAACATTTAGTTCAGAGTCCAACGGTGAACAGCATAGGAGCAAGAAAGGCAAGAAAAGAAAACTTTCCGAGGGCATCTGCTAGGCCCATGTTGGCTGTCTTGGCAAGACATGTCAGGATGCATTGGTAGTGCGCAGTGAGGCTGAAGATTCCCTACTGGCTGGAACTGAGTCATTTGCCAGGCTTTCCTTGTCAGGGAGAGTTAAACCAGTCACTGATCCTAATTCTAACACTGTTGTTGCAGCATTCCAATTTTTAATCGCTACATGACTTGTCAGGTTGAATATGAGCCACAAGAATAAAATTTAAAAACCTCCTAATAATGAGGGTGTCAAAGATGACTAGCACTTGGTGTTTCTTCCATTACCTTTCCATTTCTTAAAAATGGAAGTAAGGTGTAAGTGCCCTCATTTCCAAACACCCTTTATCTTTTCATTTCCCCCCCAACGGATCTTTTCCTGAAATCCACCAAGATAGTCAGTGTAAGTAGCACATTCCTGCACCCCTTGTACAGTGCTGGGGGAGCTTCCTTCAGGCTTAAGAGCATAATTTGAAAAGGGGTTCCCCTTCTTCCACAGTTATGGGACAATATGGTGAACAATTACATAAAAAAATAAATGTGCTGTATGCCTTCATCCTAGGGTAGCAGTCTCTTTTTCTAGCTGCTTTTCTCCCCGAGTTCTGAAACCTAAGGGAAGTGAATTTCCTGCCTTCGATGAACAAGAATGAGCTGTCTTTGGTATGTCCCAGTTTTGCATATTGTCAATTTGTCTGTAAATGTTCTAAATTTGAAGTAATTGTGGACAATTGAGGCAAGCAAAGTGGAAGACAACCAGAAGTGAAGGGCATTTTTCAGGCTAGCAAACTGACACACACATCCCAGTATTCCTTTCCCCATGACAGAAGATGGCTGGGAGAGATGTGCTTCATTCTGTAAGATCCTGGATGCTGACAAACAAATCAGCTTCCAGTAGGCTCTGAGTTCTCATCTGCAATTGAACTAATTTGCCATCTTCATCTGCTGTGGGAATGAAATACAATAATTGATTTCAAAAGACACCAGAATGCTAACAAATATGGGCTGCTGAATGCCAGTCTTTTTCAAAAATTAGCTTACCCTTAGCAGTGTTTCAGTTCACTGATTTCTTCTTGTTTGATTATTTTGTTATAGAATGCTTAAATTCACAGTACTTTCCGCAAAAGAAAATCTGCACTGTAATCTCTAATCAATACAAAAAAATGCAGCATCAGTTGACTTCATCTTGGATTGACATTAGAAGTAAATTTACAGCACACAATAAAGTTACATGCAGGAAGAATTAAATGCAGTTATGACTTTAATACTGATACCAACAACTGGAACAATTCAATACTTAAAAGTTTAATAATATGTGGAAATTAAGTTCAGCAGCAGAGTTGAGTCAAGAAAATAGAATCATCCAGTTGAAAATGAAAAGACATGGTGAACTTGCCAGTGTCTGAGATGCTGTGGTTTATTTAAAAGGCTGTTTTATGTTGCATATTTTGGATTCAGTTCAATGACTGTTGCAAAATGTCATGTTTTCACGCAAAAAAAAAAGTTTATCTGGGACTACAAAGGCAAGATGTAGCAGGAGAAATTGTGGTGCCAGAGTGGTGTGTGCCTCACCTCCAGACAAGGCTGCTGTGGCAGGGCTGCGAATCCATCAGTGCAACTTTTGCAGCCAACACAACTTCTGAAATCCATCCCCATCTTCTCTGCAGTGAGACAGGAACAGGGGCTCTAACTCCCAGATGCATTTTGTATTTGGGGAAATATCCATGGAGCCTCTCCAGCCCTATCAGTGTTTTTCATGGAAGCACCTTGCTGCTCCAAAGAGCATTTCCTGGCTCCAAGAAAAACCTATGGTGGAAGCTGTCCTTTTATTAGTAGAACAGAGAAATTTGCACTGAGTAACGTTCCTGGGTGCTTCTTTGGTCCCCCTATTTTAGTCAGCTGTTATTAAAATCTCGATTCACCTCAGAAGTTAATCAGTGCTACAAAGTCTATGCTATCCCTTCCATTTGGAAGCTGAAAGGTGCATCATTGAAGAGATAACACAATGAAGGTATGATTTTGCACAAAAGTAAAATTCATGGGCACTTACATGTATTGCTGCTTCACTGATGAATTATCTAGTGCAATGGCTATTGTGCTGTTCACCATCCCTGTTGTTATCTCTCATTCCTGTAAATATGAACTGATCTGGCAGAACTAATAAGGCTTTTTATATATATAAATAAAATCTTTCACCAAGGAGCATTTTTGGTTCTATGCCCCAGTTTCAGAAATACACACAACTAGGATTCAACAAAACCTTCCTCACCACAAAAAGTACCAGGAGAGGGGCAGAAAAGCCACATTTTCTTTCTCAAAACTCAGAATATGGGTAGTTTGAGTCTTTGTTCGCTTTTATTCTGATCGTCAGAGGTCGAGGAAAATCACACTTTTTCCTGAGTTCAGAAAAAGGTTTTATTTTTGTCATTTCTATTATGAGAAAACTGGGATGAATGTGATTTTGAGTTGGGCTTGGAAATAGCTTATAAGTTAAGTTTTGGTTTTGCAGAACAAAATCTGATATTTTCTTGGATAAAACATGCTTCTTATTATCAAAATCATGAACTTGTATAGACCTGTATAAAAATAAGATTTAGCCTTTTTAATCTTTCCTGACAACCCAGGGTACCAGAACTGTTTGCCTTCTCTCTGAACCACAACTTGGTTGAGATTTTCAAAAGAGGGAAACAAGATTAAATTTGATTAAAGGTTGCAGTGGTTCAATATAAGGTAAATTATTTTTATCCATCCTGATTTGACTTTGTATAGAAACTAAGCTGAGCTTGTACTTTAGCTACCCATGTTTTACAATAGCGACTCTCTATAGAAAATTTATACAGATGACACGAAACTCTCCTTTATCAACTATTCAGTAAATTATTATAAAACATTTCAGGTGTTTATCTTTGACCTCAATTTCTGTTGAATATATTGGAGTAAAATATAAATCAAAACTAACCCTACACTCTTCTGTCATTATACAGCCAAAACTTGCCCAGCAAACCCTCTGTGCATCTCTTAGTTTCCTTCAATTTAGATTGATTATGTCTTTATGCTGGGGAGAGGGCCTTCCTGATAAAAGAATGGCTTAATCTTTATTTGCCTAGAGCAGTTAGAAAAATAAGTGAAGCAAGCAGCCTCCTGTGACTGATTTCTGCTCACTTAAGGCAATTCACCCTTGAAACAGAGAATAATTGTACTCCATCCTTCTCCAGATATTGTCTTCACTTTCATGTATTATATCCAAATAATCTTTAAGATTTGAACATTATAGGAATACACGGTGAATCAAAACCATGCACCAGGCTAAATTTTGCCTACAGAGGCCTATCCAGAGTTTTCATAAAAGGCAATGGAAGCTCTGCACACATCTAGGAGCAAAATTTGGTCCATACTTTCCCTAAATTTTGGAAAAAAAAAAAAGGAAGAGAGAGAAAGAAAAAAAGAGATAACCTCTGTTTCAAGCAACAAGATAAAAATGTATGGGCTTTGATCAAACTACTAGGTGTCAACAGGATGATAATATTTAGAATTGTACTTTATATAGGCATTTAATTCCTAGATAGTACTCTTCTGTACAGAAAACATGGGTCTGCTGTGGAAATTCCCTACTTGAGGTATCTTTTGCTTCTGTACCTCAATTTTATGTGGATAAGGTAGCAAATGTTTTCCTTCAGCACTCACAGAGAAGGTGGATCACACCATCTTCTCTTTTATTTAGCTCTATTTTTAAAAACAACATTTCATTCTTTACTGCAGCTGGTCAAGTGGTTGGCAATGGCCAACAAGTTATATGCCTTGTCTTATTCAGACGGAACCTAGGAAACCTTTTTTTATCTAGATTAGGCCTAGCCATAATGTTCTTATCTTGTCAGGCTGAGCTTGAAACTGAAACAACTCCTAGAAATCCCAAGTTTACTAATCCCTATTGTAAATATTTCTCTATAATTAATTTTTACATTAAATTATTGCTACTCCAGTAACAAAACTGTACCAAGGGTGGGTACAGTAACTCACTCTGAAACTTTATTTTTTAGTGACTTCTTCCTCAGAGCTGCATCTTACAAATTCTTTTCTATCAGTGGAACTGAGGACACATAGTGTGATACTGCAGTCTTAATCTTAAGAACTGCTTTTGAACTGCAAAAGTTCATTAAGTTCATCAAGCAATAATTCTTAATTTCAGGGTTAAAGGATGATACAAAGCAAAAGGAAACTTTCCTGTAAGCAAATTAAAAAAAAAAATCAGTTACAATTTAAAATTTGGAGAGTAATGTTTTTACAGAGCTATTGTTGGCAAATGAAGGCTGAATGCCTGCAAATGTATTTGTTGGAAATGCATAATTAAAACTACAAATAACAAGCTGTTCGGAAGTATTTGGTTGTGGTCCTTCAAAAGCTGTAATTATATAACCTGCAGCTGACTCCTTTCTGTTGCTTCATAGTTCAGTTCTTTGTATTCTATCCAAAAATGCAGCACTTATGCTTTTCACAGGAAAGGTCTTCCAGTGCCTCCACTGGCAGGGAGACCAGGAAGAGATCTACGTTCATTGGTCGTATAGCTGGGGACTGACCCAAAGCTGTAAACTGTAAATACCAAAATGGAGCACAGATAAACTGCTGACTTTATAAAAATCATGGCTGTTTTAATAGGATAAGGATTCCAATTGTGCTCTTCCTTTTTTTCATCATACCCACTGTGTTGGACAAATTTGTGCTGGACAAATTTGTGTCAGCTAATACAGTTCTCTGCAGGTGATTCGCAATGTGTGTGTTTACTATAAATTTTTGCTGGAAACTTCTTACAGCTGAATGTTGCTTCATCATGCAAGGTTCTTTCACATGCTCAGTAACAGTTACTTAGGATGGACCAATTCTTCATGAGCTGACTCTGAGGAGGTGTTTGCAAGAGCAATCACTGTTTCACGCACCTAGGTATGATATCAAGGAGACACGGAGTTATCGTAAAATAATGAGAGAAAATATGAAGATAAATAGTTATCTCTTCAAGAATCTAGACCTGCAAAAGAGTGCATTTGTGCATAAAACTCTGAGCAGATTAGAAATGGGTGTCATTAATCTTAAATTATATTATAAATTCAATTTCTGGGGTTTTTTTAAGAGTCCTAAATCAACTACTTTTGACTTTTCAGTCCCACTGCAATAAAACCTATGACATTTCTATGACGGATGGTTGGTTGAGGGCATCACCTGCTAAACTTCCAACTTGCATCAGTTCTTGCAACTGTGCTATTTGTGATTCTTCCTTTTGCCAGTATTTCCTTGACACTGACTTTCTAAAATGCTATGCCTTGTTTTAAAAGTAATGATTTAATAAGTAGACATGAATGGGGGTGTAGTTCAAAAATCCAGCTTGCTAGCACTCCATCCTTTCTTAGCCTCTGCAGTTAGAACTGAGACGTAGTTTTACTGTGACACACTGTGAGAATCTGTATCTCATTGTTGCTTAGATCATGGATGGGCAACAATGGCTTTTTTCAAAGTTTCACAGACTAGCAAACTTAAAGTAGCTCCTTTTAATTGAAACCCAGACATACTTTTAGGTAAAAACAAAACTGAGCTGGCTTGAGTTTTTCCCAAGCCAAACAAAAGAGATTGGAACTTTCCATTGTTTTTGTCTGCCAACCATGCATTGTTAAAGGAATCGAAATAAAGAGGGAAAGGGGTCAAGGGTTATAGAGCTCATATTTCCACTCTACATGACCCCATCTCAGCAATAGTGGGACCCTCGTGATCAGTTCCTGTTGGTCTAACGGAACAGCCATTTCTTAAGAAAAGGAATTACTGCTTACAGTACCTTTGTGACTAACAGAAGAATACCCCAGCTCTTCAAAGGTCCTTTCATTACAGCCTCTGAAGAGGACTCTGACATTACTTTCTTGAGATTATAATGAAAACAGCTGTACTTGTACCAGTTCCCCTTTTTATTATTTTTTGTAACAAAACAAGATTGATGTTATGCCACTTTCTGTTCTGTCATGAGAATAAGGTATCACAAATGCTAATAACTACCACAGTAGCAATATGCACTACTTTGATCTTTTCACTATTCTTTAATTTGGGCAGCTGGCCACTGAATTCCTTCCTAAAAATCTGCGCTGCCTAAAAACAAAGGGAAAAATGGCCAACAAAATCAAATGTGCACATTTAAAACCATTCATCTGACTAGTCCAATTCAAAGCCTACACGAGTAATGCAAATACAATACTTTGATTTTGTGATTCTAGACACTGAAATCTTAATACACATTCTTGTGATGATAGATTGTGGCAGAACAAGAAACACCACAAACAACCAATTCTCGTTAAAACCTAAAGTTTGTAATCCCTTCATTCTTATTGGTTGCTTTGCCAAAGACTTCTTAAGAGATTATTAAGTTTATTCACGAAAATCCAAAAGTAATTTTAAGTGATTTTTACTACTTATAAGACAGTAAAATTAAACATGTTGTGGTTGTTATTTTTTCCAGCGTCAAAGGCAATGCAAGAAGGCAAGATCTGGCAAGAGCAGTTGTCAAGATTCCGAACCCAAAAAATGCAAACACCTACTGTCCAAATTACTGTTGTACTGGTAGAAACAGGATAGTAGCCTTTCTGCTAATAAGCCAGAACAGAACTGTGTATTGCCAGTTGAATTTGTTTTCCAGTGAATCAACTTTTCACAGTGAATCAGATGTACAATTTTTCTATTCTCTGCATTTCAGTTCAGTCCCAGCTCTATCTTCATGACAAGCGCTGATAGCCCCTTGTTTACATGCATACCACAATGAAAATGATAAAGTGACTGGTGGTGCTCGGAATTTGCAAGTAAAGCTCTCCAAAGGTGAATTTTGGATCCTCGTTTCCAAACAACAGCAAGGATTTGGATACTTAAGTTCTTGCCTGGAAGCCACAAGACAATGTTTCCAAAAGACGAAAGAAGTGCCTCACGGAAAATTCAGAATCAGCTGAAGACATAATTTTATTGCACAAATGCTTTTGAAAATATGACTCTTCTGTTCATTAGTAAATGAAATGTAATAATTTTAGAAAATTTAAAATGTAGCAAAATTTGTATGAAATGGAATGAGAGGGAAAACGTTCTGCAGATACAGTCCCCAAAGCGAAAGCATCATGAGAGAACATCTACATGTCCAAGTTAATTCACTGTTTGGAGTGTTTTTATTCTTTGTTTCATTTCAAACAGAAACATTAAAATGATAAGTAAGGAAGCAACAGAGAAATCTGAATTGTTATGTTTGTGAGTTACTGGGAGACAAGATACTGCTTAGAGAAAAAGGAGCCTCCTGAAGTGTTCAAAAAGACGAGAACATTGTATATGCTATAAAATGAGATTATAAAGTGGAATAAAAAGTTTAGGATGCATAAAATGAGAGGCATGAAATGGGGAGATATTTATACATATTTCTGATATTTCTAGAGCAAAAACCAGTCAGGACAGGGGATGTATTGCAATACACTGCAACTGATTTGATTGCATATATGCTTATGCCTATGCTTATGTTCAGACACACGTAACCAAGTGCCTCTTGCATGTTTGTGAACAGGCTGGGGCAATTTTGTTTACACTGATGTAGTAGCAACTGTAATCATTCTGCAGCTGTGTATTTTGAATGCAGCTTCAGTTTGGAAGGGGAAGGAGGGAATGCAGCAGGGTGAATGGAGCCTTGCAAACAAGCTATTACAGGAATTGATTTGTGTTGTATTACAGGACTATTCATTACTCCTTTGCAATTTCTCTGCGCGTGACATAGTTTTTGTGTACTAATATAGCTTTGAGTATGCCTACTTACTTTTGTCTGAGCACTATTTTGTGTTTTAGGCCTGGTTTTGCTGCATAAACAATTCCTGACAGTGGTTTGATCATGCAGCAGAGTAGCTGCTTGGCTAGGTATGTTTGACATACAGAGCAGATGGTTATGACTGTGAAAGCCTTCCAGAGGCCACACACCACTGGGCATCTATACTGAATGGTGCAGCTGTTTTCCAAGGCTTGTATTGCAAGAAAACCAGAAAAATGAAGAGGGAACATGATTGTGCAGATTGGAAATCACCACAATCATTCTACAAACTCAACCTAATGAATAAGGTGTGGTGCTCCTTGTCATTCCAGTATCAGTAAATTCAATTCACGGCGCTATTCTCACTAAGAAATTTATTGAAATCGTCATCTGGAGGCCTCCAACCTCACATTTTGCATCAGTGATTTAAGCTCAGAAACTTGTCCATGAACTTCAGAGATTAGTATATCAGTACAGATTTAGTACTGCTAACTCTTTGGAGTCAGCAATCTCTTTTTAGGAGAGAATATAAATGTGTGACGTATGTCCCAAAATATGCTCCTAAATCTGCAACAGGCTATTCATTATACTCTGTAGCTATGTCTGTATCGCTATAGGCACTGGAGCAATGGCAGCTGGCAAAAACTAGGTATAGGAATAGACAAAACAAGGGCTGCAATAGAAGCAGAGAAACATGCTGCATGACTAAGGAATATTACAGAGAATGCAACAGATATGGGGCAATAATCCAAAAGTTAAACACGATAAGAGAGATCCTGTACAGAGTAGTATCTGCATAGTATGCCCAAGAGTAGAAGAAAGCCAGCTGGGGAAAAGAGCTTCAAATCTGAACTCAGAGAATGTTATAAGATAGTAGCCAGTAGGGAAAAGGATGTGATATAGAAAAAGGGCATTAGTGGGACCACTCTCAAAGCCAATGATTGACTGAAAGGGACAGATATAATGACAGCAGAGCATTAAAGACAAGAATGGTAGAGTATCAGAAAATTTTTAGTTACCTAAGACTGTAAAGTAAAAAGACACATGCAGGACCTTCCTGATCATTTGAGAAGAGCATTTGAGAACACATTTCATATTAACCCTCTTTTTTTTTTTCCCTCCGTACAAATGGCTTTTTCTTACAACAGTTTATTTGTTCCTGCTGAGATATGTACACATGCACATCTACACACTGCCTCACACTCCTCTACAGCTAAGCACAACCTAGAGTACAATATTATCTTCGGCATTTGTTCAGATTCCTGGAAAAATGCTCAAGGGAGGCAGCGCATATCTGATATATGGATGCCAATTTGTCCCTCTGTCTTAACAACACAGCCAAGGTCTGACCTTCCCCAGCTTCCAGGGGTTTCTGAGTAGAGGAAGGAAAAAACTTCACCAGACTATTACAGATGAAAAGAGCCCTGAAAAAGGAAAAATGTTAATTAATATGTCATATATCTGTTAACTACTTGGATTTTTACTTACCTTTGTCAGCTTAAGATATTTGGGTGAGGCACTGGGACTATACATGCTTTAAAGAAAGGTGTATACATAGCTGTTAAGGAAGGTGCAGTATCTTTTTCCTAATAAGAGATTTAAATGATTTTTTAATATCTTTTGTGAATCACCACTAAAGAAAGTGGCAACTTCTCAAGCTTTTGGAAAAAAAGAAGGAAACAAAAGAAAAGCCTTTAGATGCCCACAGTAGGTGGCATCAGCTACTGACTACCTACTAATAAGGCAAATGAAAGGAAAACAGCCTGAGAGGAACTAAATAGCAGAGAGCCAAAGTCTTGAGGGGAGAACGGGCAAAAGAGGCATACAGTGCTTAATTCACCCTGACTAAAAAGCTCTGTCAAACCACAAGTTGAAGATGCTACCATTACAAGAGGAAAAAATAGTTAATTGCATTATACTGCTTTGGCTGGAATACTGCTGCTTCTGAATTGCTGAACACGGCTGAAAACAGAAAGTCTAATAAGAGTCTTTAAGAAAATAACATATAGCCTGGGACCAAGCACTAGGACTAGTCAGGCTTCTGCTTGCTGTTACAGGAGCTCAGTCCTAGTGGATGATCTATCGGAAATAGCTCTGAAATCAAATTAAGTGAGCTGCTCTGGCTTGAAAACCAGCACCTTGTGCAGTAAATAGAAACATGGGACAGAATAAATTAAACAGAAAAGTCAGAATCATAAATGCCTTCCTCAGCTGCTTTGGAAATGTGCAGTGCTTATTAGAGTTCCTAAACCTGCTCCTGTCCTTTAAAGCCTCCCTGGAATATTTAGAAAACAGATTTCCTTAGAACCTGGGTACTTTTCCTGCACTCCCTTCTATGCAAATAGAGGCTTTTAACTTGTCTTTAAAAATCATAAACTTTGCTCTTAAGCAGTTCATTGTTCCATTTCTTACATTTACTGTAATATCAACATCTTAATGTTTAATTAATTTATGTATATATTTAATATTTGGGTTGATGTATTTTTGATAATTCTACATTATTAAATTTATATACATATATTTAACATATAGGTAAATTCTGGTGAAAACAATGCCCTGAAAAGACGTTTTAGGAACTTTCTTAGACATGGGACAGTTTTGCTACTGCTGGTATAACCCCATATTATTTTTGGTTACTTATTTTTCACCATTACTTCAGCATTTGACACATTTTACATTTATAATACGCATCATTTGGTTTGCTGCTTAACTCCACAATAATACACAAAACACAATGAAAATATTTTTAAAAATGTGTGTAGTTTTGTGTGTTTTATTGGTTTAGGTGACAAGAGGATTGAAGCATCTAGCTCTCCTTGCAAGTTTCCTAGTAAAAAATAAAAATAAAAATAAAACAAAAATAAAAAATAAAAATAAAAGAAAAGAAACATCTATATAGAATTCTTGCCTTTTTGTTTGGACAGATTCTTGCAATTTCTTCCCATGGCTTTAGTGATTCATGGAAATTTCTCATATAGTCCGTACCGTCAGCAGGATTCTTTCCCAGATTTCTCACTCTTTTTAGTTTGTATCCCCTAGTTACCTGCTCCATTCTTTCCTTCCTCCTCCCTTCTCCAACACTAATAGGCCTGCTGGAATCCACCTTCTAAATGAAATCAGTCAAGTCACCTCAGCTTTGATCGCCTTATTCCCATGCTGTAGAATGAAAGCACTTTGTTGAATCAAAAATGTTCTACATTCAATTGTCATAAATAACAATGCACAGCAAAGAACTTAAGCTATCAACATAAACAATACAATATGAAAGTGTGCTTCAAACCAGATGCTTCTTTATTTCTGCCCAGTTTGAAGAGGCTGTTAAAATGCTTCAAGTTGCTGTTTACAAAGGGTCAAATGAACATTTTTCAATGAAATGTGTCCCTTCTGGTTCCTTAATAATTAAATACTGTGGAACAATAGCCATTTAAAACAGGAAAAGAATATCTGATGATTTTTTGTTGTTAGGATTGTTAAAATAGGAGGAGTTGAAAAGCTTTGTGTGAGGTGAGAGAAAAACGCATCAGAGCCACCTCAAAGATTTTGACAATTTGTCAAAAATCATTGCACTTTTAAAGTAGCCTTTTGCAGGACACTTGGGAAAAGAAGCAGCATCTTTCCTTTGCTAAGATTGGCAAACGCTTTTTCCCACAATACCCCTAAACTGTTGTGTCCTGTGTCTGCTCCGCCCCCCTGCCCCTCCTCCCCCCAAATGAGCAATCTCAAACACAGATCTTCCTTCCTGGAGGAAACAACCAATCCAGTTAAAATCTGTGTACTTGTGCTGTTGAGAGAGGGTTGTCTGTAACCCCAAGAATCCAGATTTGCCTCCTGGATCCTGCTCCCACCGTCCTGCTCACCTATGCCAGGATTCAGCGTAGTGTAGGTATTTCATTTGGCTTCATATCATTAAATTGCTGTTCTTCTGAGTTTTGTTGGTAGAGCTTCAACCTTTAGAATCCACTTTCATCTGTTAAATAGAGCTGAACTTCACTGAAAAACACCCTGCATTTACGCAAAGACACCCATGGAATTGGAATGTCAAGTGGTGACCTAACTAAGATTGAAGCTGATCTTGTTTGATAAGAAAACCACCATTGAAAAGAAAAAAAAGGGGGAAAAAGTAAACAATGCCTTAGTTCTACATGGTCTGGAATAAAATTGTATTTCTTTTCACACTTTATCAAAGCTTTGTCAAGATCTAGAAAAACAGAGCTATCAGGCCACTGTATTTCTGTTGCACCTCCATGGAGTATTGGTAATTGCCACTTCTTACCAACTGTCCGTACTTAAACCTTGCAGAGCAGTATTTTGCTGTACAATAAAAATGAAGCCAGCAACACTTCTGTTAAATTCACATTATCATGTTGGAGAGTCTGACTTTTTTGTGTAAACATACACAGCATGCAAACATCAAAATAGTCAAGGAATAGCAATAACAGCTAATAAGTTTTTGCTATGTGAACTTCCTTACTTAGTTACTCAGCTTCTTCATGTGCCAGGAGCTTTATAATGCATATAAATAGTAAATGAGATTCTTATTAAACTGGATCAATTTAGATCAGGTAAATAATTGTTTTCCTCAAGAAATTGCCAGTTTATGATGATTTATATGATAGGTTTCACAGTACTTCTAAGTTGAATGCTTGTATCAAGAGATAAATTCTTAGAACTCCTTGCCTCCACAGAGGTGAGTTTATACTCCTGCCTTTGTATATGGGGCAAGAAAATACAGGGAACCTTCTTTCCTACTTTAAAGCCGTCTCAGACAGGA
The DNA here is from genome assembly GCA_013397725.1 of Rhagologus leucostigma. Lineage (NCBI taxonomy): Eukaryota > Metazoa > Chordata > Aves > Passeriformes > Rhagologus > Rhagologus leucostigma. The sequence continues at coordinate 1,758,960 of VZTD01003959.1, forward strand.
CAGAGACCTGGGAGTCCCTAATTCTGGTGAGAAAAAGATCTCTCCTATGCTTGGTGTCCTAAAAGGGCCGTGAAGTTGCTGGGGGATATCAACTATAAACCAGTCTGCAAAACTGGCAGGACATAAAGTGGTTGGTGGCACACAGGTAGGGTTATTCTCACTTGGATTTGACTGCAGGAGCTTTTCAGTACCTGTAGGACTGCTGTGAGACAGGTAGAGTCGGAAAAGGTTTTCAGTCTGTGTGGTGTAAAGCAGCATACAAAGGTCTCTGCTATCCTGTTAGAAGATTTACAGCAGTTTCTGGTTATTTGGGAGAGAAATAATAAAAGTGTACAAGCAGCTACATGTATATACAGATACAAAAATGTATAAAAGTTATATAAAAAGATTATAAAAATGTGGGTGCTGGTCAGGTGCACAGGTCTTTCGGCAACTTCCCTCTGTCTCCAGCCCCAGATTTATTTTCCCCCTCTTCTCCCTCCTTCTCACTAAACCCTCACCAGTGGGCTCAGACTGCAAAATTCGGGGCCAGGATGACCAGTCAGATGATGGCTTTTTTTTGGATAAAAATTAAGCAAAACAAATAAGAAAAGGTCACAAGCATGTTGCAAATCCCACTAGCTATCACAGATACGGTAGCCAGGCTGCGTCTCAGACTCCATTTCCACAGATAACAACTGCTGCCCATTAGGCCCAGCTCAGCTGCAGACATTAAGCTCTTTGCGCTGCATGAACCCATGCTAAGTAAAGTGCATCACCGTAACTGACTTTCTAAATCTCTACCTTAGCTTCCCCCAAGAACTGTGGTAAAAATAATGGCATTTGTTCGTTATTGTCCCTGCTTTAGCTCTCTTTAATTACGTATTTGTCCATCCCAGTCTTTCTGCCTTCAAGAACAAGTTCTGAAAGTACACAGGAGAGAAAAATCTGTAGGTTTTACATCACAGCAAAAGAGTTTCCTGTCCTTCGGTACTTTATTCCAGCTTTGTTGGAAATGTGGAATAAAATATTGGCCTTCCAAGGATTTATGCCAAATTTACACTGTTAAAGCGAACAGAAATTTTGGCCAGGATCCTTTGATATATAGGGTACAAGACATTTAAGTTTGGTTAGGCTTCTTTCCAAGCTGCAGAGAGGATCTAGTGAAAGAATGAAGCATATTAAGACTGTGGCAGACCCCTAGTATTAGGCCTATATTAATTCAAATATGATGATGTCATTCAGGTTGCAGAAATAGTAGCTAAGGACCAAATGGTTTGCTTAGAGGATAGTAACAGGTACTACTAATATTAAAAATCATTTAATAATTAAACAAATAGAATGAAAGGAGACTATCAGAATTTACTTACCTGAAATCAATCCTGCCTTCAGGCAAAATGATGGGCTAGATGATCCCCCTTTCTGACCATTATAGTATGATTAATTCTATGATTTTCTGATCCACTTTCCTCAGTTTCTTCTGGAAAATCGTGTGTCTATCTGTGAATAAGTACAGGGCACTAAAGAAGTTTTCTCACAGCTTTCTGAACCTTCCAGGAAGAGGATAGAAGTTTTAGACCATCTCCTTCTTGCACAGAGGATGTGTACAGGTAGGAACAGAGAAAATGCAGTATTAGCTTCTTTCATCCATCCTGCTTTTGACCCTTTGCCACCCTAGGCAGACCTGCCAGCCAGCACTACCTCAAAGGGGAAACTTGTTGGAAGAGAAGGCATATTTATCTTCCTTTTAGGAAGGTTACAGTACAGTCCTTGCATGCACACTCACCTTTCTCCACTTAAATTGAAAGTCAGTCCTTTATGATTTCACATCCAGGAACATTTCATGAGATCATTTTTCTCCTTGATGTTATTTGCACTTATGAACATTTTTTAAAAGGTACTTTTAGTTTACAGAACTGGTAATTATCTCTCTCTGGGTAGCTTCCCAGAGGGTTTTTACTTTTCTCTGCTGTGTGCTTCTCTGTAAATTACTTTATTTTTCCCTGTGTTTCATAGAACAGTTAGTAAGATCATAAGTGATGGCTTTTTTCCTCAGAGGTTTGAAAACACTGTCATCAGTTGAGTTCTGGACTGCATTACCTTAGTTTCAGAGTCATGAGTTTCTGCTGCCAGCAGACAGTTACTGTCTTCAGGATGTTCACTTAAGAACATCCCAAAGATAGATGAAAAGTCAACCCCCCAAACTGCCAATATTAAGTAATAATTTCATAGCTGACCTTTTGAGATATTTGTGTAAGAACGGTTGGCCCAGCCCACACACTGTACAGAAAAAACTGCATCCATCACTCCCTCTGCCTGAATTGGCAGAGCTTTTGAATGAGCTACAGAGATATGTACTCAAAGGATCTTCTGTACATGCAAATTGGTGTCTTTGGCAGCTTCAGCAAAGGCTGGAATAGAGGCCTGAACTGAAAAACTTGCATATACAAGGGGAAATCCAGTTCTACTTTGCTAACACAGATGTAAATCAGGAATATGCCTTTGACAGCCAGTGGTGGTACACTGCACGGGCAGGGAATCAGGGCCAGAACAGAGATCTGGAATACTGCCAAGCTGAAGCAATATTAGGTTGATACCTGTTCTGAAATCCTATAGAAACCATCATCTCCAACTTTATCGAACCACAACTACAGATGCTTAAATAAAAATGGAAAAACCCCTGTGTGTTTGTGAAATCTGGCCTTTATTTTATATCATTCTCATGACAAAAAGTGTTAGAAAAATGTCTTAAACCACTACTTGGGGATTTCCTCCAAGCACTATGCCAGCTGCTCTCAGCCTCCATTGTGAAATGATGGGCTGCTGGCATAGCCAAAGTACTTTACACTCCAGCAACCACTGGATGCATAGCAGCCCTTTGGGAGTCATTACCAACTGGTGTAATTTAGGGCAGCCCTGAGGCAGCTCTAAGTCACAGTCTCCAGGAACTGGAGGCTATAAAGGTGGCATAACACCTCTCCTCTAGGTCTACAATCTGCAATAACATTTACAATACAGACTGCATCATATTATTTCCATGTTTAATTAGAGTACAGAATATCAACCATTTTGCTTTAACACTACCCCGTGTGCTGTTACTGGCTCTGTATGTGATTTAATGGGTGATCAATCATTCACATATCAGTGGTGATGTAAACCTGATGTTCATTTGCTCTTTTTCACTTCATGCATGGATCTCATGTAACAAGAAAAGAAATATCTATGAGGAATGTGGTAGTTCTGCATTGCTGTTAAATCTCAGCAAGCCCTCTTAGAATTCAAGAAATAAGGTAGCATCAGTTTACAGACCAGCTTTTCAGTGGCATCATTCCAAGTCTGTGCTATTGGCCAGCATGGCTTATGCTTTGCTTTCATAGCCAAATATGTGATGCTTGACATGTAAAGTCAGCTGCTGGTTTTTTTTTAAGAGAGTGGATATTGTTGATACAGCTGTGAAAGAGTCCTTTCTGCTTTCCAAAGAGTTATCACTAAATTGCATTAACCAGAGAGAGACCCTCTTCACTGGATCAGAACCTAACAAAAAGTGCCCTGTCATCATTTTTGTTTCAGTCTCTTTTCGCTACCCATCTGATCGGATGCCGCTGTCCACTTATATTTCAAATGGATATTATTCTGCGATTTGTCTTCAGATATCAACAGGGAAATCACCTTCATGAAATCTGAAAGGGTAGACCTCGTAAAGGAAAAATTTTGAGATTTATTCCCCTGTTTTAGGCCAGTGAAGTGAATCCAGCTGAGCTCAGGAAGAGATAGGGCCAAGGACAGCCAGGGTTGGTGGTGTCCCTTGCCAAGGGAAGGAGAGACATAGGAGGTGGGTGCCTTGCAGGGTGGTGCTGGGGGAGCAGAGCTGCAGGAGCTGGCAGAGTTTGAGTGTCTGGGTGCCCAGGGGGTGAGGAGAAGACTGGGATGGCCCAGGTGTGCCAGGCACAGAGGACACATGGATGCCATTCCTCTGTGCTGCTCTGCAGGTTCATCCATGCAGCTCTAAAGGACAGATCCAAATGCTCCTCTCCAGAAGCAAAAGCAGGAAAGCAACCTGAAACCTGCCAGGGAAAAGGGAGTAACTATTTTGTCAAGTGATAGCAACACAATTTTGTTGTAATCGTAGTAATAAAGCAGAGCTGACAAGTGATGACTTCTCTGAGGGGCTTTTAACCTTAATAAGAGCTCCATTAATTTTTCATATTATTGATAAAGCAAATTAATGCACATCTCCAAACAAGCAAAACATAAAAAGGCATCAAAACCAAACTGAAACAATTGAATATTATTTGTAGAGAGTGCCATTAAAATAATGTAAATCTTCTTTTGTAAATTAACTTAATGCATAACTAGAAATGATTAGCATGCATATATACCAACCTCTGTGTTTGTAATTTTGACACACATCCTAATAGACCTGGGGTGTTTTATTCACTTACACTCTGAAAGTATTATTCTGTATGAATGCACAGTAACTCTGAGACAGAACTAGTGGGAAGACATGAAGCTGGTGGAAGTGCTGTCACTGAGCCTTCCAGGCCATAAGGGAGGATGTCCCTCCCTTGGCAAGTACAACTGGGAAGACACCAGCCAAGTATTAACTCTGCCACATAACTGGGAGCATCTGGGCATTCCTGAAATCATTGGCAGTGCATATTTTAGCACAAGCACAAATAGTGCTTTTAGGCATCTACAGCATGGGAGTTCATATCCCATGGCAGTGGGGAATTTTCCTGATTTCAGAAGGAATAAGGAAGCTTTTTAATGAGTGTTTTGGCAGATGTACAGTCTCCACGAAAAAAATCATGATCTTTAGCTTCACTTTGCAAGGGACAGTGTGGAGAAATCATTGCAAACAAATATCACTAAATAAACGTATATTTTCTTGGGCCAATTTTCAAGATTGTTCAAGCAGTTGTCTAAAATCTGTGTTTGGATGATTGGTGGGAGGTTGATAAGAAAGTGATGATAATCTAGTTAAAATTTTCAAAATTTTACAGCTGATTCTCAAGGAAATCAAATAAAAATATCCCCAGTTTGTGTAACAGCTCTTACCTGAATCCACAAGTATGTGTTACCTGCTTCCTGGAACAAAGACAAGCAAAAGTCTGGTGTTTTGTTTCTAACATATCAGTCCCGATAGCCCCCAAAAGAATTAAAATTTACAAAATACTTTATATTAATTACTTAAATAAAATTATTTATTTGGTGTTTTATACTTAGAACCTTAGAAGTTCATAAATGTGTGTCTAAATGATGAGTAGCTAGGAAATACTTGAAAAAGTCAAAGGAGAAACCAAGATCCCTTTCACCAATATCTTCTGCTGCTGTACAGGCTTCAGGTAGTCACAGCAGGTGTGAAACCAGCCTAAGCACAGGCCTGCCATGTGCTGTGGAATTTGGAAAGCAGTCTGTACATACTTGTTTCAGAACTGGGACTAAGAGGCATTGCTGAAAACCTCTGCCAAGCTCTTGGTGTCTTGAAAGCTTGAAAGAATTAAATCCTCCCTCATATGTGTTTGTGACAGACTTTGTTTTAGTTCTTGTTCTTGTACTCTGTGTAAACAATAATGTTTGGGAGCTAGCAATGGGCACTTGGAATAAAAGGATAAACAATCAGGAATATTAAATACTGTAGTTTTTTTAATTTCTGAGATACAGATATAAAGCCTTATTTTAATTAAGCATTTCCTACTTTTGCCTGCATCAGTATTAAAGTTGCAAATTTATCCAAGGCAATTTAGTGTTTGAGCACAGAGATAATAATCCACATTTAGTGAAATTAGCCAGGAGGGTAGACTCCTGCCTAGAATTATTTACATTCTTTGACCCTTTAGGCTCAACTCTTTATCCAATCAAATTTATCTAGCAGAACTTGTAGCCTAACTTGTTTGTGTCATACACATTTGGCATTAAGACTGCAGCAGAATTTTGCAAGTATCTGGCATATTCTTGATAGCACATCTGGTGAGTATGGACAGTGTTCATTAGAATAGCTTTGCAAACTGATAACACGCCAAAGCTTTGACAAAAGTACTTATGGTAGATGTCAATCATCTTTCTTTGCCAGTTTAAACATGCACCCTTCTGGGAATAATTTTTATCTATTCTGGCACATAAAACATAATGAACAATATCTTCAGGCTTTGCAAATGAATGCAGGTCCCTGTATTTTGTATACTGCATGTGGATCACTAAACAAATGTAACAGAAGGAAGGATGGTATTTATATATTATCAGCAATAATCTCTGAGAAACACCAGGCAGATTGAGTAAATCTCTGGCAAGTAAGGACTGCGTGAAGGGCAAGAGGACTGTGGACATACCGTACAGCTACAGCAGTCACTAGCACACTCCTAGTGTGAATGACAGAGCCTGAAATGGGCCCTCCAAGAGGGATGAGACACCTTTCTGATCTGAACTTCTATTGCACTGGGGGATTACACGTGGCGTACACTTAATATAGATTCTCCTGCCTTCATTCCTGTTATTTGCATGTAGATTTTAATTTGTCAGCTTCCTAAACTACATTTCAATAGTGAATCCATGTTAATAAGGAAGTGGGAAAAACCCCAAAATTCAAAAAGACCTATAAATTTTCAGGAAGTTGCACAAAAAAATACAGCTATTGTTGTCTTTCACACGAACACATTGAGTCTCTTTTAAATATGTACTGGTACAATATTTCAGATTTGCTGAATACAGTAGGTATTTATGCTTTTATTTTAAACGGGGATTACAAATTATTCGCCTTTTGTCATGCACAATATGCATATTATGGTGTGGATATTGTGTTACCAATTCACTGTAACTAAGTACTTTGGCACTTTAAAAAAAGCCATTTTTGACCCAAAAGACCATAATGGAGCCTTTCAAACTTGTTTAAGGCAGCTGCCATGAACTGGAAAAGTCATACAGAACAAGCTGTATGTAGAGCAATTTAATATGTAGAAACGTGCATTTTCAGTAAAATATGATGGCTGGCTCAGATTATTTTAAATTAAAAAATTACTGGACCTCATTATCTTATGATGGTGAGGAAGGCTTCAGATTAGTCCTGTCAATAGCTACTAACTAGCAGGTGAATTTACCAAGTTACTTTACCTCCTTACTGATGAGGGTGGTACCATATATGTACAACGTGAGTTTTTATGGGTGTGTGACAGCAACTCCTTAGCACTGAAAAACACTAAGAGAACCAGAAAATTCAACCAAAAATGTATTTTAAAGTATTTTTAGTGGTTTAAATAAAAACACATTCTTGTTTTTTTAATGTGGTTTTCAGTATGTTCCATCTTTTTAAATTTAGTCTATTGCGTCAATATTTTATATGTCATCATGAATGCTGTCCTCTTGTTAATGAAATAATGATTCAAGCCACAAAATTAAAACCAGCTGGTTTGTCAAATTCTGAGCTTAAAAACAATTCTGTAAGATGATTATGGAGAAAATACATGGAACCCTGATAATCTGTTGTTGATAATTAACTGCTGAGGCTAAGGGTTGCCTTCAGTTGCCCCAAACCAGGACCCTGATGCCATCTGGCAAGGCCTGGGGATGCCACCAGCCTCCTGTTCCCAATTCAGAAGAAAGCAGGACTCTACAGACTCTCTGATGCATTTGCCAGTGGGTGTTGCAGATACCCTGGATATCACTGGACTCTCCTGTGTATCAGTACCTAGACGTTTGTATCTTGAATTCTTAGTATGATTTGTATGACTATGGAGGGGGTGGGTGTGTGTTTGTATGTACTATGGAAGCATTTATGAATCCACATAAATGTTCATAAATGTGTATGTGTTGATGATTATATGTGTTAAATAGCTAACTTAAATTTGTTATACAAATTATAATTTTTCACCCTAAAAGATTCTTTCCATGTAATTTTATTTTTAGCAAGAGTACTGCAGCACCAAAAGCTCACAGTATTGCCTCTTCCACTAAATAATCATTAGAAGTTCTAAACAAAGAATCAAGTGATGGAGCCAAAGCACACTGAAATCAATAGGAGTCTTTTCATTGACTTCAATAGGCTTTGAATCAGCATCCAAATCCTAACTGTTGCTGAACATATTCACAACCACAACATTTTGTGTGGCACTCTCTGGGCACAATGGTGCAATTTACTTGGGAAAACAAATGGAAACATATTCTTAGATGGTGTGGCCAGTAGTACAAAACACAAAAACTAGGCCTTGTGAATCTCAGTTATATCACTAAAAAACAATTGATTCAGCTGTGCATGTGAGGACATATAGCTAGACAGTGTCTGTCCAGGCCAGAAAAGGACTCATGCTGATGCTTCTGAAAACACTGCCAAAGAAGAAGAGACGTTGTTAGAGTCAGCGTACTCCCATATCAAAATTAGAATCAGTATTATTTTAAGAATGTTCTCATAAATCATAGCTGCTGCAAAATTTCTGAACAGAGAGAATTGGTGTTTGTTGTTTCCAACACTAATTAATCAGCAGTAGTCACACTGGACTTACACAGAGCATGCTTGTATTGGTATGTCCGATTTCAATTTTAGGCACTACTGTGAACTTATTAAGTAGTTTGCCATTTCATAATATAGCATGTCTAAGCAATATACAGAGTGTTTCCAGCTAAAAGCTGTCTGATGCCTGCTGTAGGTAAGCTGGGGAGGTCTTTTCTTATTTCCTACCTCAGATATGTAATACAATAACAGACATTGCACATTACAATGACATTCCATTATGTTGCACAGCATCATATATTCTTAGCTCCCGAGGGAAAGAATGACCAGTGCAAATTGAAGCTAGCCCATGGACTTAGGCAATAATTCACTGGATCTCAGCCAGATACATTCATAGATACATACACTGACATAATCATGACTTTAAGTGATTTTTAGTAGATTAACCTCCAATTAAAAATACATTTTGATCCTGTTGCAACACTGTAACAAAAATATTTGTGTAGCACACATTCCTAAGGAGACTAATTTCAATGTGCCCCCTTGAAACCTTTGAAGACATTAGCAGCTCTCCATGCATGTTGACTATCTGGACAATGAATTATTATATCCTTGTCAAATTTTAAATATCCTGCTGTTAAAAACATTAGTCACAGGAACTGCTTGACAACAGTGTCGCAATAAATTTTTTAGTCTGTAATGAACATGGATAACCTGATACGTAAAATCATGTCTCAGTGTCTGGCATTCAGTGGTAAAAGCTGAGCTCTGAAAGTTTCCTTGGAGCATTGGCGATACCCTGCCAATAGATATACTGTATGTGCCATTTAAACCAGCTGAGTACTGCTTTTCCTCTCCCTCCCTCCAGTTTTTCCATTCCCCAAGGGGCAATCCTTTGGCGAACAACCCATTTAAGTCAAACAGCTATCATGTAAAAGTGAAGATGAGCAACAAAGCACATCCAAGGGAAGCAAGTTAAGATCTAGGCCCTGAGGTTCGAAGGGGGGGCTAAAGAAACCGAGCCAAAGAAATTCTAAAAAGGCACTTTTTTAGCTTAAAAAAATAAGATTAGAAACTGGCTTGTATGAGCCCAACTGTGATTAAAAAAATAAACCTTTTATAGTTAAGACAGAATTTTTTTTCTTTTTGTTCTTTGACTTTTCCTTGCAGAGAAAGAGGCTATCTTCACTTAATCAGAGCAAAGAAAGAGTGGCTGAGGCAGAAGCAGCATCATGTGGGTGAAGGTCAGGCCAATTTTCACCCATGTGATGCTGCTTTATCACTCATGGAACAAAGATTAAGGCCTTTCTTTTCTTTATCCTTTTGTGCTTTCTCCCATTACTTTAACAGATCTGAACAAATCCCAGGCAGTTCATCCAAAAGTTCCTTTTAGCTACATTTAGTTCTGATCCTCTAAATTCCACATAAGACTTCATGCTATACCAACATGAAGAGGATATAAAACCCACATGTGTAGGGAGAAAAATGTTATATAAAAACACAGAAATCATTGCAGAATATGACAGCAAAGGCCTTTTCAGTTGCAAGAAACTAGGCTCATCCAGGAATCAGAATTATCACTATTTTTATTCCCTTATTTTTAAAGGAATATGTTTTACTGCTGCACTGAAAGGCTGCATAAATAATGATGTTTGTTGAAGATGAATTTGACATAAACATCTAGTTGAGCTCCAAGGTTCTGAAAAAAACCCCCACACTAGAAATGCCAGTTCGCTGCTGCCTGTGAGTAATTGTAAAAACGTTATATCACAAAAATTAGCTTACATTGCATATGTTTACACATCTTGTCAGTAGCCAGCTTAATCAAACATATTATTCCAGAATTACATCAACTGCAGAAATAGGTCAGGATGTAATTTTTACACAAAGTACCAGGGGACTGATTGAAAGGGCAGTTGTTGGATTTGACTGTGCTTTTCAGCCCTTTGGTTTTATCCAGGTGGCGGAAGCAGCCCTTCCTAGATCACTGTTTACCTCTGTCTCAAGCTGCAGGAATGCCTGTTTCATTTATTTATCAGTCTCTTGATATCTTGAAACAATCAGTACAGTACACTGAGTCAAATACTAGCAATCAGTTATGTAATGATAATGACCAGAAGGTATATTTATGTCGCATGTCCCAGTTACCCATAACATTTAGTTTTACATACACTGACTCCACAGCATTTAACAGATTGAAAGGTATGGAAGATAAAGCAGTTAAGCACTTAATAAGTGAGACAGGTTTCTTAATGTGAATCCTAGCATTATGCCAGTGGTGTTTGTACCCCCGTAGTGATCAAAGTGTGTTTCCAGTTTTCAGATTCCCTGTTTCTGTGCAATCAGGGTAAATGCTGCTCTTCCTCTAATGTGGTTTTAGAGGAGTGGGGAGAGCCCTGCACAAAGCATCAGCTGAAGCTTGGAACCACTGCAGCTTTTCATATGAGGCACTAAAAAAATTGGCTTATCCTCTTGTACCATATGTTGTCATGTACTAGAGTGTCTCCCAATTTTTTTATAGTTTTATACTCTTCATGTCTGCAGGACTAAAATCTCGGCCTAATACTGAAGTCAACAGAAATGTTATCTTTGACTCTAATGAGTCCTCATTTCATTCAGTGAGTCCAAGAGAAACATTTCAGAGGTGGGTGCCTTTTACTTTGATTAATTTTGAGACATGTAAACCACTAATACAGGCGTGAGAAGTCAGTATCTGAAAACTGCTTGGATAGGATAATATACAAATGTGCTCTTACTGAGGCTGACAGGAGGCTAATAAATATTGTTATCCATACATTTCTTAAGAGCAATGTATTCTTATTGCTTATACCTGAAAATATCTTCCTATACATTGTCCAGATTTCTGATGCAACTCAAAGCATTCTCATTGTCTTAGCGAAACAGAAGATAACAACAGGTTTTTGGACTCATTTAAACAGAAAATGCCAGGAAGTTTCTGTCATGAATACTGATAAACAATTTGGGTTAAAAAAAGCTGGAGGAACCTCTCCTGCACCAATCTAATCCTACCTCCATTCTTCAGAAAAGAGCTTTGAAATGTGTTTCCTCTGGATGTTTTGGTAGGCTTTCATCAGGTGACGATTTAATACTCTTGCTGAGATTCCTTGGCTGGATATTTGCAACAAAGTTTAAATATCTTTTAGAGTAGTAAAATCCAGCTGGGAATACTAGATATTTCTTAATCTCTACAAATTCTAATTTTCAAGCAATGTATTTTGGCTCAATGCAAGCGAAGGGCTGAGAGCGGTGACTACAACCAGCAAGACATGACAAACTTTGGGACTGAGATTTTGCTGCTCTGAAGATGTTTTTGCACTCAATCCGCCCTGTGGATTGTACTGTGTGCTTTTCATCCTCTATTGGAGGAATATGAATTTGAGTAAATGCCATGTGACAGTGCGGCTGCTGTGGAATTTATTCATTTTTCTTGAGTAGGAGATCAATTAGTAATTACTTAAGGGCAGTCCTTATAGGCCATCTAGGTTGGCCCTTAATTAACCAACAAGACATGACAGGCAATATATTTTCGGGCAATTTAGCACATCTCTTAGGGAGTTTTTAAGGCATGAGGCCGAAGGTCAAGTGACTTTAACCACCTGAGAAGTGCAGAAATCCCTTAGAAATACACTGTCTAGAGTGACTTATTGCTGTTATTAAATGGAATTTGTGAATAAAAATAAGAAAGACTGTCAGCCCCAGGCATGAATAGGGCATTATTAACATGGGTATGACATTGTTGACAGCTAATCTAAAGCTCCATTTGTGTCCTGAGCTCTAGACCTATTTCTTTATATTTCTATATATTAATACAAGGAAGATATGTTGCATTCTTTATACACTTCTACCATAGCTGTCCAATGAAACCAAGGGACATAGTTGATTTTTTTTTAAATTTGCATTGCACGTTTCTCTTTTTTTTGCAGGCTGAAAGACAGCAATTAAACCTTGTATGCCTAAGATCCCATTTTTGGACTATATCATAGAAGTCTCCTGAAAGAACAAAATATCCTTCCTAGGATGTAAAATTGCTGTTCCTGACATACTCTCCCCTGCCATCCTGAGATCTGCCCTGAATTTGTCTCCTCCCTGGCTCAGCTGCTTCCCCTGTCTCCTACTGCTGGGCTCAATGTGCCTGATTGTCTGTACATGTCAGTGCGTTCAGGTTGAAGAAGTGCACCAGCAACATTCACATGTAGAGATGAATAAACAGAGTCAATTCTAGCACCATCATCTTACCTATGTTTTTCTATTCTTTTTTATTTATCTTTTTAAATTTTTTTTTCTCCACAACATGAATGTAAACTTTTTGAAGTGCATACATGCTTTCTTAATACCTTGAATTAAACATGTGCGGTAACATTGCCAAAGTAGAACTTGTCTCCTGACATTTGGAATTGCAGAAAATGCACAAGAAACTGAACATCTGTTGTAAATATTATCTTTCGCCAGACTGCTTGTGTATAGATGTAGACATTTTGGATTTGTTTGTTTCCACTGGCTTAAATTTTTCTGGGGTTTCTTGATGTGCCTGCTATTATCCTTATGCTAAAATGTGTTCTTCCCTTTGTTGGTTCTGTTTGCTGATCTACAGCAACAGCCAGTTCCAAAGACCAGTGTCTTTTCTTGAAAGAAAAAGTGGCAGCATCACATCCTAACCTTGCCCTGACCAGCATAGCTCCATCATTTCTATGGGAATTGCTGGAAGGCTGCACGCTTGTGATTTTGCACTGACAGGGGGCTTCCAACTGCTCAGGGGTTTTCCTGCTGCGGCTCTTCAGCCCTGCAATGCAGTGCATGGTGGTGGAGGAGATGTTCTCTTTCCTAAGCATGTGGCAGTGTAAGAGTGCTGGGAAGAGCAGGTTCGCTGACCTCTGCGACAGTGCTGCTGTCTTATGTCTGATGACGCCAGAAAGTGCTGGATTGTGCTGCCAGGAGGTTCTGAAACACACAGTGTATCTCTATTTTCCAGGAAGCATAACAGCTACTTAGCATGTGGTGTCCAGTTCTTCTGCACATTCACAAGTACATCTGACATGTTATGAAAGTAATGGATTTATTGTGCATACCTCAAATATTTTAAGGGTATGTGAACACATATTTTTGTCTGGGAAATCCTTGGCAGAAATATGGAAGTACTGATGTGGGTTCTTTGTTTAGGCTGACAGGAACTAAAGTAGAGTTCTCCATGCATGCACATAATCTGGGGGAATTGTTGTAGGATTAAAATGCAGAAATACTGTGTATATTCCCTTAATCAATTCTAACTACATGGGAATCTATCAGTTTGTTTTGGTATTCTTCGTGCAAGGAAAGGTAAAACAGGTTTAAGAAATAAGAGAGCTTTAAAAGCATACTTTGAAAATTATTGTTTTTAACAGCAGTGATCCATAAAGATGGATTAAATCAGCGTTTTTAACAGGCTGAGTGCACTGTAGTTTGTGAAAAGCTCCACATACTGCCAATCAGTATTTGAACCAAGTAACCTGAAATCTAAAAGTAGTCTGTACTAGCCTAGTACCACCGCACTAAGAGAAAATTTCTTATAATTGCTAATAGCAAAGAATGCTGATATCATCTAGGCACAAGGCTACCCTATTAAGTTTGAGCTGAAAAATCCTTTTTTTAGAGAAACTTTGAAAACAAATTTTCCTGTAATTCTGACTGTCCTGAAACTGGTGATTTACTGTAAACCAGCAAGAGAATACAATAGCCTTACAAAGCAGATAATTCTGTGTTATAGGAAAACTGAAATAGCAACAAAAAATAAAAATGTGCACATGTTCTGGTATCAATGAAGAAGACATTTTGCTTTTTGTGCATTTGATAAAACAAGTAATAAAACAGTTTTAAAAAAAAATAAGAAGGCTTAATTCTAAAGAAACAAAGAAAAGATAATTATTGACTTACACTTGTGGTTTGGATCATGCTGAAAGTGATATTGAGCCACAAGGAATGACTAATGAATTGTGGTCCACAATCCAAGGTTTCCTGGAAAAAAAAGTAAAAAATTAGCACTTACGGCAGCAAAACTACTCCCACAAATATCTGTACCCAGGGCAACCCTTATCATCCCACATGTTCTAAGACATGTAGGAACTGCTGTCATTTATCTAGATTCAGAATTAACTGGCAGTTCTCAACTATTTTAAAAATGATCAAAAGCATGCAAAAAAAAAAAAAAGGGTGAAGAGAAGAACACACACTTCAGAGCTCCTCACATTTTACTGTGCATTGCCTCCCTGCTGTGTGATTTCTCTGTTTTAGCTTCAGTGCTGCTGTGGCTGCTATCTGTCTTAATGTAGAGGTTCGTAAGTTTGACTGATCCTGTATCCAAACCTGCTTCTGCCCACATTTGATCAACTACACCTGAGACTGAGATGAATAAGAGCCCTCAGCAGGCATAATGGCTGCTTGATCAAGCAGATGTATCCAAATAATTTTTATATCCAAATGGTTCCTTTTACATCTAAATATTTGCTTTAGTGGGGCTCACAGGTTCTCCTGAGCACTTCCCCTGCAATCTCAGTTGCTGGCTCCTACTCTTGTGTCTTTTGGCACAGGGTACAATCAGCACTCAAGCTCAGATCTGGCAGCTTGGGGGCTGCCAACATGGGCAAGCCAGATGACTTTCTGCTGTCTTTCACAATGCAAAGGAGTGTTAACATAATACACATGTCCTCATTACAGGGCATTACTCATAGGTGCTTATTCAAAAAAAGTCTTAGTATGTGGTTGAAGGATTTTAGATCATGGCACTTGTAGTTAAGCTTAGCTCTAGTTTTTAATATGAAATCTAATGTAAATTCACTTGCTTCATTTGTAAATCCTCCATTCTTTTAAAAAGTAAATTACAGAATTATGTTGAGCTGACCTAATGAAAAAGAAAAGAAAGGAAAAAAAAGGTAGAGAAACCCATTACAATGAGGAACGATACTATGGTCATGGGTTGAAGGTGATAAATGAATTAAGAAATGCTATGGAAAACAAAATCAAGAAAAAATATAACAGAAAAACAATGAGAGGAAGGGATTTATAGAGCAATGAAGAGCACATTAAAAAAATCATAATTCTGTCATATTTGAAGAAATGAAAATATAGTGATTATTTTTACTGCATGACAAAAGGAAAGCTTCTTTCAACTTGGTCTTGCAAAATTAGACTATCAGTGTAGATACTCATCATGGATTATCTGCTATGCGTTTCAGTATTGACACATCTACATCTTGTTTGCAATGCATCCAGTCTAGAATCCAAATAATAATAGAAGAGTCTTAACACATTTTCTTAATCCTGGTTTATGTTAATTTCCTTAGGAAAATCTTATACCTATCCTTTTCTGAGAACAAAAACAGAACTACTTGCAAACTTAGAGGTAGAACCAGGTAAAACGTGAGCTAAACACCAGCACCCTATGGAGTAAAGGGCAGAAACTCTTGTTGGTAGCTTAATGCAAAGGCTTAATAAAGCACACACACACATATACTTCTTTTATATAATTGATATATATTACCTAAGATAGTATTGGCATATCTACCATAGCATAGCAATTTTTCTGTGAAAATAATTCCATTTAAGTAACATTGTGTGTGCTGGTGACTGTAGAAGTTACTTCAATACTTTCATTACATAACATAGCCAGTTCATTGGATACTGCGAATACTTGCAGGGAAGCAACTGCATGTGACGGGAGTATGCGTGTGAGCACTGTTGTGAAGGTTAGGGAGGTTGTATAACTGAAATTAAAGACCACTTATTACATTAATTTCCTTATCCATTACTTATTTGAATTAATATTATGGCCACATGGCTAGGTTTGTTTCCTTGCACTGGGTTAAAATGTTAGAGAAAAATCTGTTCTTTACTGTGGGAAGAAAGAAAGAAAACAACCCAGCAATCAAAGACGGTTCTTGCAATGATTTTTTGCTAAATGATGTGAAAGACATAACTCTTTGAACTTGTATTTAGCTGCAGAGGGTTTACACAGCTTTTAAAGACTTTTTTTTTAATAAAACAAATCATGCTTCCCCAGCTTCAACATGCATCAATTATTTGTACTAACTCTATGTCTCCTTTAAACACGAGCTGTGCTCAGGAAAGATTTCCTGTGTCTAGAAATGGCTTGTTAAAAAACAATAGAAATTCACTGAAATTAATTATTTGGCACTTCTTTTCCTGATATCTTGCAGAGTGTAATATCCATATGTGCTCTTAACACATTTCTGAAACAATTTTTCACAAAATGATGTAGTGTTGTATATTAATAACTATGTATTTTGAGGAAACAATTGTTATCAGTAAGGGTGTACATTTTTTAGGGAGCATTTGGGTATCTTGGCCTTTATTTAGTTTTGAATTTCCAAAGACTTTCCACTGAAGTAACATTTACTTTTGAGGTGTGTAATTGGGACTCAGCATGCTCTGTGCTGTACTCTTTGATGTTCACCAGTGCTGTTGAAGAAATGAGTTAGAACTGGGAGTCTTGTATCTGCTAGTGCAATTTTTAAACCCACAGGATGACTGCCTATTCATTCCTTCTCCTTCTGTATGTATTTATAGCCCTTTTCTTTAGGCTTCCTGAACTGTCATGATACAAGAAGAGTCCCAATTAGCCAGATAAGCAAGTCAGTTTTTTTCATGGGATTGAAAAAACATAATAAAGCCAGGCAACTAGTTGGTTAAATTCATACTCCGAGGAACTGTGGTATTTTTGGTTTGGGGGTTTTGGGTTGTTTCTTGGCTTCACCCCCCCAACTCCTTTTTGTCTTGTTGCTTAACTCAAAAAAATGTGCCTGATGAGATATCAATACCTCGGGGAATAATACCACATTATTTTTTCTGCCTCTGGTATAATCATTTGTCTCTTTAAATTGACATCAGCTGAGGCCACTAAGACCCTCACACCAAAAAACACTTGTGACCCCTTGCACTGCCTTCAAAGCTTATTTTATACTTCCTGGTCTGCTTGTTTTTGATCTTAGGCACAGTACATATTTTGGGGGCAATTTCACATATTATAGCAAACTAGTAATCTCTGTCCCTTCTACTGGCCTCCTTCAAGGTGCTAGAACAAGCGCTTTTCGGACAATAAATTTTGTTCAGACTAAGTCTTTCATTAGCATAGGAGAAGAAAGTGATGTAGTCCAGAAGCAGTAGTTGACAATGGTTTTCAGTCAGGCTTCTTAGCTGCTGTTTTCAGTCTGGAAGAGGTTTCGTGGATTGTTTTTCTGTATTGAGTTCTCTTTTATCTCATCCCAAGATTGTCTACCATATAGCCTGAACTATTCTTCTCCAAGGGAATCATTTTGTTTTGTCTCACTTAGCTTCTACTCAGGACTACTGTGCATTAAGAGTTATCCTGCAAGATCTACATTCTTCCTCTGCAAAACGTGTGCTTTTGCTCCTGCATCAAATTTACAGGTCTGGGGCCCCTGAGAGGTACATCTTTTCAGAATACTCAGAAAATAATGCGGGGAAACTGCAGATGACAATCACCTTATCCATCTGTTTTACACAGATGTTCTCACAAGGGATGGAGGCCCAATAGAACAGGAATGCAGTGGTGGACTTGGCAAGAAATGTCCCTAGGAGATTCTTCAGGAAGCAACTTACCTAGAGGGTGCTGTTTCCGAGGGTAAAGTTGCAATCACACATTAAATGGGAGATGGCCATA
This sequence comes from Rhagologus leucostigma, assembly GCA_013397725.1. Classification (NCBI taxonomy): domain Eukaryota; kingdom Metazoa; phylum Chordata; class Aves; order Passeriformes; genus Rhagologus; species Rhagologus leucostigma. Next base: position 1,777,070 of record VZTD01003959.1, read on the forward strand.
ATTGAGGTGGGGTTATCACGCCTATGCTTGAGCAGAAAAAGAAAACACAGCTCGTCTAATCTTTCTGACATGATAACTCAGCTAATCTAATTAAGATAGTCTCTCCATCACCATAAACAGGGATTTCAGTCCAAGGAGCAAAGATCCTTTATACCATTATCCTTTGAAATGATGATATACTTAAACATTGGCACACGTGAATTTTAACAGTTAAATATGGCAGTTACCGTGTTTATGAAACAATATAGAAATTTTGGCATTCACTAAAGGGGCAGAAAATCTCCCAGATAATATTCACAGCCCACTGGTCAGTGGTATGAAAGTGGTATTTCCTCATGCAAAACTTTATGGGAGATCTGCTTACACAAGGGAATAGATCAGGCTATAGAATAGGCTTTGCTTGGCCTTCTTTGCACATCCACATGGTGTCTCTGAACCTGTCTTTGCAGACTTGTTCTTTCCAAGGAGTGAACACACACTCACCACTCTCACAGTCTTCAACAAAGGGGGAGTACCTCACTCTTCTCTTGGTCATCACAGGGATTGTTTTTCATGGACAAAATTATCTAAGAATCTCCCCATCACTTTCAGGACAGAGCTGACTCCTGACAGGTACATCTACTCTCCCTGGTCTACTCTACCTTATAATTTATTTTGAATTTTGGAAATATTTATAAATCCATTTATATAGTATTTAGCACAATGTTCTGTAAAATAGTTAGTGTTGTATCAGTTCTGTAATACAGATTATAACATTTGCCATGGTGCCATACATTTTAGGTGAAATCATCTACTGGAATGTGCTGGCTGCAGTGTGTAGGGACAATCCCTCAGCACATAACATCTGAAAGGAGTTTCCATTTTAAAAAAGGGAGTTTTAAATAGTCATAACTTCCTAAAATGTTCTGCATTTTTGGTTGTAGGTGTGGCCTGCCCAGCTGGGGATATTTTTGAAAGTTTGAACAAAAACAGCTTAGATGTTAGTAGATGAAATATAAGTAAAAACATACTTCCTGCTTCTTTAAAAAATGAAGCTGTTGGTAAAAATAGAAATTCAGCTGATGTGACTTGGGTACGAAAGCTGTGTTTGGAAAGGAAATAGTCTTCACCAAGGGGTGTGAACAGTCTCATTCCAAAGGAAATGGTTTTGATTTGTCTGAGGTTTTAAAAAAATTGCTCAGAACCTGATCTGAAGCCCATTGACGTCAAAGAAAAGATTCACAGTGCCTTCAATGGGCTTAGGATCAAGTATGAACTGAACATGGGCAGCTGTTTGAGGCCTTTACATCACCACCATCAATTTAGGATCTGATTCTTAGAATGTGTTTTGACTTGGCCTCGGGCTTTGGAATAGTGGGTACAATTGCATCTCCAAAAGTAACTGCAGGTATAAATCAGCGATGAATTCTTTTTGTACCTAGATCAAAAGTTTGATCTCAAAATGAAGCCTTGGTGATGAATTCTGTTATGCAGACAGCAGAGAATGAGACTTAGGAGTTGTTTCAGGCTCTTATTGATGCCCTGGATAATTCTATATTATTAATTTTCATAGGAAGTGCTGGTCCATGAGTCACCTCAGATCTCATTTGGGCAAAAGCTTTGACAAGACAAGGGATGCTGAACTGGACTTTAAGTCGCTGCATTCTGTAGTTGAAGAGTTTGTTTAGATGAGCTGAAGAGAGAACATTCTTACAGGATGAATGAAGGATGTTGCACTTCAGATGACTATGAATGTTTGACGTAGGAGCTGGGATAAATAGAGATGCTTTCCTCTGATAAAGACAGACGGATATAAAGACATACTTTTACTGCCTATTAATGAGTACTTTATCTCTAAAGTTGTGTCAGTGTAAATTAATAAATTACAAATACACTCTGCTGGCCAAATGTGAGTGGAAGGGACTGCAGAAATATCTGTGAATGTTTTTCAGGTGCGGAGTGTAAAAACACTGGAATCTCCACCTGGGATAAAGCTGTCTTCAAGTGCAGGAATTTCCAAAGAAAAGAGACTACGTTAACTGGCTGGGAAAGGACAGACAGACGGGGAAGAGACTGTTGACTCAGATCCAGGATGAAGTTTTCCATGCTATAATGTGGTCTGGGGGTGATAGCCAGCTGTCCTAACTTTGATCAGCCAGTTAGCTGCTCTACTTGACTAGTGAGGCTGGGTGCTGGAATGAGAGTGAGGCAAGTCGAGAAACCAAGATTTTCTCCACGAGAGAAAAATGCATAATATAAGAAAGACATAGGAAAAAAAAGTCTTCCCAGCATCACATTGTGATTACTACTTTTTTTTTTGTTTGACTGTCTAAACTATTTAGCTTCCCTTAAAATCTCTACAGTGCATTGGCACCAACAATGACCACACTTAACTGGCTGCTGAAAAAAAAGTGCTAAATTTCTCTTAAACAAAATAAATATTATCCAACTGACTAGAAAGACAAATAAAAAATTTTCACTTATTTCCAATCAAGCTTTGATGCATTAAAAGAGCAGTTAAAATTCTGAATAAATTACTGGTGATGTTGAAACATAAAATTTATATAATTAAATAGTACCTTATTCTAAGACTGTTAACGATTTAAGTTATTTGTATTTCTAGTACTGAAATATGGGACTGAACTCAGGATAAAAAATGTATCTGCTGAGTACTACAAATCTGAGCTATGAAAAGTTGCTAAGCGTATATTTCTTACATTGTTAGACTTGCCAATCTCATTGTTCAAATAAATACTTCTTGCAAAGCTTACTTTTATAACATTTTCTTAATCCTCCCTGCTTATTTTGTTTTACTTTATACAAATGTAAAATCTCTACAAAGGACCCTGGTTCTGCACTTTTTCCAGATCAAATATATATAACTAAATGTTGTTTCTTCTATAGTAATAGCGAACTATTAGTGAAGTAATAGCTTATGAAACAAATACCTGCTGGTAAGAAAAGAACCCTCAAAAGCTGAATTTTAAAGAAAATTCATTCTATTCTTTATTTTCATCAACTCTTAACAATTGACCTGCTTTCTCTTGGGACCATAATGACAATGACTTACCAAAAATTTTCTGCACGATTTAAAAATTTTCCTTTTAGACATTCTTTGGTAACAGTTTCCTCTAAGTGGATGCAATCTACAAATCTGTGTTGAATTGTGGACTGAGAGTGATACTGTTTTCAGGTTGCATATGAAGATAGTCTAAAGCACTATGTGTAGTCACATTTTGCTGTAAAGCTATGCAGATTTAGGTCACAAGTCCTACTTAAACTACATCATATAATGTACAGTTGTTCCAGATCCAAGAACCAATTTAAAATTGAAAGTTAATACATTACATTAATAATATCATACTGCCTATGGGATCATTTGTCAGTGTTACCATAAAAGACTGATGATTTGATAACTGAAGTGTATTTATTATAGGGGCAATTTGTACTATTATACTATAAATAAGAATGTCTTGGCATTTCTATAATAAATCCTATTTTCAGTGGTCTGTTACTTGGTTATAAAAAAATCACCCTGGGCTGAATTAGATCTATTGGATGTACAATAGCAATAATATATTACCAAAATGTACATTTAATCTAGTGGGTAATACGGCCTTGAAAAACCCTTAAATGTATATTAAATTGATCAGAGATGTTATTTACATACAGATTGGAATAAATCATTTGTATACTGTCAATATTCTAAACCAAAGGTTAGGTTTGATGCTGATCTTATTTGCACAGGAGTAAATCATATCTAAAATTACACTGGTGTCAAGAGAGCTGCCCCAGGGAAAAATGATCCCTGATGAAAAATATGAAGGAGAACAAAATCAGACACTGGATATAGAATTATTCAAAATTAGCTATATAGGATTGGCTTAGATAAAATGTGAGAAGCTGTCAAACATCATACATGCTGTCAGACTTTTAAAAGACCTGACACTGAGTAGAAAGAGAAACTATGTCTTGGGAATGACACTTGGCAATTTCTGTTTATCCTTGGCCAGGTTATATCCAGCCTGAATATAACCAGCAACATAAAGGATGTCAGGACCACCTTTCCCTTGGCACATGGGAATTGGACACAAGTGCCAGGACTGTCTCTTCCCAGTGCCCCCTGGGTGTGAACCCCAGTAAGGTGGATGAGGGGTGTGGGAAGGAGATGGGCCCACAGAGGTGCTGAGCAACATCAACGCGGGTGGTGCACAGCATGCGCATTTTACTTACATGCTGTGTTGCACTGGAGGCACTGTGCCTCTCCAAGGTATAATCCCTTCCAGAGTTCTCCTCAGAGTGGTACGAATCCACATCACCCTTTAATTAACGCTGTGCCTAGGAGGCACAACTGAGCCTTTAGTATAGCCACAGGCTTTACATACACCTTAACTTGCAAATTGCAGATAAATGTACTTAATTCAAGTATAAACTGCCTCTTTTTTTTTTTTTTTAAGAAAGACCTTGATTTACACATGGAAGAGAAAGTAATTACATTTAACAGATGTCACAGCTCTTAAAGAATATTCGATAATAATTAATTACTAAGAAAAAAAATAAAGAAAAAGAAAATTCAATTAATTTCAAAGCTGCAGTCAAAACCCCAACCTCTGAAAGGAAATTTTACTCTGTGCTCTTCTACTCAATTATATCCTATTCTATTCTTTCCCAGGTTTTACACTACACATATAATTTAACATTGAAGCATATTTCCAGAATACTACATTCAATAATATGATTGCATTCCATCATCTGTTCCATCAACTATATTCCATGAAGTCAATCAGAGTTGTGACATCTCAGTGTCATGCAGGACTGCCAGGCATCTTTTACAATTCCTAGCCACTGGATATATTTTTTAATGTAGACTTCATCGGAGTTTATTCTCATCATAACGCTGAGAAAAAGAATGCTAAGTGAATCGAATCCTGATGTGCCTCTACCCCTCTCTCCACCATCAGCATGTCAGAGCACTGGGCTTCTGTGTTTATAAATGGCATTTATCCTCCTATCTATCCATTTTTCTTAACTACTCTCTCAGCAGAGTGCAGAGAAGCAGAATCAGGATGCTCACAAGACCTAATACAACTTAAAGAAGTTCCTTGGAGCAGGTAATGATCGCATTGGATAGTCAAACCAGGTTTTCCTTCCTATAACAGCCTACCCAGAAGGCCAGTCATGGTATCAGTCCAAACAGTCATCAGCATCCAGGAAAAACTTGCCGTCTGCCTCTCAGGAGGCATCCTCTCTCGGGATATATCAAAATCAGCAGTCATAATGTTCCTGCAAATACCTATGATGATCTGAAGTACAGGTTGTCCCACCCTCATGAAAAGGAGGCTCAAGGTGAATTTGTATCTAATGCAAGTTAATGCATCATTGCCTGAGGGTAGCCCATGGAGTTGAATTGGTCATTAATAGCTCAGAAACCACAACCAAGCAAACAAGGACTAAATGAGCATAAGAACAAAGAACAGAAAAATGAGGTATTGAAAGCAGGACTTCCTGAAGTTCATGGGCCACTGATTTGACACGTTTTCCATCTCCAGTCCCAAATGACTGGGTAAGATTGTTCAAAACCATGAGGGTCACACATTCATTCAAAACAGGGTAGAAAAAATGAAATCAGATTATTTCACTGATGCCTCTGACTAGGGAGATTCCACGTATTTGTGAGGGGAATGTTTTAATCTTCCATCCAAAAAAGAAATGATCTCTCATGTCATGCCTGATAATTTAGGGTCTTCTCAGGTTTTTGAATTGTGCTACTGTATATAGCTGAAAATTGTTTGATAAGCATCACTAAGTGGCCTGGCTCTAAACCAAGCCTGTCATCTAGTGGAGTGCTATGCTATTCCAACTTTAATCTAGATAACTGGCACACATAAGGAAACACAAATATGACACAGCTGCAGCTAGTCTGGCGGAGCTAAAATGCTTATCAGTGTTTTGTGCCTGTAATATAAGACTACTTACTGATGGGAGAATCCTATGTGGAAAAGAGTGACAATCAGATTGCTTTGATATAATTGGTTCTAAAAATGTTGGAGATTTAGAATTTATGGTGCCTTCAGTTTACAGTAAAATTCTTCCCGTGTTATGACTTCAGTAGACATTAAAAATGCTGCAGAACTATGGCCAAAGTTACTGCCCAACATGTGCAGCAAGCAAGGTAGAGAATAGGTTAATGATCACAACCTAAAGCAAGGCCCCTGACATAACTTAGAGTGGTTTGCTAAGCAATCCATGTGCCCTTTCTGAATAATGTATCTGAATGTGCCAGGAAAACACAGTGCATGAATTAAATTTACTAAACGAGAGTCAGGGTAGTAAATTAAATAAATAGTGTGTGATCCAAGTGCTTTTGTCAATAGTGTATTGATTATAATGCCACATACTGTACTAAAAATCTAATAAATACAGAAAGTCAGCTGGATAACTAGAGCATAAGTATGTTAAGTTCTGGCACTTGAGGCAGATATAAGCAACCTTATTTGTGCTCTAGGAGTAAAAAAAAAAAAATACACTATCACTCTACTGTACATTTCAAAACAGGAAGCAAGTACTCAGAAAAGAAATAAAGATCTGCTCCTTTAATTTTGAACCTAGAGACAATATGGGGCAAAATCAGTAGTAGAAGAGACAGATGAACAGAAATGTAAATCAGAAATTCTTTGCTTAACCAAGCTGTATTGTACACCTAAACCTGTTATTAGGTCCATACTATATACCTAGTTTCTCAAGTATCTCTACAAAGGTGTAACACGCTGTTGTGATTAAAATACTGCTTGAAAAAATCTGCAATAGCTGCCAGATGTAACAGCATGTCACTGGGATGCTAAAAAACCATGGCTTTGGCTCCTTGCTTTGCACCAAACTAAAGAATATTGCACACAGTTGAGTTAATACCTATGCACAGACTTGCTCTCCTGGGACAGTAGTGTCCTGTCATCCATGAAATGCTTTTACAGGCTTTCTGAGACTAATGGTCCAACGTGGAGGCTAATGTAACCTCTACAGCTCACACCAGACTGCACAGAACTGCTCAGGCTGGGTAGATTTGGTACCACCAGCAGATGAGAAAGAATTTTCTCTGCCTATGCAGATCAAAGCTGCATAATTTACTCAGAATACTGATAGCTGTCACAAAGCTGTGAGCTAGCAAAGACAAAACAAGGCAAAAATATTGAGGGTGGCTGCTGGCAATGACAGCTGATTTCAGAGCTGGAGGTCATCTAACTGGCTTGTTTTTGAAAAGATTGTAACTTTAGATAACAATTCTCCCTGATTTCTCTTGGCTGTTAGGCACTGTCACCAGATATATTCAAAGCTGCCATGTTTGGGTTTTTTTTATTGGGTCTCCAAGATAGCCTTCATAAAAACTTGTATGTTTTCAAACTACATCAGGATTTTAGGGCTCAGTTGATAAGCATTTGTGACTAATCTCATTTAGGGGAGGATGACATGCAATTAGGCTGATGATCAGCTTGCAGTTTGTGGCTGCTGAGGCCCTACAAAGATGGCATTCTCATTTTTATGACCTGATCACACCCCTCCCCAAAAAAATCGTCCAAGAAGCTTCAAGCCCAATTATTCACAAGAGTCTGATCCAGAAAAATAAACATTTGAGAAAGTGTGAAATTTTAAGCATTTGGGTAGTTCTACCACCTTCAATCTACTCATGTTATGCTGGATCAATCTCAGACTAGAGCGAGATATCTGTGAGAATGTAACTACCCAGTATTCTCCATATACCCCTCCAGCTGAGTTGTGCAATCGTTTCTTTTGCACTGGAGTGTAGTGAGTTAAGCATCTGTTTGAAAGCTTGGATGCTAGTGTAGAAGAGTGACATTTTCCCTTAATTAGATATATGTAGTGAATGGATGTTGGATGTTTCCAAAGGTAAAGCATTATTCCTCTATAGTATGTATGTTTGCCCAGAAAAGATGCATTCCCTCTCTCTGGAATGAGACACAGGGCACAGAGTTTGGTGAATGCATCTCTTTGCACACACAAAGACATGAATGTATTTTATGTTTAAACTAAATACATGTTGTAAAACACGGACCAAAAACTGATTACTTGCAAGGATGGGTAACAGTATGTGGCTAAAGTTTAGGCAAGCACGTAATTGTGTCATGAAATCACTTAAATGCATTGGAAAATTCATTTTCCTTTCACCCTTGGAAAAACTGATCCGCATGGGAAGAACTGGAATTTTATGCTGAGGTTTTAACTTCTGTTCCCTCAGCCGTCTCACATACCCTCTCGCCCTTTCTGCTGGGCCTACAGCTTTTACATGTCTCTCCATGACTCTCTTCCTTTTGTCTGCCTCCTCAATGGCTCCAGAGTCCTAAAGAAATGTTCAGCTTTGAAGACTGGCCTAAAAAATGGTAATTTTCCAGACAAAGGCCAGGTGTTACTTCCAATTCATTCAGTATGCATCCCTATTATCCTTCAGGTCAGCTCCTGCTGAGCGCGCTCCATGGGTGTTCCGACTGCGTCAGGCCTGTGAGATTTGCCCCGTGTGACTGAACTGCAAGATGGAACTTTCGTATCTCTTATTTTAGCAGCAGTCAATTTGCTAAACTTTCTTAATAGCAAGCTAGAAGGTGATTTCTGTGTCACAGCCTCACAGCTTTCTCACACCAACCAGAGGAGGAGACATAGTGTCTGTCATCAGAAGATGGTTGGACATGAGAGCTCAGGCCCGTGGGCAGGGTGACCATCAGCAAGCTCCCACTGAGGCTGTGCCATTACAGGGGGCATGGATTTTGGCTCATTGTGCCTTTCCCTGCTCCCCTTGGAGGGACAGTATCAGTTCCCCTCACGAGCAGTTCAATAGGAGATGTGGGCCAGGCTGTGCAGAGCAGGCTTCCCTGGACACGCCAGGGCTGCACATCTGGATCAGAGCTGAACCGAGCCTTGGCACTGCTCACACAGGCGTTGAGTCACTTGCCAGGATTCCATAACTCCTTCTGGAGTCACCACCATCTGTGCAGATATGTCTTCCTAGCAAGGTCAGCCATTTCAAGCAAACAAAGGGTTTGGATCATTGTTTACTCTCAGGACAGATTATTTTTTCTCTATCTCCACAACCAGGGTTAGATGAAAAGAAGAAACAACCCACCCTTTGTCAATATACTGTATCCAAATCAAACTAACGCATTTGGTTTCTGCAAGAAAACAAAGTCAAGTTTCAGTTTCTAAATAAACCATTTACAGAGTCATCACTCTGGAATTTTGCCTTTCTTTCCTGTGTCTCCTTTCAGACGGACAGAAGAATCATTTTATCTAAGTAAGATATGCTATCTGCAGCTGCTTATCTCCAGTTAAATCCAAATTTCTTTTAAAGAAATGCTAAATGCTGCTGAAATTCCCAGACATTAGAAGATGAGATGTCATTCAAAACCTTCCTTTTGAATTCTCGTTGCCTAAGATTCAGCCATTCATGGTGATTCCCCTTGCATTTTGTTACTGGAAAACCTTTCGCCAGGTTCAGTGATGGCTAGATCAGGCTCAGGATATTTTACTGCATTTTCTCAGTCAAATCAAATGTCTTGTTACACAGTGGATTAAATTAAACCACCATGTTATTATGGAACCACTAGAATACTTGACTTTACAAATTTCATACTTAACAGAAATTTCTAGAATAATTGTGCATTAATAATTTCTTATTTTTGAGTGAGTTTATTTATCACCTTCCTTAAATATTTTTATTATGTGCTTTTATTGCTCAGACATAGCGAGACATATACCGTACCATCTAAATGCTGAGTACAAAAATAAGGAAAAAAAGAAAAAAAGATATTTAAACAAGATTGGGACATCATAAATAAATGGCTCATTGCATTAGAAAGGAAAAAAAGAAAAAATTTTCTGCAAGGCACCCTAAACCAGCCATGTTATGGGGAGGATTTAGGCAAGGCAGCGAAGGTGATGGAGAAGTATAATGAGTGGCAATGAGGACTCTGTGGTTACACAGACTCTGTGAGAGCAACTGTGACGGGGCTCAGTGATTAAAGAGAAGCAAAGGGTTATGATTAAGCACAAACCCAACAAACCCATGTTTTGACTGGGAGACAGATGACTTGAATGCAACTACTCACGGTTTTTGCTGAAGAGGGTGAAAGGAGATGATCAGCTGAGCTCAGGATGGCAAACCACAAATTCACCTCAGTGTGATGAAAGACACATTGGAATGTGGATCTTTAAGTGTGTGTTCAGATTTCACTACAGCCGTGGAAGCTGGCAGGTGCCTCTGCGGGAAAGTGTTTAGCAAAAGAGAAATGGACTTAATCATGGGCTTGGATGCTCTTCTGTGTTTCAAGTTGATAGTGCTGAAAACGAAAGTGATGTGAGGCCTGTAGTTACAAGGTTTTTGAATATCTAAACACTATTTCACAACTTCTTTTTTCTCTGTCCAGGGTGAGTTTTTATAGTTTAGCCTGTAATCTTGTGAAGCAGAAATTTAACATGTCAGTGTTGACAGACTGTTAACTATAGCAGCAATGAGGAAGCTTCTATAATATTAACCTTTCAAAAAATAAAACTGCAGTAATGATGTTGTTTCCATTAGACCTTTCAGATCACTTACAAATTATCTGGAACTCCTACTGTTTATTTGTTTTTACTTTAGATTGTTGCCCCAAGCACTTAAATAATTGTAATAAAATAATAATAGAATTAAGATTAGATAAATTAAGTTGAAATGAAACAGAATACATTTTCCATGACAGCTGGCAAGTCCCATTCTGTGACTGCTCAGAAACAGAACTGGAATTTTTATGACAGTAGACAATAAGGCAATCGTGTACAGGATGTAACCCAATGCTCAAGAGGAGCAGTGTGCAAGTGACACATCAACAAAAACAAACTTGTTTCATTTATGTACTATTAATTACCATAACTTACATAATCATGGACATCTGTTCTCCCTTTCTCATACATGTACCTATGCACAGATAATTACCACTATCTACTGGTCAGAAGAGCAAGTAGCATAATATGGAGATAAATAGATTATAGCATATAATTGTATATGGATATAAATATATATATATACACACAGATAAGACTATCTCTGTCTTATTTATTCCTGCATCAATTTGCAAGCAAATTTTAGTTCTTAAACCTCACATTGAAACTGTAATAACTTGTTCCATGTAATAACTTGCATACTGGGAGGAGTATCATAGAGAAAAAAGAGCAAATTATTTTTAACTAATCAAAAATTAAGTGTGACAATATCAGTTTAGTATTTTTTTTGTTCCAAAACACTGTTTCAAAAGATCAAAAGATTTTTTTTTCAACCAGACTATAAAGCTTCATCAGCTTTAAAATAGTTGCATTCTTCCAAGAGAAATAGCCTCTGTTTTTTTGCATTATTCAGATAAAAGAGAAAAGCAACTGATGCACAAATTACAAGCCTTAGGAAACAGGCTTTTTTTCCACATTGAGTCTTGAGTACTTAAGGGTGATATTTGTTCCAGTAAATATTTTATGATTATCCCTTTTCAATAACTGTACTTTTGGAACTTTACAAAAGGAGCCCAGAAAGCTATTTTCCTTGAATGTCACATCATGGAATCGTACAATGGTTTACATCGGGAGGGTCCTTAAAGTTCCAACCCCCTGCCATGGACAGGGACACTGGACAGGACACATTTTTGTGCCTAAAGTTTTACAGCCACATACCTTGTATATACAAATTAAGGGTTAGTCAAGCACACAGCTCTGTTCAAAGTGACATTTTATAACAAAGAAGTGGAAATACCCACATACATAAAATTAATAAACATACTTTATATTGATAAATATAAAGTTGATATCTCAATAATAATATTGATATCGCAATAATGTGAGATTGGTAAAAGCAAAAAATTTGCTTTAAAATACATTTTTAAAAGCTATGAGACCTTCAAAGGCTGCTGATATTTAATGGGTTTTATTAACTTTTATAAATTTTTAAATTAATATGAAATTGTACAAATTAATGTAATTTTAAATTTCATCTTACCTAGTCAATGGGCCTGACTTTGCTTGCATTTCTGTTAACTGCTGTTGGATGACAAGTCAAAAAATGATTACGACATTTTTCTACAAGTGTCCTGGAGAACACATCCTGAATTAAATAACCCTGAACAGCAGGTACTGAATTACTGCTCCCACTTTTGAGAAGGATAACTAATCAAATCAATCTAGATGTGCCCTTGGTTAGAGGAATTCCTGCATGTGACAGAGAATTGCTGCTCCATGTTTAGCTATTTCTGAAAACGCTATTAACTGTAGATTTAGATATTTAACTTATTTACTGTCTTTTTTCAGCGTCCACCCTTTTGCTCAGTGCACAGGGATTGTCCCATCAGCTGGAAGGAACTGGGAAGACCGAGAGGGTGAGGAAAGCTTGCCTTATTGAAAGTAAAAGAAACTGTTTGTGTACTGACAAATGCTTGTTGGGAAAGAGAGCAAGGCACAGACCATAAAATTCTTGCACTTGTTGACCATTTAGTCTTTTGTTCTGTAAACAGCACCATGTAGGACTGTATATTACAAAAGAAAAAAGAAATAAATTTGTACCATGCAGCAGTATGAGAACCTACTGGACATTTCGCCCCTATTAGCCAGTTGAGCAGAAGATTAGTCTGTATCCTGAGTCCTGAGGATTTAGATAATTTCTACTCTTTTTTTTCTTTTTTTCTGCCATATGTATCTGTTTTCAATCTCTCGTGTAATAATTCAATAATATATTCGTTTCAATCCCGTGAAACTTTTTACATACTGTGCTTCTGTTGTATTTCTTTGGCGAGAAGAAAACTCAAAGGATCACCAGTCAGAAAGTCAAGTCGTCAGTCCATGGTCCCCCTGGGCCTGTGGAATTAAGAGATGAAATCCCTGCTGTTGTACAATGGTCCATGAGAAGGCTGATGACAACAGGGAAGGAGGGAAAGATGGGAAATAATTATTTACTGTATCAGTTTATGACTTCTGAGGAACTGCTCCACTGTTTTAAACCAGTAAATTTTTGCCCTGCCTTCACACCTTCACATCAAGAGTTTGATACACACTGGAAACAGATGGAAGACAATATTTGAGGTGATCCTGTGGTTTCTAAAAGCTGAAGGGGATGAACTGAGATCGATATATAGATATAGCTGTAGATATGGGTAAGTCAAGCAAAGGAGACTGAACTTGGTTTGTACTAATTCATGTCCCGATGTTGGGGGAGGTGGAGCAGAGGGTTTTATTTTTTGTCTGAATTGTCTTGCCTACTACTGCAAAGGAAAAAAATCTGAAGTTAATTTACTGAGCCATGAAGCTTCCCTCCTCCTCCTAACTGTAAGTGTGCTTAACTAAGGTCTGGTAGAACAAGGAAGAAGCTGTGACTGGATATGACTGGCCTTTTTGACCTGGTTAAAACTAATGTTCTGATATATCCTGTATGCTGCCCACTTTACACCCATTAAAATCCAGACTAAGTCCAGGGAAATCAATGTAATTTTAGGCTGACTGAAACAGATTTTCTTTTTTTTCCTAATAAAACTTGTGCCAAGTAATATTGGTACTAATGTTGTAATCTCATTCCTTTAAAAAACGCCTCCTATGAACATATTTTTTTGAATAAAAATGTTTTATCTTTTCCTTCAAAATTGCTGTATTTGAAAGAACATTTTTTTCTCTAGCACCTGCTTAATCTTTTGTTCCACAGATAATTTCTCATTACCCAGGTGTCCTCTTATGGACCCACAGAAAGATTGGGCCTAGTAAAAGTGTGAAATAATCCTGTTGCTTCTATCTGAGAATGAATGAGCCCAGGATTAGATCAGATAAAACACACTTGAGATAAAGTGCACAAGGTGGATTATATGAGAAAAGAGGATTTAGTGAAGAACATATCCACAACTTTTTGTTAACATAGAGAATGGTAGCTTTTGTAAGCAACATTTATGGAAACTCAACTGGAGGTTTAAAAGCTATGTCTTTTGTTGTACATTTCTCTGCATACATTTTCTTTGTAGCTGGTAGCTTTAACTTTGGAAGCCATGCTGGGCCTTGACTCATGCTCATTTTGCTTAATGAAAAGCTAAGGATGTACTTTTAGTCATAGATTCTTGTTTTGTTTTCTTTGAAGTTTATTAAGCTATCCGGTAAGATGGGAGGTTCATTAGGTTGTTATTATCACGGCCGCAAATTAAGCATCTGTTCCCTGGGGAGTTATAACCTTCAAGTGGATGTCAGAGCCATACTTATTACAATATTTACTTAATTACCAAGTTAGTGCTCTTGTCATATAAAATACAAACATGGACTCTGCTGTCCGTGTTAGCCATACACTCTCCATCTGCTGCATTTTTAAGATACATTCATTTCATTTAAGTGTTCTTTTAAAACATGTACCAAATTTTTTGGTAAACAATTACTGGAAAAGGTAAGCCAAGAATGATGAAGCACAGTCATGAATTTAAGGTATCATCAAGAATATTCAGAAATTCTATGGTATCTGACATTACAATTGACTATGATTTCACATCTTGAGACCAATGTAGTTTCCAGTACCAACAAATGCATCAAAACATTTGCAAATCATGATTTGCCGAAGCACCTCAAAAGTGAGCATCTAGATGTGTTTTGTCGAGTAGCTGGTTGGACATCATTGGACTTGAGAGCACCACTCTGTAATAAAATCAGGCTTTACAAGGCTGGAGCACATATCTTATATGAAAACTCTGAGAATTTCACCTAAGAGGCAAATTGCCACCACAGATATCTGAAAGGCATTCTTCATCATAATTTTGTGTCTTTTTTCCCTCCCCATCAGTGCTTTAATTAACTAATGTTGTAAATTACAGAGTTATCAGATCTTCCCTGTCTAGTCTTCTGACAATGGCAAGCCATATAAGCCCAAAAATATTATTCTCTCTTTTCAGACATGACTTGTGTGAATAGATATGACTCTTGGGAGGATGTCAACACCACAAAACAATGTCTCTATGTCTGAAAATTCATGTCCATTTTTACTTCAGAAATTGCATTTGGACTTTATAGGGTTGCCTTGTTTTTAATCTGACAAACTCGTCGTTGTCTTGCCATCTACCATATAATTAATACTAAAAGATCTTCATATTATTCATATCTTACACAAATAACTATCAGTCTATTAGTAATGTACTGTTTGACATGGTCCATTCTCACAGTCTTTTCCCCTGTAAAGAAACCCTGTAATTATTTAACTGTGATGAATCTTTTTTCCTGGAGATGTTTGTGTCTACCCCAGCTATAGAAGGAACATAGGCTTCTAAATCCAGGTCCCTTCAAATCATGGCATGGGAACAACTTCCATTTTTTCTATAAATTCTAGTTAATATAAGCACACTCCTTAAACGAAGGTTTGGAAAATCCCCAGTTTTAAAGAAATAATGGTTACATCCAAGTCTCAAGTCTTTCCTGGTTCTCCCTTAAGAAAGAAAGGCCACCTTAACTAAGAAGTCACCTACCAATGAACATGAATTCTGAAATACAAAATGTTCCTGGCTTGCTTTGAAATTTTCAACAAACACGTTAAACATTTCAGCTCAATAAAAAAGTGATTTTCCAGCCTAAGTACTTCAAAAAAACTCTAAATTGTTTTTTGGTAGTTCCAGATAAACCATTTTCAAGTAAAATACTGAGACTTTGGGGTCCAGTATAAATGAAAGATGAAAAACTTGTAGTGTCTCTCTTTAGTAGAAAATATCATAGAAATAAATATTTTCCTAGGAAACTCTATATACTAAATACAAACACAAAAGCTAAAGTGTTTGCTGTGCATTTTTGGTAATTTTAAACTAATTAGCAAAGAATTTTGAAAGCTTTGCCTAAAAAAATATAAAAAGCAATATCAGTGCCTGAAAATATGATGATATCAACATTTTGGTGGCCACTGAATCTCAACTATTAGAGATGAATATAAAATTCAAGCTATTATCCAAGAAAATCCCTACCCAGCCTTTACACATCTTAACCTTGCTCTTTTTTATTTAACTTGACCTCTTAAAAACTCGTAGCTCATACCCTTTGCAAAGATTGACTTAATTTGTTTTTCATTCAGTTCTGTTAAAAAAGATCACAAAACACTAAAAAAAAAATCTTGCAAAGCATTAAAAAATCTGTTAATAACTTGATTCTTTTTTGCAAGGATGAAATAATTTGAAAAGTTTAAATAAACTGATTAGTTTTCATCTTGTCATCTAACAATAATTCAAATGAGAAAACCCAACAATATCGGTTATAACTTCAGCCATCAGGGACTCCTTTACAATTTTGCAGGGCGCAGACATCACTAAAGTTATTTGTAGTTATATAAATGTCAACAGAATATGGCTCTTACTCTGAAGTGTCTGGAGTTTCTCAAATGTACTCAAATACTGGAAAAATAGAAAAATATTTTACATAATCTGTAATAATTATGGTAAAATAATAACAAGAATATTCTCTGGTGAATTTTAGTCTACATATTCTTAAAAATAGATTTGTGATTAAAAATAATCCTCTGTAGTTCTACACAGAGAGCTGTTTAAGAATTTTTATCCCTGTTAATGAAAATATGGTTATACCTTCTATGAAAAGTATATTTCTCAATATGATGTGCTGTAAACAACATGTCCTTAGGCTATTTTTGACCTTTAACCAATGGGAAAGGTCTGTCTAGTTGATCTCATCTAACTACACAGCAGGTACAAGGAATTAAACCAATTTAGGTTGAGTCCTGGTACAATATCAAGTATCAGACAATGTTTTCCAAAAGGAAATACTTAACAAGTTTGTAATCCACTATTATATTTATCTAATGAAAGAGGTAAAAGAAAAAAACATTGAGTGTGTTCAACACTGTGGAATCCCAAGTAAAAATCTATGATATCACTGTTGTTTGTAAAAGTTGGCAAAGAAGATTGTTACGAGCAAATTAAAAGTAAACAATCTTCTCTAGATCTACACTTTGTCAGACTGCTTGTAAGGTCATACAAAAAAAGCAAAACATTAAATATGTGGCTCCAACAGCTGTAAGGTATTTGCCAGACTTTCAAACTCAACTGTGTTTTTCAGTGGGCGAGCACAGAACATAAGAGCTTAATAGTAAAGATTTTTTTTTTAACAAAATGGGTTTTTTTTACACTAATTGAGTCCTTAACAGCACATGCATAATCTAAGGGGAGATCTTTGCTTTTGGTAACTATACAGGCCCCAAAGTCACAATTCTGGCTCTACTTTGCTGAGATAGAGCCTAACCCCTCTCCAAGGACTGGGAACTTGGGATAAACACATTACTTTGTTAGCAATCTGGAAAACCAACAAAATTATTCAGGTAGATATGGTGTTATCATGTGAGGAATTGGTGTTCCAGAGGTTTTGTGAGAATAAGCTAGTTATTTGCCCTAAATCCTCGCAAAGCCTATTCTGCTAGAAATTGTCAGAAACAAGGGGGCAGTCCAGAGGGAGTGTGATCCAGAGGAACCATCAACTTCCGGTGACCAAAGCTAGTCTACATACATATTCAACTGCAATTCATTAAAAATGTACAAGGACAAATTCTTTGAAATGTGCAATAAAGGATGAAAATTTTCAGACACCTTAGATCGTCTTCCAGGCGTGATGTTGGAGAACCATGACCCCATATCCAGGTCTCATCAAATGAGCAAAAATGAAATAGAGCTTAAATTTTGCATAGTTTTGAACAATTTTGCTCATCAAAAATAACTCCTGAAATTTTTCACTGTTATGTCTAACCATTTTCTTCTTCAGATGTTTTTCTTGAGTAAGAATGGCCTTAGGCAGCCTAAACATTTGTTTGAAACTTTTTTTTTAAGGAGATACCTTATAGTGTTGTTATTTTTTGGTGTATATCCTTAGAGAATATTCAAATGTTTAAAACTGGAAATGGAACATAATGCAAGGCACTATAGAGCAGATGCTAAGCTTGAAATGCTCTTAGGAATACATATACCACATTTTAATTTCAACTCCTATTATTATACTAACTAGTCACAAAATGGCTTCCTATTTATGCAATATGTTATCGGTAATGTCACTTAAATTGAATAGATGAGTGCCTTCTAATAATGTATGTTTACTTCATGAACTTGTGGGCAATTACATTGTAATTATGTCTTTTGTAGGTCCTTTTTTGCTGACACACAGTGCACCAGCGCATTTTAAGTGTAATTGCAGTTCTCCCTACCATTTAGGAAAGCTGAACATTGTTAAAGGTTTGTAAATTACCTACACTTAGACCATAGGCAAGTAGGCAAATTAAATGGCAGTGTCAGTAATATTACAATGTAAATTGGTGCCGAGCATAATCCAAGGTAGAAGCATTTTTACAGAATAATGTTTACGTAGCACCTCAAATGCAGCAGAAAACACAGATACTCCCAAACTTGTGAAAGTACATAATTTTTATACCTGAAAAAAGACATAGAGCATACAATTTTCATAGCTATCAACTATCCAAAGAAGCAAATATGTATTTACATGCACATATTTTGTTCGACTGAGCTACACAGTCATCTTACAGAAGAGAAAGGTATGCCCAAATGCCAGTATGTCAGAATGCCATTCTTCCTCCCCTCAGGAATAGCGCTTCACCAGAGAAGCAAGAAAATATACTCCAAGCAGCCTGTAAAGCTCTGGAGAGAAGGAGGGAAGAAAACTGCAGTGAAAACTGGATCTTTCCTACTGCATTCTCACTAGACCTTGAACTCACCAGAAGGAAGCGACCAATCTCATTGACCACACGTGTTCCTCCTTTTTTTCTTAGGGTAAAGGTATATGCAGGAACATGTGGCAGTGTCTCCACATCAGGCTTTTAGCTTCTCAACAATCCATGGAGTAGATCCCCAGATGAACTCAAGTTTGGAACCCTATAGTTGATCATGATCCTTGCAGAAGGAGGAAACTTTAAAGCCAAGCAAAGAGAGGAATCCTTTATCCTTCTCCTTATTCCTGCTGAACAGTGAGCTGAATCTCCCAGGTGACTTGAAGAGCAGAGGTTGAAAAAAACCCATCTCTTGTTGATAGCATGAGGCCTTATCTTCTATAGATGGGTCTCTAGGACTGTTTGATTTGGGCTTAGAATTACAAAATCAGGTTAATACATTTTCAGTCTGATGCTTTAAACCTGTTGTCTGTGTGCTGTGTTATTATTCACCTCAACATCTGGATCACAAGATTGCATTTCACTTTCATTTTTTAACCACTTTGAGGGTAAAACAGAAATTTCAAAGCAGAGAATATTTTTATTTGCCTGACTTTTTTCAATGCTCATGAGACAGAGTTACAAAAGTAGAACTTTTTTTACTACAGACTTGTTATATTGGTGTTTCTTTCAAGAAGCGAAACTTGGAGGGTCAATGGTGTTTTTATGATAGGAATTTAAACTATCATTTGCATAGACATGTCACTACAGAATTTTTTTTAAGTAGATTTATGTCGCCCTATGGGGCTTAAGGGGATAGTGATTATTATACACTGAGAAATGTGCATTTAGCTTACAAAACCAATGTCCCACAGAGGTGACCACTCTAGAAAGACCAGCAACATCACTTAAGTAAATTAAATTTGAAGTACTGTCCTGTCACTTCATGCCTCTAGGCCAATCACTCACTGGTAGAGACATCCCGGTTTTGGATTAAACCAGCTCAACCATGCAAACTGTAGCCACTGCATGGGAATGAGCATCTGGGATTGACACATCACAGATCATGGCAATAGAAGCCACAAGTCCAATGACATAATTTTTATTTAGAGCAAAATCCTAGTGGCATTTTGGTAGAATTCAATCTTCAGTAAATATTTATCAGAATAAACCCAGGGGGATGAATGTTGATCTAATTTGTCTTCCTCACAACTTGGAAGTAGCAATGGAATTCTACTGGTGCAAATCAGAATAATTTCCTATGGCTGAATATAAAAATTGGTATGATAAAAGGAAAACAATCACATTGACAGGCCCAGCACACATAGGCATGGTCAGCTTTCAAATTTTGTCTGTTCAGAGATCCCAGGGGTTTAGAATTCCTCTTTCTGTTGATGTTTCTAACTAAAAGTGAGGAGTGCAAAGTATACAATATGAAACAAAGCCATTAAGTGGCTGGTGGTCATTTCTTCATGCTTGGTGAGAAGGAGAGAGGTTTGCAGAACACTGGCACAACACAGACACAGAGATGTTAATTTTGCCTGGCTTTACAAAGGGCAGCATGGAAAAGGCACAACACCCAGTCACCTTGAGTGACTGTACGGCTCTTCTCCTCTTTTTTGGCTTTCTAACTGCATGAATATCAGCAGGACACTGCTTAAATTGAAGGCTCCTTACTATAACCTTACTAGGAGCTCTTTTGTGACCAGCTCAGATGGTTCAACCAGCTCTAGCCCCAGTTCTAGTAACTTCTGTTTGGTTGAAATCTACCAAGTCGTGCTGCAAACAAGTCAGTTAGCAGTAGTTTGAAGTCTGACAGTTTGCACAGGCATGATAGTAATCTCACAGGCCTCTCTGTACTTCTACACCAGTTTTGTTTTTACCTTTTTACACTAAACACAAAAAGATTTTCAGTAAACATCAGTGCTAAATGCTATTCTATTTAAATGGACATAAATTATTCAACTACCACAATTATTGCAAAAATGTAACTTTTAATTTGGGGAGAAAAAACCCTTAATTGCTATATTCAGTAACTATTCTTCCATACTCACAATGGGCTTACAAGAGAACAGCAAAGAACTGAAGAATCTTGTTGCCAAACACAGCCCTTAAATTACCAGCTTGTCCGTGGAGCTTTTTACTTTAATGCACTTAGGGAGAATAGCTCATCACTAATGATTTGGAAACACAGATCACATAAATCCTCAACTCAAAGTTGAACAGTAACTCAAGTCTTAACACACAAGCTATGTCTCCTTCCTCTAACACATATACAGATTTTAAAAAATAGTAACACCAAAATACCATGTCAAGTGCAACGGTTTCCCTACAAACTCTATCACCTGTTTATCTCTCACCCTCAGTACTAACACTAAATTGGGCCTCATGAATTATTCATGAAGGGTCCTTTAATGGGATCATTTTTCCTGGCTAGCACTGACACTAATGCTAAGAAAAATCTCTTGACATTAATCTTGGGTTGAAGAAAGCCCCAAATACCTAGTTTTCTTCTGAATGTTCCCTTTCCTCCTATTTAACACATTGCAGAAACCAGTCATTCTACATCTCTGTTATGCATGAGTGTGGGCATGGAAGGGTAGAAGGGACGATACAAGGTCGGAGAGGGAATTCATAGCATTATGATTTTCACACTGAGAACTCTGGGGTCTGGTCCGGCTCACATTAAATTTAAATGAAAGTTTTCTTTTTTTTTTTGGTAGATGCATATTCTCTCAGAAGGAAATGGGAATATCTGTTGAAAAAGACAAGCAAACTATGAATCTCTAACTGCATTATTTATCTAAACTGTCTAGAATTGATTAAAGCCCTTTTTTTCCACATTAGTTTATAGCTATTCTGATGATGAAATGATTTAGGGTGTTTTTCAGGGCTGATTACAAGAGTAATGGGCTCTGGTCTTGCAGTTACAAATATGACTGTTGTCAGAGCCATAAAAAGTCAAAAGCGGGTTTTGGCACATCCTAAAGACAGAGTTGTTTTTAGTTTATGCACTAAGAAGACTCCTGCAAAATATTATCCAAATTACTGTCCCTCCCCTGAAGAAAAATCTCTTTAAATGTCCTAAAGAACAGTGAATTACGGTCTAAAATGTAGCTTGTTGGCAAGTGCTGTATAATAGGAATCCCTCCACACACATGCTTTGGTCATAGTGATAAAACTACTGACTTACCTCATTTTTCTAAACCAAAATTCCTAAAAAGCAATACATTTATTTTTTTTTCAGTTGTAGCTTTCTGACATCTATAATGGTTTTGTGTCTAAATCTGACAACATTTGTAAAAAACTGAAGTGACTGTTACTGCTGGAATGTCCTAGAGGCTTTTTCTGTCGGAGGAGATGACAGTAACTTTTCCCATGCAGATTAAGCTGGTGTTTACAGATTTGCCCTGGGTGTGCATTTTTATCCAGCTGTGATCAAGTAACACTGCCTGATGAGTGCCAGACAGATCTCTTGATACGAAGGGCTTACATGCCCATCACTTCTGCACAGAACATGGTTCTAATCTGGACACCACAGCAAAGTTCAGTTATTGTTTGATTTTTATTTTCTCTTCATTTGTACACTAAGGCAGGATACTCAAATGAGAATGCAAAAAGCTTTACCATTTGAAAATCTCCTTGCCATTTGGCAGAAACTAGCATTATGTGGATTTAAAATTATTTTTGTTCAGCCTTTCAGTTCCCTGCACTGAGCTCTAAGAGGATTTAAAAACAGTTAGAAGTGGAGTGGATGGTTTAACAATTGAGAATTTAGAATTTCATTAATTCTTTCTTCTTTTTTTTTCCTCAGTGAATGTGTTTCTTTTGCACGTTGTAATAATCTGAAATATGGCAAAATATAGGCTCAATAACTTTTTCCCATCAATGAAAGTGTGAGGTCAAGAGGTTGTTTGCCTTTGTTGGACCCAAATCTATACACACATTATAGTGGGGTACTTTGAAAGTAGCAGTGGTTGCATATTGCTTCCTCAGAACTCCTGCTGAAGCTGGAAGAAGTTCTGTTTCCTAATATCTGATTTCCTGCTCGGAGCCTCTAATACATGAAAGGATAAGAGAAAAACCTATACCATCCTTTGAATTTGAACTTAAAACATATTTCTAAACATTACCAGTATTAACATTGCCTAAAGTACTAGCGACTTATTTCACATCTGTTGTGTGGTTTGAAGCTGTTGCTAAAAACATGTGGATATGCCAAAGTAACACCAGTGAAAGGAGTACTTAAACTTGTGGGGCAAATTCAGCTTTTTGATCAGATTTTCTGCTGCTTTCTGAGTCCAATTTATCCATATTCATACCGGTGTATGTGAAAACAATATTTGCCATTCAGTTTCCTGTTTACTTCAAAATGCCACACAATTTGTAGATCTTTCCTGCTCTAATTCCAGTACAAGAAAGTATTAAGAAACTGATCCCTCACCCCATCCATAGCCAGTTCTGTATAAATTTATTATCCTCACAAATTGCAAGGCAGCTTTTTCCAGAAGCCAGCATGAGGAAGTACACATTAAAAAATATTTAAAAAAAATAAAAAAAATCAATAGTTTCTACCAAGAGCTGGTGTAGAACATCTTTGTATTTGCTATACAACTTATATTTGTTCTGAGGGCATCAAACGTGCAGCAAACACAGTTGAAAAAGTGATTCCAGAATCTGGTGCATAAAATCAGTACTGCCTGAGGAGTGTTATTCTTTTCTGACTGTGAAGTGGTCAGGTACTGGTGAGCCCAGGGGAAGGCTGAGTTAATGAAAACCTTTCACCTGTGGGTTACAGGTTCAAATCTGGACAGGTCCTTGGTGATTGGAAATCATTACCATGTAATGTTTTTCTGGTGACTTACATGGAACATATTGGTGGGCTGCTCCAGAGCTAGTGGGCAGATGTCCACATCACAAAAGACATCAGTTCAGTTTGGTCTCTTGGCAACTGTACCAGAGAAACCAAGGAATAAATGGGCACAACTCTCCTCTCTACCAGCCCTTACTTTCATTAAACTGGCAGGCTATTACAGAGGAACCTGCACTTGGAGACTGCAAGAATAGAGAATACACAACAATTTTACTCACCATTGAGTTAATAAATTACACTATAAGCAGTTTGCCATGCAGTTTCAAGTTGCTCTTTTGAAGGCACAGTTTGAAGCCAGACCGTCCCAGGGGGGTGAGAAGAGGTGTGCAGCCTCCCAAATTATTTTCCTGTACAGAGGAAAAGTGCTCGCAGTACTTCTGTAAATGCAAGCAGCCAGCTCTGAAGGCCCCTAGCTGAGGATGAAGGCCATGGCTCTTCTCCCATAGCTAACTCGTCCCTGGTGTGCCTCTTCTGCTTTGCAGAGTGCAGAACAAGCAGGGCACAGGAATGGAGAGGTTCACTGTAGTGCATCTACATCCATGTAGTAGGATGGGATAACAAGTATAGCTCCAGAAATCTCTTGGTTTCTCCATAACCAGCTAAATTTAGCCTACATTACACATGCTATCTGTGCAAACTGAATGCATATGTTTATATGTATATATGTGGTATCTCACTGGTTGACAATAATTTGGCTATTTTATAAAACTTGAAACTAAATTCTTGTATTTTTAAAAAGAGGTTATTAATTTTAATGTATCAGCCAACCATTAGCTCATGGAAAGCCTATCAATTTTTGATACTCAGCTTTAACTTGCCAAGTTCTAATAATCATTAGACTTTAAGGAAAAGAAAATGATTGCAACCAGATTTTGAAACACACTAGGTTGTTCTCTGACTACAGTTAAAGAATACGGAAAGCTGGAAGACTGGGGCTTGTTTTTCTGGATGTACTGAAATTCAGTATCATGCAATCACGATTGTAATTCTTTAAACAGACAACAACACTTACAGGCCAGATTTTAAATTAGCTATGGCTAGTTACATAAATGCATTAAAAGCTGGCTTTAAATCACATCAGTATCAAATTTTATTCTACCTGAGAGCAACAAATTCAAGAAAGCTGCTCAAGCAGCCTTAAATTTATTACACAACTTTTTTTTTGTACCACAACATTACCAATTTGGATCCTAATTCATGTCAAAATGTAGTAGAACATTTTTGAGCCACTTTCTCAGCTGATGCAATGCTCAAAGCTCTAATAATGGCAGATTTAGCTCTGAAAAATAGTTATATAGTTATATATTGTTATCTGATTTACACAAAATCCAGCTATTGGAGCTAATCAGATGTGCCATTCAGCTAAGGATCTGCTTCAGTATCATTATTTTTTTTAGTCAGGAGCACGACAGAAAAGCCTATATTTAATTCATTTATTTCTTCATCCATTTCAATGAACATTGGATTTTATCCTTTTGTGCACAAAAATAAATCTCCACAGAGATTTTTACAGCACTTATTGATTTAGACGGATTTGCTACACTATTTAATTTTGATTTTCCAGGGAAAATGTGTTTTTTAGCAGTCACCTGTCTATTATTCACTTAGCTAGGTGCCTGTATGAGCTTTGCACTTTTAAAAATCTCTTTCAGGAGACTTAATTTTCACCTGCACAGGCACTAGTTGACAACTCCCTGTTCTTCACTGTCCTGACAATAAACCACGAATCCTTGTACTCATTTCATTATAAACATTTTGTAAGCATCCCATAAAGATTGCTTCTGAACACAACAGTCAGGGCTAGATATGAGCTGCTTTTCCCTGCGATGAAAGGCCAGTGTCTGATCAAATGAGCCATCCAGGCCCTAAAATGGCTTTTAAAAAAATAGTTTTAATCTCTTCATTGTCTGACTTCACGGTATGATAGTGCTGCCCTTAAATAAAACTTACATAAAAATGGTTAGTACAGCTGGTCAGAAAATGTGCTTGAAGTTTAGAATCACATATCATTGTTTACACAGATGACTATTTGGGATAGACTTCAATAGAATCTGACTTTACTAGCAAAGGAGAAGGCTTTGGCAATAGCATAGGGTGATCAGCAACAGCAACTCATATTTTCCAACTGAGATCAATGTGGACTTTAATCCATTAATGCAGACCTAAATATCACCAGACAGATATGAATAGATGACAGCGAAAATGTGAGAAAGAAAAGTCTGGAGTAGTCAGATTTAAGAGAGTTGTTTCATATTCCAATTCATTTTAATACTCTACAGGAAAGCAGCCTGTTTCTAGATTTTCAATCAAAATACCCTAGATATGAACTGAAAACACTTCTTTTCTGCTAACACAGATACTTTTTTGTTCACCCATTTTGAGTCTGTGTTCACAGAATTGGATTTTTACAAAATCCTTGGAAACATGTTAGCAATACATTTTTTTGAAATGTCAAGGAACGGATTTGTTTGGAATGGAAAGCTGCCGACAAACACACCAAGTCACTCAGACGCCAATTTAGATATTTAGATACTCATAGCAGGCTGGGGAGAGGGGAGAGGGAAATCCCAAAACAACAAAAACACCACCCAAATTTAAAAAGCTCACAGCTCTGTGCTATTAAATTAAACTAAAAATAAAGATGATGGCAGTATCTGCAAGCAATTTGGGTGGTCAAAAAACAATGGTGCCCTCTGGTTTGAAAACAGTGTTTAGTGTTTTCACTGTTCTTACTTGTCACAATAAATTTGGATAGGGTTCCCATTTCCTGAATTGACTGAAGCTTTTCATTCTTTAAATTTCTAATGTGTTATGTCACATCTTATTGTATTTCATGGTGTCACTTTGCATTATTTTACATCGTCTCTGAAGCTGATGAAACACAACACAACAGCACATGACAAAAAGAAGTAAGCTGTTGGTTACACAGACTAAGTGTTATAATTCAATATTTGTCAGATGCAGTAGTCATTACAAATAATCTCAAACTTTCAATAGCTGTAACTCCTTAGTCAGTGAGAAACCTGTTCAGTTTTACTAGTTTACCATAAAGGAAGGATCTTTTCCTGGGAATCACAGGATTGTCAGTATTTACTTAGTATCAGAGTGTGCTGCTGCTGCTTCTCAACCCCTGCATTGCTAATTTGTAATATTGGAATATGAGATTTGAGACATACTAGGGAGAGAATTTCTCAGGATGAAATAAGAGTATCCATTTGAGACAGCATTAATGGTGCAATATGACTGTTTTGATTTTATACCACAAATACAGTACAGAACCTTGGGACTATTTCCATTCATTATATCTATGTCATTTCACTCAACAGAGAGAAAACTGAGGGCTCCCTCCTCCCCCAGTTATTCTTGTTGATAGCAATGACATAAAACTGAGGAATTATAACCTCACAATTATGTCCTGGTTAAGATAAGAAAATAGGTATATTCTGAGAAATGAACCAACTTGTTATAAAATATTAGAGTCTGTAGTCCTCACAAATGAAGATTCCTATCAATATTGAAAGTATAATTCTTCTCTGAGAAGGAACTACATGAATACAAGAACTTATTAACAATAGTATTAAGTCATGTTAAAAATGATTTGGTTGATGTATTGAGCTTTAAATTTGAAACATACTTGAGGAACTTAAAAAAAGTGTGCAAATATACTGAATAGGAACAAAAAGACAAAAATTGGAGACTGTCTTTCAGTGGAGTTCTTCTGAATGTCTTTTTTTGAGTGGATGGGACTCAAGTGCTTACTTTCTGTACTACTGTATTCTTATCTTACATTTTTTGCTGCAATACAACAAAGTTTCTATACGGAAACAGCAGCTTTATTTCTGCTTCATTCCATTTTTCTGGTCATTGCAAGACATGGGCTGTTGTTGCTGTTTGCCTCTCAGGAAAGAAGAGAATAGATAGCTAAAGATATCATCTAATATTTGTGTTATATCAAGGAGGTCATGTTGTAAAATATATACCCACAAGTACAACCAAGAATGTCCCAGAAAATACAGTCAGCCAAGGAAAGGACTGGAAGCAAGGCTGCCTGAAAAATAGGTCATAGGGCTGACCAGGAATCATCCGATTCAAGCATGTGCCAGGACATGAATCACATCACATAAGCCCAGCAAATAAATCTGTCTCACTCTGTGTTTACTCCCACACTCCTTTCCTCCGTTTCTTGTCCAAATGTATTCATAGACACTTTAAGTCTATTTGTTATCATGTCAAAATTATTGTGTGAATTCAAGAGCTTTTGTTTCTCCCTGGAGTTTACGTCTTTGTATACTTAGAGATAGCAATTTTTACCCCTCCAACCTCTGTTTTCCTGGGCACAGCTTCTTTTCAGACAGGCCATCCTTTCCTCTGATCATCATAGTAGTCAGCACCCTTCACAGCTGCTAAAAATACTCAGAACATTTGCACCTTAACCACAGGGATTTGGAATTTAAGGTGATGTCTAACAAGCACATTGGTCACCGGCACAAATACTCTCCTTGCTTCATTTAAAATATTTTACTCAATATATCTCCAAATTGTATTTTCCTTGTCTGTGGTCTAAGTGCACTGGTAGTTCATAGTAATTCTGTGATTGACTGTTACAACTAGGTGGTTTTTCTTTCTGTCACTTCCCACTGATGAGCCTCCAGTCCATAGCTGGTTCTTTTCATTAGTCCTTAAGTGCATGACCTTGCAGCGCACGACCTTAAATTCCATCCCATTTCTACTACCCCAGTCTTCAAGGTCATTTAATTCTTCCTGTATAATATTCCAATCCTCTTCTGTATTCATGACATCTCCCAGTTTTGTATCATCAGCAAATTAATTAGTACACTCCTACTTTTTCTGCCTAGGCCATTAAGGAAAATATTAAATAAAATTAATCCCCAGACCGATCCTAAAGGAACTCTACTAGTAACTTTCCTCCAGGGAGAGAGAGAAATCCTTTCAACATAACTCACTCTCGTCTCTTGTTCAGTCACTTCTTTACTTATCTTACAGTCCTAATACTTGCTCTTATCTTTTTCAATTTAACTAATAATTCCCCATGTAGTAATGCATCAAATGCTTTACTGAAGAGCAGAAAGGTTGAATCTATTGCATTGGCTTTATCTCAACAATCAAGTTGTCATTAAAATAAAAGGTGTGAGATAACAAGTTCATCTGAATGACTTCTAAAAAAAATAAATTCATGTTTTACTTAATCTCATTTTCCCATTTTGATCTTTTCTTTTAATTATCAAAATCTTAATTTAGATTTTGGGTCACACCTAGATTACATTTAATTTCTATTCAGTCCTCAGTGCACAGCGATTCTCTTGGTTATTTTCTCCTCTTATGACTGAGAAAGATTTTGCCATCTGTTTAATTTGGTTTGCAAGGTCTGACTCTGCGAAGAAGCACTTTTTATTGCTAAGCTGTTCTTACCCTGTCTCCATTTCTTGTCAGGCTTCTATTATTTCTCATACACTGTCTGAAGTTGTAATTTATCTGCTAAGGCATATGGTTGGTCTTACATGTTAGTCTTCCTGGTTTGAGATGCATTCCTCTTTTCTATTCCAGATTCCAGAAATGAATGTCCTAGGACCCTGCCATGTCAAATACTAGGAGCCTGCTCTATCCTATTACTTGTTTGTGGTTCAGATTAGGATTTTGGCTGTAACCATTATATTACCTTAAGCTCTAACAATTTCTAAGTTGAACACTGCTCATGTGTATTCTTGTATAAAACAGAGCTATCTCTCTAAACGCTGTCAATTGATGTCACTTGTCCTTGAAAAGAGAAACACATCTACCTGGGCAGGCAAAAGCTCAGAACAACCCCAGATGGCAGGAAACATCTAGGAGGCATGTCAGAGAAAAATGACTTCTCATAAAGTCTTCCTAGTGGCATTTGATTTCACACAAACCCTGTAGAGCTCACTCAGTGAGCCATATTGCAAAGATGCTTCCTTCAGCACATTCTGGAATGTACCAGAATTGGGCATAGCTGCTTTATAGAAGTATGAATAAACTCTAGGTGCCTTTGCTTGGGTATAAAAGGCTGTGAACCATCTATAATAGGTGCAAGCCAAATATTTCAAGCCAAATAGTGTGGGAGTGTGTTTCCATGGGGGTTGCCAACCAGAAATAGGAGTTATAGAATCAACCACTAGTAGCTCTGGTCATTAAAATCCATGAAGATTTTGACCTTTGGAATCATTTTTCCTGTGTTTCTGTTTCTCCCCATAGTGGTATTGTCCCTAATCTGTTAACTAACTCATGTATGTCTGAATTCAGCATGTGCACCTGCCATTCTCCAGAATTTCGCTTACACTGCTGCTGTCCTGACTGGTTATGTAAAGTTTCTGTAACTGCTCAAAGGCTGTTCTCTTCCAGCATCTAACTCAGCGATGATTTCAGGCTGTTTCTGTAGTCAGAATTGTCAGCATAAGGAGCACTATTAATGTTCTATGATTCAGAGTTAATATAGCCAAATATGAGACAATGAATTGTTTTTGAAGGAACCTCCTGAAGGTTTGTTTTGTTTCTCTTAGCGTATTCTGATTTTAAAAAAATTTATTCTTGGCTTTCAATGGTATACATTTTGAAGAAAATACCCTGCTTATTTACTATACTTCTTATGCTGTAGAGAAGCCAGTGCGCTACAGGTCAAGGGGAAGGATCTCAAAATAAAAGTGCAGAATCAGTCATGCTGGTTAGACCAAATTTTCTATATTTCCTTGGCTCCAGCATTGTTCATTGGGTAGAGAAAAGCAGAGACTGTGGCGTGCATAAAGCCTTTTTTCCTCCTGCATTCTAGAAATGCAGGATTTACAAAGTAACTAAGCTTAGTGTTGCCTCCAGGTCATCTTGTTTAAGAACCACTGATGGACCAAAACTACATGACTTTCCCTTATTGTTTTTTTCAGTCCATCTATACTTTTAACCTCCATAGTTTTCTACAGAAATGAAGTCCACAACTGGCAGCATTTTCTCCATTTTAAACCTTAAAAGCTCATTTGCTGTGGGAGCCTTGCATCTCATACTGTGAGAAATAGTGAATGATGATTCCCTGTTCATATTCTGACATAATTCATGTTTTTTTCATAGTTTTCTGTCATATCTCCATTCTGACATGGCTTTTGCGAGATGAAGAGTCCTAATGTACTCAAACTTGTATGAAAGCAGTTACATTCTTCCCATCTCCCTTGTAATCCTTTCCCAGCTCTCCTATATCTTTTTGGAGATTCGAAGGTCAATACTGAACACAATGTTCAGTTTTATGCAGGATCATATGCATTTTTTTTCTAATAATGCTTAACAATCAATTTTCAATTTTGGCCACTACTGATGTCTTCAGAGAATCATACAAATTGCCTTCAAAACCTCTTACCTGAATATTTCGCAAACCACTTTTATATAGGCCTAAGGCTATTTTTCTCCATAAGTTAGAATATAGGAGTTTCCCAAACATAGACATGTAATGTCACATCCAAGGACTTGCTGTGTGTGTGGCTTCTGCCATCATCATATGGACGTGTCCCCCCTCAGATAACTCTAGGTGTTTATTTTCTAGCAACTGGAACACATGCTGAATGTCCTATACTATTTTGTTTCCTATTTGGCTGGAAAATACTATTCCAAACCTCCACAGTCAGCTGTAGATCCATCAACCTTAAATAATTTTTTATCATCTGTAAACGGTGGCAGCTTCTGAATCATACCCCTCCCTCAATAAACATTATTTATGAATATAAGGAGTGCACAAATCCTCTGTGCTTTATGAGCAACCACTCATTGTTGTGAAAAAAGTTGTTTTATTTCTACCTGTTGTGTCCTATTTTAATTTGGTCATTAATCCAAGCTGTTTTCTTGTATTTCTTAAAAACTTAGTTTTTAAAGATCTTTTGGGTTAGGGATCCTTTATAAGGCCTTTAGAACTCAGATGTAGTATCTTGATCACACAATCTTACCTCACATTTTTCATTGAGCTCCTGCAAAATTATATCTGTTCTCACAGAAACTGTATTCATACTTAACTAACTTACCTGGTATCAAAGTTAAAATTCAGCAATTGCCCTGCTGAATTCTGTCTGAAGATATATAATCTGATCCTTATAATTAGATCCTGTTTAGTTTCTCTTATTTGTTGCAAAATCTCTTCCACTGACTCTTCAGTCCAAAATAGCTTCTTATATTCATGTCCTGTGAGAGTAAACCTGGAAGAGTCTCCTGATAGCCAAGTGCTGAAGGCTGCTTCTAAAGTTTAATTTTTCTTTCCTGCTGTGACCTGACATTACTTAAATGCTCCATTTACGCTTTCAACATTGAGCTCCAGCAACTCCTTTCAGGACTTTCAGCAGACTTTGTACCCATTGTATTGATTCTGAAGACGAACAGATAATAAAACACATTTAATGCATCTACCCAAAAACACACTCAGGTCACAACCCATCAGACAGATGTTTCTGCTTTGCAAACCACTCTCAGCACACACGTACTATTGGTACTAAATTTGTTTCAAGAAAAATGAAATCAAAACAGATCAGTGGATAACAAAGGAACATTTTTTTATGGATAGAGAAGCCTACTCAGTCTTAATATGAGATGGAATATATACTAATTTTGAGTGTGTCACCAACCATATTGTCTTTGATCTAACCCTGTAAAAGATCTCTTTTCTTACACATGTAGCACTATCATTTTTATACATATTCAGTGCCAGTGATCCACTGCCTGTATCACAAATTTAAAAAAACCCCAAAAGACTGATGTACACATTTCTGCTCCTCAGAAGGATGCAAAATGCCTATTAATTATATATCAACCATGCGTATGCATCCTCAGACATAGACTTAAAAAGGAGTTTCATGATAGACATACCACTTACTGAACTGAATGGATATTTAAATCCCAGTTGTCTGAAGAAGGGGGAATTGAATGTCTAGTCTCTGTCTGTAATATCTTATTGAAATGAACAATACTGTGCACTTACAGAAGGAAAAAGAAAATTGCTTGGACAGGTAATACAAATTCCAGACATGTCAGTGATTGCTGTGCTTTCCCATTTCTGAAGTGTCAAGTTTTCAAATCAGTATTATTCACCTCTAATTAATATCAATACCCCAAACCCAAATCTTTCTGTAATTGCTTTTTCATGTGTATTTTCCACATGTTCTCACCCTAAGACAGTATTTAGGCTTGAGAGGCCTGAACCATTTATAGCTCAGCAAAGACCTTAAGCTGTGCTTTTCAAGTTTTATTAACAACAAGTTCCAGTTCCATACTGATTTTCCTGCTGTGCATACAAAAATGCCACGAGCATTTTTGGTGGATATTAACAAATGTCAACAGTACAAAACCAATCCTACATTTTGCAGATAATTAGACCATCTGAAATAATTTTGAAAAGGTGGTTTCATTTGTGATCTGTGAGTAATTCACTTTCATGGACACATATTCCTTCTTAGAACTGGCTAGGGTAATTTACACATTACAAGGCTTCTAGACATAGTTGGCCACTTATCCAGTGCTAATAAATTGAAAATGTGTGTGCATGATTTAACAGAAAAAGGAAGATGTGAATGTAATGCAGGTAATTGCTGAACTACAGTTGTACTTCTGACAGCTAAAGAATACATGACTAGAACTATCTGGAGAACACAAGTTACTTTGCATCATCTTTCAAAATGTTGACTTTTCTTCTAACTATTTGAAAACAATTATATGACTATTTTTGAGAAAATGCTTACCGTCAAAACACTGGATTCCAGGCAAAGTGATTCTAGAGGTTAAAGTGTGAGTTTGCATGTGGAGAGGGATTGCATGACCACATTCTTCCTCCTTCAGCATCCAAATTGGACATTAGAGGAAAAGCAAGTTTCTTATTTAAAAAAAGAAAGAAAAAGTCTCTGTTGCATAGAATTTCTCTTTCAACAAAATACTGTTTTATTTTTAAAATAATTTCTCCTATAGCTCATTTCAGCCAGACTTTTCCTGTCACCTGCCACTGGCTAAATCGGTCTATCCCTTCCAATGTCTGACTCTACAAAATTAACTTTCTATATTCGGATTCTGGTTGCTGAGAATGGACCTCTACAGATTCACAAAGATCTTCAGTTTTGAAGAGCTCTCTACTTCCAAGGATAAACCTTTTCTTTATCAAAGTCTTTTTCCTGCGTCTGCCATCACCAGGCATTTTGCAAGGTTTGTTACAAAGTCTGTAGGGAATACAAAAAGCCTGAGAGTTCTTGAAAGAGGTGGAATTTTGTGAGGTAAAAAAGAAACGTGGTTGTTTCTTTTCCAGGAGTGCTGTGTGCCCTGGCATATCAGCGATGCTGCAAAGTTTCCTGTTTTTCTCGTAGGCATTTTTCTTTGCTTTTAAAGCCCCTCTGTTTGGCTTTTTTGAGGGTTTTTTTGGTTGGTTGGTTTTGGGGTTCTTTTTAACTGTTTGATGTTGGATTTCTCCCATCCCAATGAGATTTTAAACAAACATGTAAGAAACATAAAAACCTAGACTTAAAACTCTCAAGCAGGAAAACAGAAAGAAATTGAACTGTGAAGGGCAAATGTCAATTTGTCCTTTTAATTGTAAATTTGTCAATTTACAATTAAAGTAGCAAAATTTGTAGCAGAGAAATCCGCCTGAAATGGTGTCACAGCACAGAAATTAAGTTGTAATTACTGAAAGGTTCGGCAAATACAAGAATTGCAGTTCTTATTAAAACAAGCAATGTTAGTCACACTAAAGAGAAATAGGCAAAATAAAAAAAAATAGCCACAATGTATAGATATTCTTATCTCTACAGGTTTTTTTAGATATTTCTTTTACTGTGAGCCCAGGATTCAGTGTCTTCACAATTTATGGACATCAGGAGAAACATCCATGAGGCTGGGTCATGTTACAAAGGCATGAAACAGGTGTAAAGAGACTTAGTAGATTATATATTCCCATTGAAAGGAAAATACTTATCAGAAGGAACATTTTTTATGGTTTTGTTTGCTGGCTAAACCCACTCTTGCTAAGATTTGTAAAACTAAAATTTTTTTTTAGTAGTTCATTTTCATTTTTGAGGCACTAGTAGCTGAAACTATCTACAATTACTTGTAACTGAGCTGACAAAGTATTTCAAATGCAGGTCAGCCTCTCCTGCCTTCCTTCTTAATTCAGACATTCTGGAAATGGTGTCACTCTTACCACTCCTCCTATTATTTCTGCTCCACATCTCTGGTGGCTTCAGATCTTCCTGCCGCCCATCCAACATGGTCTTTTAATATCCCTCAACAACTCACACCAGCCACTGGCATCAGAATCAGCCCTCAGCAGCCCAGCACTACCTTGCAAAGTGAATGTCATTATTGCCATTGATCGCCAATGGAGCAGGGGATCTGTGTCAGCTGAAAAGGCGCTTAACTCTTCAGTATTGCCTCAGTTCACGGCGGTTCCTTTTCTGTCTCCTGATATTTTATTACAACAGAATCATTTTAATTGGCACATGCTGGTGGAAACAAAACTATCTGTTGAGGGCCAGATTCTAGCACTCCTGCTCAGGTGGTACAAGTCCCTTGTTCTGGAGTGTGTCCATTGAAATCAAGAAATCTGCCCAATTGTTAGAGGTTCAGAGGAACACATTGTTCTGATAGGTATTCACTTTTATTCCATAATATGCTTTAAAAATACACACTGTACAAACCATTAAAAAAAACTCCTATTAAAGTAAGTTTTGCCATAATAGAGCAGGGAAGCAGCAGGAAGGGAACAAAGGGCTACCCAGCACGACACTTATGCTAGCAAACACCAATTCACACCTGTTAACTACTGTGAATAAAATCTTTGGAATCAGTTCCTCAAAAAAGTCAAAGAAAGAAAGAAAAACTGTTCACCATGAAAGAAAACAGGAACCTTAGGTGTGCTGCTGAAAGCTTACAGAGTCAGATCAGCATTTATAATCAGTGACTTCTGAGACTACCTGAAGGAAGGGAAGGAGAGGACTTGGCAGGTATACAAAGTATACACAAGCGCAGAAGAATCCGTCCTCGTAATTTTGAAGTGAAATGGAGGATAACCCCACCAGGTCCCGGCAAAGACACAATGTTCTGAACTAAAAGTTCAGCCAGAGCTTTGGTCCTGGGAGATAATTATAAGGCTGCCTGACCTAACTGACCCAACTTAATGAAATGAGTATGTCTGAACTGAGGAGAAAAGGAAAATATGCAGTGAGCATCAAAATGAGGTTCCTGATCTGTCACTGCTATTCAGATTCTTACGAAAAGAGACGTGTCATTGTCAAAGGCTTTTCCATTAATAGATGTCAGCCTTGGTGGCTACACACAACCAAGCAGAGTACAGAAATTCTAATCTCATTTCTATCTCCACAAATACAGTGATGGTTGCCTGAAAACTGCTGCTAAAAATTGAAGTGATTGTATTCAGGACATATGCTTAAGATGGGCATTTAATTAGTGTTACTTGTCAATCTAAATTCAATTACACATCCTTACCTTTGTGAGGACTTGGGCAATATTGCATCAACATGAACAAGCAGGAAAAATCTTTCCTCTCATTATTAATAATAATATTTCATTATATGGAATAGAATGGTCTTGCAGAGAGACCTAAGACTACTGAAGAACCTATGAACTTACATCTCACGTATTTAAAATCAGCTTTACATTAGCCCTGGTTCCAAAGTAAGCTTAAACTAGAAAAATACAGCTGTGGAAGTCTGGCTTGGTGAATTTTCTAGCAGCATGGCTGTCTTCCACTGCATAGCACTGAGAATGGATGATACGGCTTGTGTATGCACAACCCAGCAATTCTTGCCTTGCCATGCAACCCAAACAGCTTCTTCATAGATGACACAGCATAAATCCTGAGGTTATGTCCTGTTTTCCTCTATTTACACACACATGTAATCTTAAGGGATGCTTCAGAAGGCAAGAGCAAGGTAGAGTACTTTGTGTGCAAATTCAGTTCAGCAGAACTCCAACTAAAGCATGTCAGCCTCAAGGGCTTTTCTCTCAAACAGTGATCCTAAGTTCTCCACAGAAGGAAACTTGCTGAACTACATTTTTCTGAACTTTAAAGAAAAAAAGTCCTGATTCTAAACTGAATGAGGGAGTAAATGAATGAGCAACTTCACTGAAAGCAGGAGTCACCCTGGTCTATTCTAGGAGAGCTATAGAGAATCTAGACTTCGAAGTCATGACAAGAAAATGTTCCCACTTTTTTTAACTCTTTTGTTGTAAGAACATTATCCATCTCAGTGGCTTTACTCTCAGCAGCAAACCTTAGACCAGTCTTTGATGACTCTTAAATAATGTCCAGTATGGATGTAAAAAGGAAGCAAACTAGAACAATCAAACCTAAGGTTTACTTTTTACCATATTTCTAAGCTACCTTTTTGATTCTCAGGCTCCTGCCTTCAGCCTTTCCCAAGTCAGTTCCATTCCCATCTTTTTCTCCCTGGATGATTCCCTCACAGCAGGCAGAGAGACACCACTTCCAGGCAACTCCTGCTGTGCATCAGTTGTTCCACTGTAGTCTTTTTCTTGAGGCTCCTTTGCATGGATCAGTCTCCCCAGCTACTTTGGTCTCAATTTCCATGCTTCTGCGTCGTTTAGTGGTTGGCTACAGTGAAATCTCATTTGGTTGGAAGCTGACCTGCTGCCTATTCTGAATAATTTTAGATTTAGTCCTGGGATCTGACTGGGATTTGTGTTTTAAAAGTCTTTCCTTTCTTTTCTGAGGATTAATGAACCTTTTCAAATCGCCTTATGTGGTATAACATCACAAGGTACTTTGTTTTGCCAAAAAATATCCAAAATAATTAGTATTTAGCTCTTAAATGTCTCCTCTTTTCCTTGTTTGAAACTGTGACCATCTGGAAAATTATGATGTTCCCATTCCGGCGTAGCAGACCTCCGATGGACAGACTCATGTAATCTTACAGACTTTGGTCCAGCCTTATGTTCACATTGGAAACTTATGGCCTCAACAAATAAATAAAAATTGCTGCGAAAAACTCCTGGTCTTCTTAGAACTTCTGTGTCACTACACATATCTGTAGATAACTTGGAGAACTGCAGATGAGTAAAGAAATGAAGTTCAGAGGAGACTTACCAGGCTCACAGCTGTTTTTTACTAGATATTCTAGACTAGAAGACTAGTCATGGATTAGTTCCAAGTCAGTTCCCTTAAGACTCCATAATTTTTAATCTCTGCCTCATCCAGCTCCTCATCCGCTGCCGGCTATATCCATGCTTTTCTCTTGTTCAGACCTTTGCTGGGGGAGAAATAAAGTTACACTTGAAGGTTCTTGGAAGAAAATCTGGGATAATGTGGGACAGTAGAGGAGTAGAAGTCTCAATCTGAATGGGGCCAAAAGAATTATTAATCATTCATTTTTGACTTGACCATGCAGCAGAGGACTGTATCCAGTATTGGTGGTGGAAACTGGATGGAATTCTTCTAGATTTTGCTTGGATATAGTACACAGATTTGTTTCCCTAAGACAAGGGTTCACCAACAGCTCGACAAGTTTGTGGTGTTGCTGCAAGACAGCATTGCACTGTTGTATTTGACCTTGAGGTAATCAGGATTTTGTCTTTGAGGTAAGATCCATCAACATCACCTTCTTTCATTTGCCATGCCCCAATGCCTCCTAATATCCACAGAAAACATTTCTGTCTTACCCAGCTCCCTTTACATGACTCTGCTTAAACATATAAGGACAAAATCATACAATGTTTCTAGGCATGCTGCTTTTTCTTTGGTCCTCACAACACTTCTTTTGCAGATGTTAATTTTTTTTGTCAGATAATATAAAAAAATCCCACAGTTACTAAATTGTATAAAATAAATGAATTGGAACAACTAAGATATAGTGATTTAAGAAAGAATAAAACAAAAGATCTTCAAGAAAAATTTCAAAAATACTTCTTTCCTGACTAAATGTCCGAGAAAAATGCCAGGATTTCCTTTTTGTACTGGAAGATTCGAAAGACTAATATAACCATAGCAAACTTTGATAGTATACACAGTAAAGCTGAATATCCTGCTTCATTGTCTCTATTAATGGTATCTTATGATATTAATTTAAGAAAGAAAGAAAATTAACATTACATCTTTATTAGCAGATTACTCAAATGATTTATAATCTCAGAAGTCCCTGTAAGTACTGCTGAAATTTTTTCCATTCACTTCACTGGGCACAACATAAAATGACAAAAAGTGCTTCTCTTGTTTACTTATACTTCTCACCAGGTTATGTAATCTCTTAATTCTGCCACCAGATATATCTCCTTTCTTTTTGTCCTTAGGATTCTTCTACACAATTTCAGTATGCTTGTCTGAGGGAAAAAAAGGGAAAAAAATATTTATATTTTGTTCAAATTTTTAAAATATCTTATGCTTACAACTCTTTCCTTTCACATTAAAAAATACTGGTTTTCGGATTTTTTTTTCAGTAAGGTCTCAAAAAGAAGACCTTCCAGGCTCAAGGACTAAAGACAAGACAGCCTCATACTGCAAAGATTCAGCTGAAAATTTTAATCAGGACTGGAAGTGGAGTTGGCAGATTGATTTAAATTAGGCAGGCCTGGCTCTATATTGGGAAGTCTATGCTTGCATATCCATTTTTTTTTACGCCAGTGCTTCTTTTGGATTCTTAGATAAAAGAGAATAAAGTGGGCATTCTCCACTTGATGCAATTTCACTATACAGTGATTCCCATCAATGTATAATTAAAAGTGGATTTCCTTTTCCCTGAGATGGGGGAGGGTCTGCATAAACCTGGTTGATGTGAAGTGAACAAAGAGAACTTTCATGAGTTCTCCTGCAAACAGTCTATCAGTTACAATTCCTAGTGTTCACACTGCTGCACTGTTCAAAAGGAGCTCTAAAAAAAAAGTCAAGCAGGGGGTCCAAGAAAAATTCAACCCGCATGCCAACTAAGGGAAAGAAAGAGAAGGCAGGAAAAAAAACCTAGCTTTTGTTGTAAAAAGAACTAATGAAGCTGCTCTTAGAACTGTCCACAGTGACACAACAAGCCTGTGCACCCACACACATTGTGAGAATGCCAGTCACCCACGGTAATGAGAAAAGGAAACACTGTGGGCAAAGGAAATATATGAATACATTGCTTTTATGGTTTAACTGTAGGAAATCACAACGCTGGCCCACAGTATCTTGTGCCAACTGCCAAAAGTGGTAAAGTAATACATAAGGTTGTCTACTTATATTTTTCTTACAGACAAGATGGACTGGTGGGGGGTAAAATCCCATTATCATTATAAATTGCTAATTAAATAATTATCAATTAGATGGGCAGACAGAACTCATTCCAATGAATTCCTCCGAGGGCTTTCAGTAAAGAAAAACAGTAATTTTGATTATTTTTTTTATCCATACTTCCTGCCTAGGGGCTCTAAATAGAGATGATATATGGTGCATCCCATGTTAGACTTTCACAGTGTATATCTCATGTTAGAGCTCAGGGACAAACATTGAACTTTGGTGCATATATAGATCTTTTTTCAGTTTTTCAGATAAATGGCCTTAATTTCACTATATTAATTAGATACCCAGGGTTATTTCCTAAGGAATAAAAAGAATACTTTCCAGACTTTTACATAGCTTTGAGAGATCACTTTTTCCCAAGTAACTGATATTTTCTAATATGTCATTGCATTTTCTTTCCCCTTTTTTGCAGAATCCAGAATTTTCTTTGAAATAAAGTATTAAAATATATAATACAGATATGTATACAGACGATAGGCAGGATTTAACATAGTGCAAGAAATATTTTTAATGAACTTTGCTCTGTTCATTAACACCAAAACCAATGCAAAATTAAACTCTTTGCTTGCAGGTTTTAGCTGTCAAGTTTTCAGATCAGACCCTTGGGCAAAATCAAAGTTGAAGCAGTACTGAGCAACAGAAATGATCCTGTCCCATCCTGTACCCCTTACTCCTGTAAGTAATTTTTGTGATGAGAAGGGTCCCTCTGGCCCTTTTAAAAAACTTATTCAGCTATAATCAGTCATTACTCGCATGTGCGCAGAGTGGTTGCACCCACACTTTTCTTGTCCTAAATCAGTTCTGTAAGATAATTATAAGCTATAATGATTTGCAAGTGCTGTTTAAGAAATCTTCAGTTGTTTGTGACAAGGAATATTTTCTAAGAGCAGAAGTTCTGCAGACTGAACTGAAGAGTCACATTAATGTTTGGGACAGAGTTTTCATTGCCAGCAAACACCAACAAAAAGTGAGGAGCGGAAATGGTAACATGAAAGATGGACTTTTAATTCCAAAGCCAGGAACATTTAAATATGAATGGGGCTCGCTGCCGTCCTCTATCTTTTGTCAGGAAATATGAAGCTCTGGAAGTCCTTTTGTTGCCTTCTTTGTTAACTGTATGAGGCTGAAAGGAGTTAGATGGCTTGTTTCATTTTCAAACCCTGTCACAATGAGGGTCTCAAAAATGAATGCTGATAAATATATGAAAATGCTGAAGAGTTCATAAAGGATAGAAAACTTTCTGTTTCATAATCGTCTGTCTTTGGATGACTTACTAGGTCATGACAACCATAATGAAAAACAAACAGCAAGGAAAATTTTTTAAAGTTTAGAAAAGGGAACAGACTCGTAGAATAAAATAAAAATATCATGATAGAAAGATAGATATTTGAGAACAAGATCAAGAGATGTGTTTAGCAATATGCAATCTTTTGCCTTCCTATTTTGCTATTTTCCCTGTTAGGTTCTGGGAGATCACGGAATCCCAGGGTAAGTTCCTCACAGTGATGCTCTCTAATGTGATTTACTTTGAGGAATACTTAATGGAGAAAGGTGCATAGTACATTTAGTTATTGAGTTTTTGTTCATGGTTCAGGATTGATCCACTTGAGTCTTTCAGCAGGGAGTAGTTTTCCAGTGTGGCACAGCACGACTCCAAATCAATAAGGTTAATAGATGTGGTGGCCACACAGTCAGAGGTGATGTGCCTGGCATTTTCCATGCCAATGAAGAAAATTTCTGATGACGAGATGTCATTTTTGTGCCGGCAGTAATGTCACCCTGATTACCTAGAGCATATAGCCAGTTAGTAAGTTAGCAAGACTGTAAATGGCCCATTAATCTGAATTATCTTTACAGGAATTGCTTCAAAAAATTTTGCTTGCACCCAAATTACTGGTGCCTGTGATTCTTGAAATGCCAACAGCATACTTGCTATATAAAAACAATATTGCTGTGTAAAAGTGACTAAATGGGAATTGCTAGCCTGGGACTTCACTCTATATTTTTAAACTCTCAACAGCACACTATAAAACATGCAATGCCAGCCTAAAAAAAAGAAAAAAAGTTGCATGTTGTTTTAAAAAATAAACACGTGAGCAAAGAGGAAAAAAATACAATGCAAGATACCACTGGAAAAAACTAATAATGCGGATGACAAATCTACTGATGTAATGAGAATGTGATATGTTGGTGTTCCTGCAGTTCTAATTTTCTCCGACTTTTTAAAATATGCAAACTCTTAACAGTGCCTCCCAGATCATTAATGGGTACACATTCCCAGATGGCCTGCATTGTGAACAAAGTGTTGGACTGGACTGGAAAGAGAAATCTGTTTAATATTCCAATATCTAAATGTCAGGAAGGTGTAATTCAGAGTGCCACTGAAAGATGAGCTGAACAGAATACAATTTATGGTGACTTTAGTTAACAAATGGCATTAAGGGAAGAATTTCCATAATTAAATCATTAACTAATATGAAATATTGATTTCCTCTCTGATGTTACTGTATTATCACTTGTCAGACTTGCAGATAAGCGAAGAGCACTCAGTGCAGTCCCTACCAGGAACAACAATAATTTGCATTATGATAACACTGTCGAGCACTATCAAGCACAGAAAACAGAGCAAGGTGCCATGTGTGCCAAGCCATCCTTGCCCTAAAGAGCTCACAGATAACGTTTTGATGAAAAATAATAGGATGGTTGCAACGGATGTCTGTGCAGACAGACTGGATAAAATGATGATTTGTACT
This sequence comes from Rhagologus leucostigma, assembly GCA_013397725.1. Taxonomy (NCBI): domain Eukaryota; kingdom Metazoa; phylum Chordata; class Aves; order Passeriformes; genus Rhagologus; species Rhagologus leucostigma. The sequence continues at coordinate 1,819,633 of VZTD01003959.1, forward strand.
GGGAGGCTGCTCCCACAGTGGCTTCCTCACACTCTCTACTGCGTGATAACTGATTCAGAGCTTCTCCTGGCCATCTCTACAAGGTTTCTAGACAGCTGCTTATCTGAAGAGATAAATTCTATTACAGTTAATATCAAGAACTTCCATTTTCTAACTGCGAAATTTCGGGGTTTTTTGGCTGTTCTGTATATAATCCTGTTGCCCAAGGGAAGTTGAGTACGTACCGTGGAAGCAATACAGCAAATTAAATAACGATTTTACTTATATTCCAATATGCTCATTAAACATGTTAAATAGTGGAACATATTAAGTTAACTTGAAAATGCAGAAGGACTAGAAGAGGCAAGATTAAAAAAAATTTACACTGAAAAGATCCTCCTTAATTGAGTTGTAATCAGTTAGTATTGATCATTAGTCCTTTTATCAGCATGATGAAGATAATGATGATAATGATGACGATGATGCAATGTGCAGCACTTGGATCATAAAGAGAGGATGGAAAATTGTTTAAATATTTGATGATAATTCTTTCTTGAAGGTGATACAGACTGCACAACCTTGTATATTACTCTCAAATTCATGAAAAAGCTTGAAAAGAAGTTGAATAAGCAATTTTTTTTAATATACTTTCCTTGACCTGCTTTTAAAGAAATGGTCCACTCTTTGCTAAAATGGGAAGAGGATATATTTTTGAGAAATGCTTTCAAAAAAAATGTTATTTTCTACCTCAGTCTTTCAGCAGGAAAGCAGTTCTTTTGCCAGTCAAACATTCAAAAATCATGTCTCATTTGAATAAATTAACATATTTTGTGGCAAAAATTAATTCCAAGGAAGGAACAATAAATACGAAAGCAATTTAAATTGTGTATTTTACAGGGGAGGGGGGAAGAAAAAGAAAACCCAACATTGTCATGCGTATGACAGCTCAGCTAATTTGATGGGCTTTGATGTTAATTTAGGGTTTACTTTAATTTCAAAACATATTTTTTCACTTAATAAGGGAAACAAAAGAAACTTTCAACCAGTTTGTTATCTGGGAATGTTTTGGCTTCTCAAATGTGAGAACATGATTGTTTTTATTTCCAGGAGGAGATAATAACACTGAAGCAATAAAAAAGAGTCAAGGCAGCTTGCACAGCACAGGAAGTTCACAGCCAGAGACTTAATTTCCCACACAATGTACTGTGCAATGGGCCCATTAACATAGATGAATAGGCTCTTTAAAGGTTTTTTTTTTCCAGATATGCAGCTGCCGCTGAATGGTGCTATGTTAATAAGGTACTCACTTGCCTATTCTTCAGGTACTCTGGCATTCTCTACCTAGGTAATCTCCATATAGGAAAAGCTATTAGGGATTGTATCTCCTACCACACCTTCAATTATTTTAACACCTGCACTGATAATCCAGGCAAGGTAAACTGGTAGGGGGCCAAGGGTCTAAGTCCATCCTCCCCCCACCCCAGAAGTCACATCTCAAGAGGGAGGGGCTGAAGGAGAGGGGGAAAGGAAAAAAAGTAAAGTCACTTTTATTACACATCAGTGGGAACATTCTGAAAAAGCTTTCATGCCTAGGAAATTGTTATTTCTTCAAACAACTGACAGCCTGCAGAGGAAACTCTAATGGAAATCCAGCTCATGCATTGTTATGCATGGCCCTCATGTAGATACATGGGGGTGGATTAAGTTAGCTTCCAAAGGGTCTATTGTGTGCAGCATTAATTTGCAGTGCTCTTGATATTTGAGTTTGAAGGTTTTACAACCTTTGTGTTTACTTAGATGCACTATATCCTATGTTTGTTTATTTCCTTCCACAATCTCTTATTATCCAGTAAATGTTACATTTATCTTTATTAACTTTCAATATGTTGCTGTAAGTTACAGGGAAGGAAATAATTATGACCTCCTTCAGATGTATTAGTTTTAGAGAAGAGTTTTGGCTTTTTTTTTTCTTCCTGGTCAGTTCTGACTTTTCCATCTGTTAAAACAGGGGCCTTCTTTATTAAGACAGTGGAGTAATAGCATAAAAATTGTGTCTTTTATTATTACGATATATTAGCCTATAAGCAAATATATTTTCCTTGTCATATATGATAAATAAATAAACAGGCAAACCAACCAATAGTCTTCTAAGAGAATCTGACACTGGTGCAATTGCCTCTTACTACACAGACATATAAGAAGAAAAGATGCACGTACCGCTCTCCATCGTCACAACCTTTCCACTGTTTTCTCAGCATCCATTACAAATTTGTTGCTATAACCTACAGGTCTTCTTCTCCCAATATTAAGATGCAAAATACAAACACGACTTTTCCCCTGCTACCTTAGCTTGTTTCCTTATTTTCCTATAAAGATTAATATACACTGCAGACAGGCACTTTTGTAAGTTCAGCTTTTCAGTGAGGTTTATATTCAGAAGTTCCTAACGGATTTTTATTTGAACTTGTCAGGGATGTCTAGAAGTGTTAGTTTTTCAACACTGAACTAAGAACTCAAAGTAACTTGTACATTCAAAGGAAGCTATGATCCTAATCTGAACTAAAGGGCTCAATTGAATAAAAATAGCTTATGCTCGAGTAACTCAAGTTATGTGTGGCTGCTTCCCCTCCCCCTTTATATGGAAGTCAGTCAGTTAGGCATTTTTGTATTTTAATAACACAAAAGGGTTTCTTGTGGAAAGAAATAAATGCCTGACTTACAGTAACTAGGGTCTGAGTAGTATCAGGTGCACAGTTTACTCAGAAAAACCTCCTAACACTGAGGGAAGACCTCTTAAAACTGCAGAAAGTTTTGAATTCAGGTTTTGATGCTACATAATGGATAAAAGAAAAGAAATTATCTTCTTTAGGGCTCAGTCATTCACTCCTTAGGGCACAACAGCAAAACCAGCTGCCTCTGGACCTGCCTGCTAGTTAGGGTAGGGGAGACTATTTGTAACCTGTCCCAGACTAACCAAGAACTGCAAAACAAATGACAGAAAGACAGCGAACACAGCTGTTGGAGAAGTGGAGATCTTAATCCAACTTTTTGGGCTCAAGATCTTTTCTAATGTCCTACGACATTATAACAGCAGGGATAGAAGGAACTCTGTTTCACAGATCTGTTTGAAGTGCTGTGGTACTACTGGCATTGTATAAAACAATAGCACAGCTTCCTCTAGAATGTGATAAAAAATATATGAAACCATGGCTGGTCCAGAGAATATAGATCCAGTGCTTCTGTTCTCCTCATTTTATAACGCAAGGACAAGAAGTGATAGTAGAGAGATTCAAATTCAAAACCAATAAAAAGGAAATTCATTTATTCATCAGTTTGGATATTTAGACTGTCAGTATGCAATATCACATTATTTCACCAAAGTCAGATTAAATCCAACAGAATAAACAGAAATCCAATGCTTATATAATACAACGATCTCCATCATTACAATAGTTGATTCAAATTAGTGGAAAATAAAAGACCTTGGTCAAAAGCAGTGTAGTCCTTATTTACTATCACAAAATTGTGTGTCTTCAACTGAATATTTAGACCCTGGCTCCTGCCAGAGATATGGCGCTGCAACATTTGACTACTTCCTTGATACAGTAAAACAATTCTCACCTTGGGTTGGATACAGAGATTTTTTTCTAAATGAAACTGCAAGAACTAGAAAGCAGACAGTATTTGTGGTTTTCTTTTTTTTTTCCTTTTCCTTTAGTTGTTTGTATGTGGTGTGTTTTTCTGTTGATTTTTTTATTTTAAGATAGATAACTCCAAAGTTTTTCCAAAATAGAGTGAAGAACTGAGTAAATACCATATAGCCTATTTTGCTCTTATAAAAGTGGGTAAAGGCCTTGTGGTCAGGTATAGTTCTCTAGCAGAGCTGTTTATTTAGTATATGAGGTATGAGCACACTTACTGCATGTTAATTCTTTGTCATTTTTTCCATCCTCCCCCTATTCCACAAAAGGAGTCATATACAAAGAATGCATCATACTCCTTCATTTTTTATCTTCGCCTTCTTTAAGCAATCATTCCGAGGAACATGTGCCCCAAAATTTGGTAATGAATGCTCAGGGTATTAAAGAAGGGTCTGATTTGCCTTTGGTTTCAAAGTGTGCACAGTACTTTGACTCGCTCTACACCAGGCTCTTGACAAGCTGGGGAACGAAATCTGCTCCAGGTCTCACAGTAACTCAGATGTTCACTGCCCTCAGTGCATCTTGGAGAGGTGCAGGACAGACCAGAGCAATCCTCTCTCATTACTGAAACCTTCCAAGTAGATATGGAACTGTCTATATCTCCACTTTCCCATCTCCTTGGAGCCAATCAGGAGCAAGCAAAACAAAAAGCTTTTACCATTTTGTGCACCTTTTAAACACAAGAAGCAGTCTATCTCATAATCTCCTTCTGACTCATGCAATATTGAATATTGAATGAATACCTGGAGTTACCTGTGGTAGTGAGGAGATGAAAGTCAGCAGTTTCCTGTTCAGCAAATGAGCAGGTACCATGATCTTCAGGGCAGGTTACCCTTCCAGGATCTCTGAACGTGATCTGTTGACCTGGGGAAACCAGGAGGAGTGGTTAAAGGAACTGTACTGTATGGTGGAAGAAGATGAAGACGAAGATGAATTAAGCTGCACGATTTGTACACCTGAGATAGTAAAAGACACTCTTCAAAGCTGAGGAGTGGTCAATCAAAAGTTTGTTACTAGCCCAAGAAAATTATAGATGCTCTCTAGAGAGTAAAAACAATTGGAAAGCAGTTAGTCAAGTGGAAGAAAAAGTTTAATGAGAAGCATTGTAAGGAAAAAATAAACATAAAGAGAAGGAAACAAAGAAAATCAAATGTCAAAGTAGTAGTAAGCAATTGGAGAATAGTAAATACCTGTGCAAAGTAAAGCACAAATTGTGAGAACGTGGTGCATGGATGACAGTGAAAAGTGAATGGAGGGCAGTAAAAGGATGTCTACCTTATTTGGATAATGATATTACTCTGTCAAAAAAAAAAAAGAAAAAAGAAAAACCTAATTGGAATAGACCTATATGAACTACAAAAAACATGTAATTTTCTCTCTGATTACTCCCTTCTATGTTCATGTACCCATTGCTCAGGGTCCTGAGCACCTTGTTAACCAGGAGACATCACCACGGAAGACCATCAGACATCGACCTGCTGAGCAAAAGCCTCTACTGGTGGCATATGCTACACTCATGACATCCTGCAGGCTGGGCCTCCTTGAGATTCCACCCAAAAAACCCAAAGGAAAATAATAGCAATAACAGCCAAGCAAGGGGAATGCTGGAAAAGACTGTCTGCAAGGACACCAAGGCTGTCTCAGTTCTGCTTTGGGGTCTGCGTATTACAACACACCCATGGAAAGGACCAGACTCTTTTCCCCTTTCTTTTCCCTGTATGCCTGGCATGTACACCTCTAGGCTTAACTTCAGTCCTCCCTTCTCCAATCTTCAGAACAGCATGCTCTGAAGCACAGCTTGTTATTAGTCAGATGGGAAAGAGATGGGACCAGATTCTCTAATTATTTTTAATGGCCTTTCCTGGTACACCGCAGAGCCCTGCACCCCTCCATGAGGGGTGGGCTGTCAAGAGGCTCATGTTGTATAGCATGGGACTGATAAACCTCTCCTATTTTAGATTATTTATAGTTTGTTTAATGGAAAGCTGTCAAGCTGTCTTTTTAGATAATGTTGAAGGTAATTAACTATCAAACTACAGGCGTTTTTAAAATTTTTAAATAGAAAATGTTTTCTGATGTTTTACAGGGCAAAAAATGCATCTCAGACTTGGAGCACTAGCAGTTTTTGGGATGTGTTCTGATACGAAAACTCAATAAGTCACTGTTAATTTTTGCACCCCAAAAATTTGGTGTCTATAAGTGCAAAATGGGCCTGTGTTTCTTTCCAGTCAGGACTGCTTCCACACACTGGCCAGGACCAGTAACCCTCAGATGAAAGCTCATTTCCCTATCACTTTGCTTCATATAATGAAATATTGACCCAAATTAGCCTTGGTTTCTAACTGTACCTGACACAGCAAAGGCCTCTGGTGACAGACAGTCTCGGCACCATGCACTTTAAAATACAGTATGGGCAAAAATAATACAAAATCCTTGCATAGGAAGAGGAAGCCTAGATAACTCATTTTCTTCTCTTCCAAAGAGTACGTCAGTAATTTCATATCTTGGGGACTAATGAAAATTACAGGACGACGGGTGGTTTTTTTTTACTTTATTCCTCTGTAAATACAGACCGAGTCATTAACAGGAGAAGGAACAGAGTGATCCCAACAGTCTGCCTCTTTAACACTGGAGTCTGTGTCTGTCTCTCTGCTGCTCCTGGAGGCAGCTCTTAACAGCCACCTCCAGGATAATGTGGCTCAGAGACAACCAGCCTTGTTGCTGAGCGCTGTGATTTTTTTTCAGCAACCAGGCATCTTGTTTAAACCACCACAGAGCAGGGGCAGAGCCTGCAAGAAGCTGAGGTAATCATTTTTACATTAACTATCTGGCAAAGATGTGGGCTGCAGACAGGGAGAAGGGATACAGAGGCAGGGAGGAGCTGCAGAAAATGACAGTGAAAAATGAAGGAACAGTCTTTTAAAAGGAATCCAGTGTTCCTTGGTAAGGTATGACACTGCAGGAAGACTGAAAGCAGAGAAGGGAAGGCAGAAAGGCTGCACATCTGCATTCTGCACATTTAGTTCTAATGTACTCTTTTGCCTTTATCTTTTTTGTTGTTTTTCAGGCCAGCTGCAAAGTTTTGCAAAAGACTCCCACTTCCAAAGCAAACCAAAAAGTCAGGGTACAGTGGTGGTGCGTCTTATCTATGGATATTTCTTTTTCTATTTTGTTTTCCTGAGATCAGCTGCTGAGGAAATAAAACCCCATGCAATTTCCAGCAATGAAAAGTGAATCAGTTCTTTTGCTCAAAAAAAACCCCCAACCTCATTTTCATATTTCCATATTTAATTTTTGCACTTGCATGTACATTTCTGTTATCTTCCAGCCACATGTTGCTATTTGTCTCTGTAGTGAGGGATTTTTCTCCTTTTTTTTTTGACTGTGGGCTATGTGAAGCCTGACTTGCATGTAAAAGATCCACAGGGAAAAAATCCTCCAGTCCTCACTGAATTAAAGAGAGCTGGCATGCCACAGGTTTTGTGGGAACACTCCACAGTCAGCACCACCCTGGGTGGCACGTGGAGCAGGCGAGGAGCACCACACACCTACAGACCAATATCTCGTGGCCAGTGCAAAGTCCCACAGCAGATCAACAGACATGGGCAATGGGAGACTGAAAAAAATTAGCAGCCACTTGCTTTTCCAAAAATCAGCCAGCTTTGGCCAACTAAACACTGTTTGACACTCAGCTAGTAACTCTGCAGTTTCCACAGAGTACAGCTACCTACACTCAGGCAAAAGGAGAGGTCTGAGATTTATGAGACCATTCCAGGCAATTTTACTGCGTTTAGGCTGTCATTTATGTTAGTCATCCCTCAGCTATCTGCCTTTCAATAAGATTCAGGTTTGCAAGATATTTGGGTGCTTTTGAAAAGGTTACATACAGTCAAAAGCAGGCAGCCAAGACTCCTGCACTCAGCCAGAGTTAGTGAGGCAGCTCAGCCTTACAATATGTCTTAACCCAGAGGCAGCAGTTCTTGGACAGACATCATTTCTGTTGTGCTTGCTGGCAGACAAGATTTCAGACAGACTCTGGTTATGATTTAATTCTGGTCTACATGTTCAGTGCTCAGTCAAAATCCTTGTGCAGCCAACACAGCAACTGCTTTCAATAGGAGAGAGAGTAAATGTAATGTTTTCAGTTTGAACAATATTTCAGTTGTTGTTTTGTCAGTGGACCACAGCCACTCACGAACTGCTCCAATCTGTTCCCAGACTGCAGACAGCTCTGCTTTGTCCACATAAAGTGTGTTCAACGAACTAGCCCTGCAAGTCTGCAGGAGTAACATACCTCCAGCTCCAGTGTGTCACTGTTGCTTCTGGTGCCCTCATGGGACTGCCAAACCCACCAGTGTTTCTGCTCTCTGCACCTGCAGCAGGAAAAAATTTTTAATAAGGGTTCTTCCAGCCCTTCCAGACAGAGTTGGAACTCAAAAAACACAACAGTGCGTGTTGTGTATCAGCTGGTATTGATCTCCTTTCCTTCCCATTCTTAGCTTTCTGTATCTCCATATTTACAAGTCTTCCCTCCTTTGCACCCAGGTGCCAGCCAAGCCATGCAACTGCAGTTCCCAAGGTTTGAGAAGTGACTATTGATAATGTATGAAGACTATGATATTTTGTATGGGAATCGACAGGTTTTGAACTTAAAGAGGCTACGAGTAAAATCAGTGTGAAAGTGAGACTCTGGAAAATTAAGGACAAAGTAATGGGCTTTCATGCAGTTTCTTCAACTTCCAAATGTACCTGCAACTAATATTGAATTATCACTATAAACACTAAACATTATAAAGACACTAGATTACTGTTTCTAATGTAAGGGGGGAAAAAAAGCGTGGGTTTCTTTTTTCTTCTGAGAGGGGAGTGTTTGTGTGTCATTTGGCAGTTTAAAGGTTTATATAGCCTATTCCTACGAAAATCTTGAAATTCAGCCAAAGACATCCTGGTATTACACACTTCTGCATCTCTATTCATGTAGCATTTTCCTTCTGGAGCAGTTAACATAAAAGGTCTTGGTTAAGAGAAGCTTTCCTCTTGGAAAAGATAATCTGCCTTCAAAGTTATAAGTTAAACAACTGAGTGGTCTAATTGATTGAACATTTACAAATTATAATTGAATTTGTGCCAAACTATGTGAAAAAGATTTATGTTCCGCTTCCCATTCTGTTTATCCCTCATTTTTTTTGTGTGTGTGTGCATGTGTGAACTGAATCTTTGGGAACTCCTTTCACTTGATGCATCATTGAGGTGGTTAAACACATTGCATTATGGCAGTCTGTCACATCAGTGTTTCAAACTGAAATACTGGACTTGACACATCCCTGGAAAAGGAAGTTAGACCATCCAAAATCCAGAGTTATGTTGCTTTTGAAACTTGAGATTCTGAAGACAGAATTTTCACTTACTTAACTTCTACTGCAGAGGAAAAAAAAAAAGGAAGAAAAAAAAAAGGTTTAAGTAATTATAATGCAGCTTTTTAAGCATTAAAAAGAATTTTCATGAAAATAATAGTGTCTTGATTGTCCTGCTTGTGAGTGGAGACAGCCAACTCTCTGTAAATACTCATATTTATTTTGGTGAACCTCTGTGAAGTAATTATGGAAGGACACTAAGGGGGAGAGAATCTGAGTCTCCAGCAAACAAAATGCAATGCATTGCCGTATTTCTATACAACAATTTCTTGAATATGAGGAGTCCAAAAGCATGTGAACTCTTACCTGAGCCCTTGATGATGATGAAAATTTAGCCAATGAACAACATTCTTGAGAGAATGTTTCTTTCAACAGGATGTGATCCAATACTCAGACGAAGACCTGTAGTAGTTTCAGGGCTCTATCTTGTATTTCCAAAGGAAGAATTGCAAGTCTATTGAAATGCAAAGCTTTACTTCTAGAGTTGTACATAATATGCTCCAAAACAATGGCATCAACAACAAAGGTAAGATTTTTTTTCAATCTTGTTTTCCTATGTATGAACCCCCAAATAATTAAAAAATCTTCTACCGCATTCTTCAGCTTAACCCATTCTCACACTGTAACACTGCCAGACAAGTTCACTGATCATACACGAGACTGAAAGTGATCACCTTCTACTCTAACCAGAGAGTATCAAAATTTCTTTTTGTGATTTCATTACAAAAAAACAATTTAAAAAATCCTCAGGATTATGAGCAGCCGTATTTCAATATTGTGATTCAAAAGGGTAGAAATAGGACCAGGAAATTCTAGTTTTCTAACTTTAATCAGCATACAGTAGTGTGGATGAGTAATTAGAATGAAAACAAGAGTAAAGATGGATTGCCAGATTTGGAGGAAAAATACTGCCTTCTGGACAATATTGCCAGCTTAAGATTATATGCAAGTCTCAGTTATTTAGTGTTTTCTGTTACAACGGAGGATATACAATATATTAAGTCTAACAATAAAAAGACAAGGTATATAACCCTTAATAATATCAGAGACTGCTTGAAAATGTGCAACATTATCACAAACATGTATTGCATGTATTGTTTCTATTATTTTAAATTTCTAAAACTTTTTTTGAAATTGAATTCATGATTTTTAAGTACTTTGGGGTTAACAATAACATTTGTTGAAATTTCCAAAATATAAAATATACTACTGTTTGGCGTGTTTAACAAAGCTCTTGAGCAAGGAAGGAGAAGTATTAAAATAATCTTAAATCTTCAGTGGATTCTAAAGAATATCTGTTACTTGAATACCCCATGGCATCTAAGATCCAAATTGCATGATAGTTTATGCTGTCCTTCCTTCCATCTCAGAATCATCTGTAAACGACTCTCCCTTTCCATCAACAGTTTTCTTGTGATAAAGTCCTGCCTCTTGCAACGCCCATGTCAGAGCTCCTGAGTTTATAATATACATTCAAGGCCTCACGGGATTCTCTAATATTTATACAGCTGTGGCAAACACTTCAAAATTAACCACCTGACCTTCCCCAAAATGCTCAAAGAGCTCAAATTCCTTATTACACACAAAAGAGTCAAACACATTTGAAGGCCCTAAGGCCATGATGATTTTTTAGCTATCAGGCATAAAAACCCCTCCATCCACTTTTTCAGAGGACTCTGTTTCACCAGCGCCTTTTTAATCTGCTCTCCACATTCTACCCTATCTTCTGTCTCCACAAAGAAGCCATCTCTATTACAGGGGCAATAAATTACCATTGAAGAAAGAATGGTCACTTTTTCTGGAAGCAAAATAGGTGTTAAATCAATACCAAATTCACAGCTGAGACCCAGTCAGACTTTGCAGAGTAGAGACTACAGTCTTTACTGTGCTCCCATGAAAGGGCTCGTACCTCTTTTGTCCTTCTAACTTCAGTCTGATTTCAAACCCACTATAGGATAAGGCATAAACTTTTGCAAAATTTTTTTCCTATTTTGATTTATAATTAATTATTACGGTGAATACTTTCCTTTACTTTCTATCTCATCTCAGGATTCATTTTTCATGAATGAAACTCCTGTGAAAAAAGCAGTTTTACCACAGAAATTTACTGCTGAGATGGTTGTTGAACTGAAGAGCAGAAGGACAAACACTCTTTGCACTCACCGAGGAGCAGCTCTAGGCCTGTTTGGGGTACACTCCTCTCCCAAGAAGAGGAGAGTCTGGTGGGCACTCAGGTTAGATCCTCGTCACCTTGGACATGTTTCACGTAGGTTAAAATACAGCAAATTGATACAGTGGGCCTTTGTCCCTTAGCAGGGATGCAGTCATTGTCCAGCTCGCATTACCTCAGTAAGTAGCACTGGTTTCTTTGCCAGATTGCCTGGTAAGGCCGCGTCAGGCTCTGGATTTACCCATTACCACAGGGTTTAACAACCTTAAACACAACACTGAATTACACCTCCAATTGCTATTTCCATCTGATTAACACTGAAAAATGCAGAAGGCTGGGTACATGTGTACAACACTAGTAAATGGACTAACACATTGAGCCATAACATGCAGCACTTAAACTTCATTCAACACTTAACTCACGATTATTTACCAAGCCTTTCAGAAGGGGATGTGATACTGCAAAATATAGAACAGAAAAAGTATGTCTGCTTTAAAAAATGAATAAATATTTGAAGGACTGGCAATAAACTTTTAGGAAATCTGTCACTGAAGGGATCTCATGTAGCCACTGCTCCCACTACCCATACCAAAGATTCACAAAAGTCATGATTTTGGAAATAACTGCTCAGGAATAGGAGAAACAAGTTCAAAGCTTTGCTCTTGGCCATAATCTTAAACAAAATAAATATAAAATTCACACAGATAATTTTGCAAAATAATTGTCAGTTTTACCATTGTGGCGTAACTGCCTGCAGTTCATCCAAATACTCATCAGCCAGTCTAGAAGTTTATCTAAACTGGGCATCACAGTCATTAAGAAACTCAGTGAAAGGTAGGTTATGGATGTAGAACAATACTACCATTTTTAAATTACTGAAATAGAGCTTTGAGTTATAATAAGAACCAGAGCTAAAAGTTGAATGCCAGCATTTTTTTTTGTTTTGTTTTAGGCTTTCATGTTGACCTCTGCTCTACACAAACTTAAATCTGTTTTACATCAGAAGCTGCAGGGACAGAAGAGTACATGGGAAAAGAACATGTCTGGGAGTTCAGAGAGGACCAGCTAAATTTTTTGAGCTCCAGTGGGATTGGTGACATAACTAAAAAGCAACAAACAGCAGGTGAGAGTGAGTATTTAAATATAAATAAGGACACTTTGAAGCCATAAGTTTTTATTGATCACATTCACATTTACAAATCAAAGTCTCTGCTCTTAGAAAAATATTTAACTAAGAAAGAATCCAAAAGTCATAAAATACCAAGGAGGGAAAGAAAAAATATTAGAGAAAAGTAAAGGCATGGAATCATGTTAATAAATATTCCCCAGACTAAAAAAAATCAACTAAATACCCTATTTTCTTTAATTAAAAATCACTGAATTATTTAAGGATATCTGCCTGAATTAATTATTGAAGACACATCCAGATATGCCTAGTGGTGTGATTAGTGGTTTATATGGCTATTAAGGTCTGCCCATTTGGACCTGAATTCAACCTCCAATTAAAAAAGTTATTAGAAATTCAATCCCACAAACAACTTAGCACATCCATGCTCCAGGCTTTAAAATGGTTAAATATTTTAATTCACATAATTCATCCATTAGCAAAAAACCAGAGCTTATTTTCTTTTTTGAGTGGTCAATGTATACAAAGAAACAATGCCCGTTTTATGGCCATGGTTTAGCAGCATAGCATTTGCCATCCTACTAAAGGCGCTGCTCACACTCTATCCATGGGATCAGACTTCAAATAGCAGCACATTCAATCTGCAAAAAAGTGGTGGTTACAATAGCATAGCAATAACAGTTGCAGATAACAATCTGAAAGGCTGAGACCACTGAAACACAATGGTTTGCAGTTAGAAAATATTTGTGTGTTTTACCAGAATGTAGCCCAATACACTGCCGACTGGGAAATCTGGTGGGAAGACAAAAAATTGGATCAGAGCTCCGTCAAATGAAAAGAAATCCAGTCTTGCTGAACTGAAATGTGATCATCCGGATAGCATTTCTATCAGCTCATTTGTTTCAAATCCAATTTAATGCTGTATTAGAAACTTTATTTTAACAAATGCTAATGCATAGGTGCAACTTGGCTGCTAAAGGAAGCCCATGAGTAGGTCTGAACAGCCCTTCCTACACAGGGACCCCATAACCACGCTTTGTGAACAGACACATATTCCCTTTACCAAGCAAAGGCAGACAGCTGAGGTGCTGAATACCATAAAATAGGTCTTATAAGGTCTTGTGCAAGATGTGTGTTTAGCCCTGTTGGCCTTAGCAGTGACCAGGAGGATGATGGGGAGTTAGTACAAGCAAGGAACAAACATTTAGTGATATTTAGTCAGAAAACTTTGCCAGCCTCCAAAAATTTGCAGCTTAGAGACTTCCCACTAGCAGACCTTGCTGGATTTCTCTTCCACAAACTTATCCAGTTGCCTACTGACCTGCCCCGTAAAGGATCAATATTCACAGCATGCAGGTTTGCACTGTGCAGAACCATCGTGGTCCCCTCTGAGGCTGTGCATGTTGCCTTCATTTAATCCCCACACTTCTGGTATCAGAAAAAATAGTGGCTGCTTGTTAATCTCCATGGCAGTCATGATCTTCGGTCCCTTTTTCTTATCTTCTCTGCATTACCTTTTTGGCAGTCTGAAGAATATGGCATATATGGATGTTCCTTCTGTGTAGGATGTGAAGTCAGGACTCCGGGGGTCTGTGGCTGCTCCTCTGCTCCATGGAGAGTGTTCACATACCTTCACCTTGCATTTAATGATTTGCCTTGTATGAGCTGAATTATTTTCCAAATATTTCTGTTTTTTCCTAGAGGAAGGAGTCTTGATGACCATTCTAATCTAAGACCTAATTTAGATACCCGGCTGGTGTTTTGAAGGAGACAAAGTTAGATCTTGTTGTACTAAATTTATCGGGTGAAGATCTAAGTGTTTCTGTTTAGTGAAATGCAGAAATTTGTGCCATTAATGTTTGCTATTTGACAGTGGTTTCTTTTCATTACATGAAATGAGAAAACAGAGCCAGTTCATTATGAAGATAGTGAAAGTTTTAATAAGGCCAATACAACCTGAATCCTACGAGTGCATGTGGGGAAAGTAATGTATAAAAATGCAGCATCAAAGAAAGATGAGCAGGGAACGGAGAGCAGAGAAACATGTAATGAGCCGAGTCAGACTGAAGTCTAAGATAATTGCTTAAAGATTACAGAACTTAAGAAATGCTATCCTACAGCAGGAGTAGAAAATGGATAGAAATGAATGGGACCCAGTCAATCTGTAACCACATTGTAAGGACCAAGATAATTTCCCCCATTTTTCAGGTGTAGAAGCTGAGGCTCTGAATAGAGTTAGCAGTGAGGGTCTCACCCAGAACAGATCGGCTTGATCTGGGATCAGACCTGACCCAACTTGTTCTTTGCCCAAAAATCTCTTCTAAATATTTTTTGTATTAACTCTGGGACTAGAGATAACTGAATAACCTGTCAGTGTGAAATAATTAACTTTCCTAATGGCAAAGAGTGAGGCTTGTGGCCCAGTTTAAGTTCTTGCTGTTAGTACAGTGTTAAATAAGCCAGTTGATCAGTGGGGCTCTGATGATTTATTAATCGTGCTGCCAATGAGAACTCATGCTGAAGCTTACTAGGGCTCAAACCTAATTTTAAAATACTGAAGGGAATCTCAAATCTTTCAAGGACTTATAGAACAGGTTGTACATTTGTCATACATTAATACAGAAAGTAAAATGCATCTCAATAATAAGGACTGCATCTTTCACCAGTTCAAAGTACTGCCAGCAACAGTAATAGCAAATTGTGTTTTATCATGCTTTCTTGCAATTCCACAAAAATGGATTGATATCCCAGTGTATTAAGCAATTCCTATGTTATGTACTAAGTACCTCTGTTTTTTCAAAAAGAGGAAAAAAACCCACCTAAATCTATTTTCATTTGGATAGGAGTACTTTATATTTTCATTTCAATGGAAACAATCCAACTGACCTGAGGTCCTCACTGAAAAAAATTTGAGCATTATTAAAACAGCTGAAACAAAAGACTACAAATTTTGTTTTTGTTTTCTCACGAAACATTCACAGCACCAAACTGCCTTAGTTAAGATCATTACTTCTAAAATTTGATTATTTATGCCTCTTTTAGGGTGACAGTGCACCTACCTAGTAGAGATTTATTTAGCAACTGTCTGCTACCCCAAGAGAGGCTCCTTTTCTCCTTCACCTTTCTAAATACACAAATAAGCAGAATTTCAGTGGAAACTGATCCATAAACAATTACCAGGCACTAAAAATCATATGGGAAACCAAGCAGAGCTTATATTAAGAGGATTTGATAATGTGCACTGCCATCAGCTTTGGTGTATTTTTAAAGTTCAGATTAGCAACTTTAAAATATATGTATATATTAAAGAGAATTGTATGAGGATCCGGGAGATATAGTAACAGTTAAAATATTACTACACTTTGGACTTGCTTGGGCTTTCATCTGTGTACTGTTTGATAAAGATGGTTAAGTATTATCTTCCCCATTTCACACTTTAAGAACATGAACCACAGACAGACTGAACAATTTCTGAAGCCATCAGAAAGATCATTTTACACTGGAAAAAAAAGCTCAGCTGAACCTTAAGGCTACGTCCACACTGGCAAACAGTGCAGACCAGAGGAAGCCGATTTTCAGAGCAAAACAGTTGACAGCGAGGACCAGAAATCTAATTTACAAGAAATTTTAATTTTAATTAGTTTATTTTTTTTTACTTTGGACTATCCTTTGTTAACCCCACAGACCAAGTACCTATTTCTCTTTGGAGCGTATCAGATCTAGTTGGTTTACTTTTATTCAAAATTAATTCCAGTTCACGCACTTGAGACAGTTCCTCAACATGAGCAAAAGCATAAACGATGGAGATGATCACAAGACCTACTTTAGAAGTTCCTGTCTGATCCAAGCTAAAATTCAAAGGCAGACTCAGCCTTTGCAATGTCAGCTGGACAGAGCCTATTTCAGAGCAGTGTGGAGCCAGCAGTGAGGTGAGGATAAGGGGCATTTGCAGAAGCTCCAGTGGAACCAGCTTTTGGGGCACCAGGAGACAATGTTTTGTTACCTCTTAGCTATTTCTGCACAGCTATGCTCCACAGCACTTGGGTTTGCATTCTTGCTGAAAACACGCAAAACTTGCTTCATACCACACATCATATTGTGCGTGAAAGCTATCCACATGACAGGCAGTCTTCCAGAGATAACAATAGCCTTCAGGTGATGCCAACAATTTTTGCTGGCTGTGTGTGGTGCTCTGCTGAGCCCAGCCACTCAACACAGTCCACTGAGCAACAAAAAAGTCTCCAGCGTCGCTATGCTCTGTCAGTTTTCCTTGCTGCTTCCAGAAATTAGTTCTGGGGTCTTTGCTGATACATTTACATGAAAAGTCATTGTAGTCTTCAGCTCCCTGATACACGTATTAGATTATACTTACATATCATGTTCCATGAGAGTCCATGCACAGGCATCAGGGAGATTTTCCATGCTTCCAGAATACAGAATTCTCTGAAAGCAGCAATGCATAGACTTCTCCAAGTCAGCTTCAGTGGATTTTCATACCTGTGTAATGAAAATGAACAGTGAGATATTGCTTGTTATCAGAGACCTGCTGTATCTGTGACGCAAATAAAAATAATTGTTGGATAATTGT
This sequence comes from Rhagologus leucostigma, assembly GCA_013397725.1. Lineage (NCBI taxonomy): Eukaryota > Metazoa > Chordata > Aves > Passeriformes > Rhagologus > Rhagologus leucostigma. Next base: position 1,836,611 of record VZTD01003959.1, read on the forward strand.
TCCTTTGTTAGTTTTGCTTTGAATAGATACAGATGGAGAAAAGAAATTTAAAGGTAGAGAAAGAGAGGTCAAAACATACCAGAAAAATTCTAGAAAAATTTCTGGAAGAATATACCTTTTACATGAAAGATTTGAGGGAGCAGATTAGTTTGTTTAGATTCAGTTACACACTTGAGGGACTGTCCATCATGTGAACACAGCATGCTCCTGTTGAGGATTTGGGACCCAGATAATTTTTAAGTATAATGTAGACCATGAGAACTCTGGCCCTGAGCACTGTCCCAGTATCCTAGAATTCCTGAGGTCTGGAAAATGCTGTGATCTACAGAGATTTGCATGTGGACACAAGGCTTTTTATACGGAGATCCATTCCAAAACAGGTAAGGTACACACTTACTATGTAGACATAGCTGTTTAGGCATTTTTTAAAAATCAAAGCATACAGAAGTATCATTTAAAAGTTGAAGAGGATTTAGTACCAAATCTTTAGTCCCTTATGCAACCAATTGCTACCTTGTACTTCATAAAATATAGTACAGCAGTTGAACTGCAGGCACTATAACCTGTACTATGAATCTACCTAAATGTAAAAAGTAATAAATTACAGTGAGTGATCCTAGCTTTTTAACTGGCATTCCAAGTCCATTTGCCTTTTTAATGCATTTTGAAAAAGATAAATGCCAAACACTTAAGCTGCACATAAACTTCTTGCTCCTTTATATTATTCCCTATAAATAAAAATATAAATGCTTGTGGTCATGCAATTTGATCTTTGATCACATGGCACCATAAATCTAGTCATGATACATTTCCCCTGAAAATAAATATGATATTTTCTTTTAAGATGCAGGACAAAAAGGTTCTTTCTTAAGGACATAAACACCTAGTAATCCAAAGAGCCACTTAGCCCAGAAAGTAAAGACGTTGCTCCTGGGCATGTGTATTCACTGGATACACGGTCTCCATGCCAAGCAAAAACCAAGCTCTTAGGCAGAATTTTTTTGGGACAAAATTGTGCTATTGTCATCCTTTTTCTCATATGAGAAAGATTTTTATGAACAGGATTAAATAGATATTATATAAAGGAATGTCTGTATTCTGTGTCGGGTATTTGATCTACTTTGAACTTAAGTTCTCCGCTTCGCAATTGAAACTATTCTTTCCCTTTAACTGAAGTTGCCAAAATATAGTCTTCATCAACATTGATTCAACACATCATCATCTAAAACAAGGTGATAAAGCTGGTATTTATATCTGTCAGGGGACTGATTACAGATGATGACAATGACCATCTCAAAAGGTATAATTCTCTGCCACAGTGTATATCAGTATTTTTCTTAATTATTTCTGACATTTTACCTATTACTCCAAGGACTTTCTCAGAGGGCGGAAATAAAGGGGAAAAATGGGTTTTGTGCCACAGATGCAGAAATACATCTTCTGTAAGTAATTCCCAGAAGAAATCTTGGAAATCTTATGGGGTCAGGAAAGAGGCAAGAAAGTAGTATTTGTCACCCTTGCTGAATTGGTCATCTAAACTTACAGTAACACTAAAGCTGAGTGACTTATCTGCTACCCCTTAGGGAGGAAGAAAAGTGAGGATAAAGAAGGATAGGGGAGGAAAAAAGCACACTGGGAAAGTATCATCTAAAAAACTGCCTAAAGATTTTGATCTTTCAGCCACTTAGCTCCTATTTCCCTATAGCAGATGTGCATATCACTTCTTTTATTAGAAATCACACGTAGAAAAAATGAAGAAATGTACAGCTGAGGTTATGGCAAGAATAAAAGTTCATCAAGTTTAGGACAAGAAAATAATCTCTGAGAGTGGCTCAGAGAAAAACATCCAGCTAAATAGCTGTACAGATGCAAGAGAAATGGACAATGATCACCATCTACAGGGAATGTTAAGGCAGAATGAGTGACAGGCAATCTGCAAAACCAAAAGAAACCTTGAAAAAAAGGACATGAAAAAGGTTGTTACAAGTCACTGCTTTTGACATGAGTTTGATGCAGGATGGACAACAGTGCTACAAAAAGCAACTTGTCATATATCTCTAGAAAAATTTCAAGCAGACTTGGCTGCTCAGTTTAATGACACCATTATTAAGCTCAAGATAGGTAAAACAGGCTATGATAGACATGAGCTTTCTGTTTTTATCTTAAAAACCTATGAACACTGCAGCCACCCCAGAGTAATACATAGCTCATCACTTGGTTTCCAGCCTTGGAGCTAGCTTCTGTTCAAAGAGGCTTCTCTCATCCTCTGAATCTTCCAACATCCCATGCTGATGACCCATCAGAACATGAGTTTTACATAGCTATTTGGCCTATTTTATCTTGCATCACACAAATACAAATAAAACTAACAACACTCTATGGAAGCTCCTATGTGTGTAAATGGATTGTTGGGGTATTACAGGGTTTCTAATGTGGGCCACTTAAGCCATAGCAGGACCATGTGAATTCTGTATTTAACAGAATGAAACATCTATCTTTCAGATATTTACTAGTTATGTTAAGATGGTTTGTCCTTAATTTACACTCCATCAGAAATGAAAACGCCTTTTTTCCTCTACATCTAGTGTTGGCTGCATGGGGGCCTGCCTTTAAGAAGGCGTTTACTGCCTACCTCTAAGAGATAGTAGAGGAAGGGTGAGTGATTTTCATGCTCTGGCACTCATTGTAGGCTGTTTAATTTGTCAGGACTACTAGGCCATGGTTTTGTGCTTTGACAGGTTTTTGTTATTCCTGCTAATCCCATTTCTGTTGTGTAATGTGCGTGGCAGCATCTGGTGACAACAGAATAGAACACCTAATTGTGAATGAATACAGAGAGCCCTGTTCTGCCACATTGCCTGTTGCACTATTTTTGCATTTTTATGGCTGAGGGTGGGCTTCCAGGAGCTGCAAAGCAGACAGCCCATCGTTGTAATCAAATTTGCCATTTGCATGTGTGTGTTCTCAGCAGCCTTCCTGTTTCTACAGCCCCCAGGACTCCCTAAGTTTGGCTTTCTGGCTCCCTCTTCTGAATGGAGAGGATGATCTTAAGTATTTATTAAACAACTTTTCTTTACCTTAACTATTAAGTCACAACGTGAAACTGATGGTTTTAAGTGCATTTGGGTGTCACTAAAAGGAGCAGTATGCGAGGAGAGCCAGTGCAGTACCTGCACAGCTGTTGCTGCCTTCACCCCCTTGTATGGTTTAATTCACTTGCTGGACGCAAGGACCCAGCCTGTCCTGGTGCTTGGGATTATTATTCTCCAGGTGCAGGATCCTGCATTTGCCTTTGTTGAGTTTCAGATGCTTCCTCTCTGCCCATCTCTCCAGCTTCTCAAGCTCCCTCTGAAGGGCTACACAGCCCTCTAGGGTATTGGCCACTCCTCCCAGGTGTGTGTCATCAGCAGACTTGCTGAGGAGGCATCTGGCCCTTCATCCAAGTCATTGATGGATAAGTTAAACAGTACTGGGCCCAGGATTGAACCTTGGGGGACACCACTATTGGCAGGCATCCAACTAGACCCTGTGGCAGTGATTAAAATTCTCTGGGATCTGCCATTCAGCCAGGTCTCAATCCACCTCACTGTCCACGCATCCCCTCCCCTCTTCCTCTGAGTTTACCTACAATGACACTGTGAGAGACGACATCTAAAGTCCTGCTGAGTTCAAGGTAGACAATATCCTCTTCTCTCCCCTCATCCATCCAGGAAGTTGTTCTATTGTAGAAAGCAATCAAGTTGCACAAGCATGGTTTAACTTTAGTGAATCCATGCTGACTACCCCTCATCACCTTCTTGTCATCCATGTGGATAGAGGTGGCCTCCAGAATGAGACACTCCATAAACTTTCCATGGACTGATGTGAAGGTGACTGGCCAGTAGTTCCCTGGGTCCTCCGCTTCTTGCACTTTTTGAACTTCAGGGTGACATTTGCTTTCTTCCAGTCCTCAGGCACCTCTCCTGATCGCCACGACCTTTCAAAGATGATCGTGAGCGGCCTCGCTATGCATGGATGCAGCCCATCAGGGCCCGTAGGCTTTTGGATCTCAAGTCTGCCTAGATGTTCTGTGACCCGATCCTCCTAGACTAAAGAACATCACATATTTTCATCTTAGATTCTTCTCAGGCACAAGCATTAGTATTGCAAAACAAGACTGACAAAATTCACTCCCCGCATCAATCTCACAAGAACTTTCAGAAAATTAATTAAAACAAAGCTCTAAAACCCAAGAGATCTGAAGTATATGAATCACAACATCAAAAAGAAAAACTTTAAGGAGAGTGTTCAGAATTTTAAATTAAAGTGCAAGCTTCAATTTTCTCCTAGTACCACTTGGTACAATTTTCCTCCCAGTAAACAACACAGCTCTTCTGTATTTACCACAACAACATGGAATCAAAACACAAAATCTGTTGGATGCAAAAACCAAGAAAAGAGCTAAAGCTGGTATAAAATGTAACACATTACTCATACATTTTTCTAACTCCTCTGTATTAGAAGATGTTGAATTTACTAAGTTTTAAAAAGGTGGTCAATCAATAAATGAAATATGAAAGCAGTTTCAGGACTGAAGCATGAGGCAGCCTACAATCCACACATGAAAATAAGATCTTGTCTTATGCTTCCGCTTATCAGCTACAGTTCAATTCTAAACCAAGTTCTAAGAAACATAAGATAGTGTGAAAGCAAAAATATTTATGTACACTATGCATACAAAATAGACAACCAGGGGAGAAATGTTCCTCCTTATCAAAGACTTGTACTAGATGTATCCTTCTTCTAAGCATCTGTGGACAAGTTCCCCAGAAAAGATGCCTTTTATCAGCTATGGGAGCTGTTATTCGTTATCATCATCTGTTTATAATCAATGAGAACAGTTGGATGCTCAGCAGTCTTGAAAATTGAACCAATTATTTAGGTCAGTAGTTTTTAACCTTTTTCTGTTTGTGGACTCTTCAGCATTTTCCAGTGGATGTGAGGCACTGTTAGAAATTTTGCTCGTGTAGATAGCTGTCACTTTCTTTGGCACTTACAACAAACTGTCTAGAATTTATCCCTTCCCTTTCATCTCCTTATGAATATATCCTCAGACTCTGAGCTGAAAAAACCCCAAACCACATTAGTTAAGTAATTGGCTAATTAAAAAAACAAAGGGGCGACCTGAATCTATGTGTTTTTAAGCACCTTGAAAAACTATGCAAACAAAACTTTCTCAGTTTGAATCTGTTATTTTGATTACAACCCAGGAAAGGTGCAGTTCTGCAGACATTATTCTCCACCGGCACAAGCAGTTGCTGCTCAGCCCTATGAAATGCTCCCTTTCCCCGGCTGCCAGGCACTGGCCTCCATCATGTGCCAGCACATCTTTCCTTTCTGATCAGTGAGCTGTGCTGTGAGACCAAGAGTGATCAGGTGAGGACAAGCATCTTTAACTCGGAACTGCTACCAAAAGTACTTAAGTGGCACTGTACCTCAATAGCTTTTTTTGTGCTATAATCCTCAGGAAAATTGTGAACATAGTTTTGAACAGAGAGTGAGGGAGAAGAGAAGGCACAAGCAAGAGATGGCATGAGCACCCTAATTCGACCATAGCAGCACAAATTAAAGCGTCCCAGGTTTGACTTTACATTCCTAAGCGTGCATTATAGCCAAGCAGAAAGGCCTGGAGCTGCCTTGGGAAGGAGCTCTGACTGAGGTCTAACCACAGGTAGCTTCTGGAGTCCCACCTGAAGGTACTTCCACCATGTCTGGTGACCAGTCACAGCAGAAACTGCTTCTGACACTCACATCACTTGTGAATATTGTTTTGCCCACTTGTATCACTGTGTCAAAGGAGAGTCACTACAACAAATCCAACCAAATCCAACAATCACACACTGACCAGAGATTTCTTTGTAAAATATTTCTAATGCCATTTTGCTATTTATTTTAAGTATTATAGTTACTGGGATACACGGCAATTACATATATTTGATCTGATCTCCATTAGCTTACTGTTCTGCAGATAAATGTGTACAGCCAGTGAGGAGAACATACAAAGAGCCACATTAAACAGAACAGGCTCTTAAGGTTCCAAAGCAACTCAACTTCTACCCTAGCTTAGGCAGAACCCTGTGGAGACTTTGGTAATGGCTAATGCAAACGCTCTGGGAAATGCTCTGAACCAACAACTGACAAAATACTTAAAAAAAGTAACTGCTGAAAAGTTGCCTAAAATAAAGAAGGTTTGGGAGGAGTTGAGACCCATCCTGGTTTTAATGAAAAAAAAACCTTTAGTCCTGACTACTGTATTTAAATTAAATCTATTTGCTTTTTGCACAGTTCGAATAGATGCTTTTTAATTATTGCTAATTGTTTAAGATATTGTTGTATCCCCCTTAAGATTTAAACTGAATAAATTTAATTCCTTTAAAATATCCTTCAGCTACAGGCAATAAAGTAAGAAACCCCATAGGTATGGCAGTAAAAATAACCATAAAGGCATAAGCATTTAAATGAGGAGAGCATGGAATACTTCCCACTAGACCAAAAAAAAAAAAANAAAAGAAAAGAAAAGAAAGAAAGAGGGGGGGGGGGAAAAAGCTATGTGTTTTGGAGACACAAGAACCAAACCATGAAACACACAGTTGAAACATTTAGGATGACTATGAAAAAGGTCTATGTTCACTTGTTAAGGAATGCGCTAAGGCAGACTAAAGCATATGAATGGCCCTTTCACAGGTCACAGATTCTATTCAGTTCTTGGACATTGTTATTATCCGACAGAAATAGATGGGCCTAATTAATATTCTGGACATACCTGAGAGAACATTCTTAAGGAAATCATCCTCTGGTGGTTTGGGTTTGTTGTGTTTTGGGGGTTTTGTTTTTTGTTGAGTTTTCTTGGGTGCTATATGCTTTTTGGTTCTTTTTTTAACAAACAGGAAAGGTTACAAGTAGCATTTGGTTAAAAAACGATGAGCATAATTTTGGTGTTAAAAGTTTAATAAAGAGTATACTTCTGAATGTACTTGTTTATGCAAAAACTTGGATTTTTTTTTTATTTTAGTAAACAATTTTGCCATGTAGATTAAAGCTGAACTGCACAGTCATTTTGCAAGCAATTATATTCTTGGCACTTTTCTGAACATAATATAACAATTACCACAGCAACTGCATTTTATCAGAGCACTCCAAGCATGCAGCAGGTTAATATCAGTGTTCAGCAACTTCAGATAATATTTCTAAAATGCTAATGTTTAGCCAGTTTCAAATGAGCAAACAGCTTCTGATATGAACTGAGCTCTGGTCTTCTAAGATAATGTGGTTATATAGGCCCTGATCTCATATGAAGTGGGACTGCTGTCCCCCTCACAAAATACTGTTAAACTTGAGGGGAGCCTGTGCAAACAAATCCAAATGCAGGGCCAGTTTCACGGCAAGAAAGATAGACTGACTGGAAAGTTAACCTTCCAAATAGTATAATGTGCTGCACAGCTGAGTTGGGATCTCAGTGCTCCCACTGCCTGATGTGGGACAAGCTGCCCCCTTGTACAGCATCTCCATTTACCTCATAACCTTTGTGAGCATCAGCTACTCACTTAATGTCTTCCTGATATTAACCATTGCCCTAAAATTATTTTGTTATTAGTCCAATCTACATTGAATTTTAAAGATATGTGGTTTGGTTTCAGCTATTTGACTCCTGCTGAACAATCCCCAAAAGAATAACCTCATTTTTGTGTCTCTGTTCCCCTCACAGCTGACCCTTGTGAGAGTTTTGCTGTTGACTTCACAGAGAGCAGAAGCAGGCCCCAAAAATGTATAATCCTCCGAAGTCATCCAAGATGTATCACTGCATTTTGAATTCAGGACACCGCTTCAATACAGTGACTTGTTGTTCTCATCTTAAATGTCTGGATGGCATACAAATATAGATAAAAGTAGATGACTAATTATCACATCTATTCTCAAGGCATGCATGGAGGAAGGCAATAAAGAGGAGGGGAAGTTTGTGGGTTACTCCCACACATAAATCCTCTATGTGTCAGTGGGTGAATAGACACTATTTTAGTCTATTGTGCAAAGCTGTTTTATCACAACAATAAGCTGAAACAGAGAAGAAACTATATTAGAAAGGCAAATATAAAAATGCATCACTACTAAAATGCCTGCAAGTAATCAAGTAATTCATTTCTGTAGTACACCCAGAAACAGGAGTCAAGTTTTTTGTACTCAAACCTTAATATGGCATATGTGGAAGAAAAAATCACATTGAAATAAATAGACCTATTCATTTTAGAGACAGCGAAAAAGAGACGAACTTTCTTTGTCTTGCCACTTTAGAGCCCCTTGATAGCATTTTCCTTTTTTATTGTCTTTTAGATATAGATGCCCCTCTGCTTAAGTATCACCAAAGCTACTAGTAACAAATACCTAAATATATAACAGATGCATAAGTGCATCTTGGGATAAATACATTATGGACAATTAACTGTCATCATACCCCTCAATTACATTTTCACCCGCTCCTGTAGTGTACACCTGTGGCTTGTTAGTACTGCAATAAGTGTTGGAAAGCAACTCTAAGGTTCAAAGGTAGCGCCACTAAAATCTGTTTTCCTCTTTTTTCTTAAATGTGTGTTACATAAATGTGAAAACAGAGAAACAAACACAAGAAAAAAGAACAGTACCTTTTCTTTTACTGGCTGACACTGTTGATCTAGTGAAAATTCTTCACTTTCCTTTTACATCACGCAGGAAGGACCATTTGCATGGAATACTGGGCCTGATTCTGAATTCAGAATAGTGTAGAAATCTACTAATCTCTGTAGTAATCTCTGAATAATGTAGAAATTAACCCAGAGAAATGGCAACCACAACTCCCTTTAGCACGTTTTTCAACATTATTTTAAATGCCACTCTCTCATCCGTGAGGGGATACTATAAGGACCACCAAACCAATTTGAGAATATTTTGTAATGCACATAGTTTTTAGTAAAAAGTAAAAGAACTTGTTAGAAGCACAACTAAAACTGATACATAGCTAGGCTACATTATAATTAAGTCTACAAGTTTGCAAAATGGATATTTGTATAAGTTAAAGTAGCTATTGGATATCCTTACCATAACCACACTTAGATCCTTAATGGTTCTTGGAAGCATTACTTGTTATTAAATATGTAAAGTGGCATAAATCAGTAAGTTTCGTATATGGCACTGATAGAGTGCCTGTAAAGAAAAATATTAAACAAAAATATACTGTACAAATGGTCTTATAATTGTACCTAAAGGCAAATCCAACATAGAAATATCTCTCTCAGTGCACATCTCAATGTCATTAACACATTTCTGTGGCTGCTATGTTAGTTTATGTATTAGTCTTAATATGGTCAACGTTAGAAATTTTTATTCTGATCCCATACTTTTCCAGTCTTATTTACTTTCTACCTCTGTTAACATCTCTGGACTACCGCACTACTTGTTTAGGGAGGGAGCTTGGAAAACCAGAGGCTTTCCTGAGCTTCAGGATGAACACAATGGGGTGATCTTTGAAAAGGTGGCATTGGCTGCTCCACTGATTTCCATGAATTGTTTGGCTATCTTGCAAGGAATCTCCCCCAAAATCTCACATGCTGGAGTCCAGGTGGCCCACTACAGGATCAGGCTGTCTGAAGCACCAGCTGGGACAGGCTGGGATACCTGTTCTGGTTTTGCAGACTCCATCTCACACCCACTGCTGCATTCCTTCTGGATGATGCATCCAGCAAGTCCCAGCCATAGTCCCCTGAGCAAAGCTACTCTCACAGAATTACCCCATGGACCAGGAGAAGGAAATGTCATAATTCTTTTTGGTTCAAAACCTTCTGTGTAGACAGGACGTAACTGGTCATACCTCTGGTGCTGATCAAAGACAAAACAGGCTGTTTAGGACTTGCCAGCTACATTGTCACTGCTTTTCATCTGCCATTGGTACTGATAAGGTAAATCAGCTGTGAAAAGCTAACCTTGCCCTTGCTGACTCAGGTACAGTGAGATGTTTACCTACTCACCGAAAAATTACAGCAGACATTCTTAATACTTTTCTTTCCTTTTTCCTTTCGGCAATAGAAAGCCTTTTTTTCAAGTCTTCACGTAGCTTTTTCTCAGATCATTTGTATATGTAAAAGTCAATAACTTTTCCTGCATAATGAACAGTGGTGCCAGATGACACTTCTACAGCTTTTTGGCAGCTTCCTATAATTCTGTTGTTTTTTCTTTGTTTGTCTTTTAAAAATTCTGTGAAGGTGAGCTGAAGGACATGACACCCAGGTATTCACTGATAATATTCAAGAGCTGCGTTTTGTTCTACATCCCCTGTGACTTACCTGAGAGACACTGAGAGGCTGGAATTTGGCCTGCAGAATTAATGAAGAATATTGCAGGTGCTTATTTATAGGCAAGAATCAAATGTGCCGGTTTGACCAGCAATGACCCAGTGATTATCAAACAGCAACATTTTAACGTGTTCGAGCAGCCCTGTGAAGAACTGGGTTAGCTCACTAAATGATAACAGTGACTGGCCAGTCAGCATAAGCTGTGATGAGTTATATCATCTTACTTTGCTAAATCCACAGTCTCAAAAGAGTTTAATCACTGTTGCATGACACAAAGCCAAATAAAAATTTCATTGCTTAGCAATGACTGTCAGCTCACTTGCCTTTTTGCAAGCACATACGAACAAAATACCATTAAGTGGACCCTAGAAAGAGCAAGAGAAGAGATATAAACACATATATTTGACTGTGAGCATTAGGTATTGGGAAAATATTTAGCCGAAACAGTAGAGGAAATACTTGTTAGATTGAGAAAAACCTGATACATGCTGTGTGCAGATCCTCTGATGTTTGGGTGCTTCATTGCATGTCTGAAAAATCTAGAGACAACCAAACAGCAGAAAAATGCATTACAAAGAATAAACCTGCGTGATTCAGGACCTGGATAGGACAATCTAACAGGACACTCATTTCTAGAAATTTTTTCCTTGGAAGTATTACTACTTTTGCTTAAAAGCTGGCACCATTGCAAACAATAATAAAAACCTGTCTTTCCTGTGTCATGTTTGGTTTTTTTTTTTTTATGATTAGGAATTTCATCAAAAGTTATCCTTAGGATTTTAACTTCTTAACTGATGATAGGAAACACCCTAATGTCTATTGTCTAAGCATTTTCATTGACTAGGCAGAGCAAAATTAGTATCAGTAGCATTTACATTGTTCTATAAACGGCCTGAGCAAAATCTCATAACAAATCCGCAGTGTAGTCAGAATTCATCTGTTCTTTGCACTTCCTACCTTGCAGATGAGACAGTCTCAAAAGACTGGGTAGGCTGAAGACTGGTTGGACAACTCTATAAGTGAAGTCTCAAGACTCTTGTCATTCTAGCTGTCTAAATTACTTAAACAGGACTCAGAGGGATTTAAAGGGGAGAAATGACATGACAAACAATTATATTCTAACACACTATTTATAACAATGCCCTTTCAGATTATTATTCCACTCAGACTGACACATTACTGTAATCCCAGGGATGAATCAAGGGACTTAGAGTTAGATCGTGCACAGCTTGTAGGCATAAAAAAATTACGAATAAAGGACTGACATTCAGGAAATATAGAGCGACTCAAGGATAAATTCTGCTGGGATGAGCTTAATTTATCAATGTCAATAACAACGGTGAACACATCGCAAGAATACATGCATATTAATTGAAAATAACTCAGATTAAATCACTGCAGTTTGACATTTTGAGATAGGCACTTTATCTTTTCAAGAAAGAGAGCACTATAAAATCTTTAATCTGAAAACACATCTTAATTGCGTGTTATCACCTCCTAATTGCTTCTATATTATATTAAACATTTTGCTAATTACTAGCCTGATCATGGTGTAAATAGCTTGAGGCTAGAGCTCATAACCAGCTGAAGACAACTGGGCACAATGAGGGCCACAAAGAAGTTTATCACTTCGGTGTATTATCACGGACTTCCATCATTATCAGTGTCTATCACTCTTTATCTCTGCTTCCCCTGTGAGGTAAAGAAGAGAGACAATAATGTAGATCAGAGCTTGGGTTGCATTTCAGTTAATCCATCTATTTCTAGCTCTAGATTTCTAATATTCCCCGGGGACAAAAGTTGTCTGCCTACTGCTGTCACTAATCTACTGCTGGAAGACTGAGGCCAGAATGCTATTTGCTCTACCACAAGCCTGGGTAATGGAGGTGCTCCCGGACAGCTGGAAGTGCGCACTGCGTCCGAAACCAAAGGACATGGATGAAATACGTTGCTGTGAGCAATCTACCCACTTAGCTTCAGACACTGGGTAATACACAGATGATACATAGGGAGACTCTGAGGCAGCAGCTTGTGAATTTATCAGGAGAGAAAATTATTTATGTATAGGCAATGAAAATGCTCATACAAAACTGCCAGGTGACCCAGCAATGCAGGCAGTCTAATAATTTAGGTACAGCACTTGTTTAAACAATTACTATCATCTGAAATGAGCTGACCAAAACATAATTGTTAGGAGTTTTTTTGAAAAAAAAAACCTGTCTAACATCACATTCAAGAATTAAGAGGCTTTTTGCTTTCCAAACTGCAAGGTGAAACACATCTTTGTAAAAAATTACTTGCACGTCCCAAAGAAACCAACGTTAAGTAGGAATAAATCATCACACTGGTAAACAGCTTCTCTCACTGTCCCCTTGGCAGAACATAATTCTAGCCAGCGCAAAGAGGATGTGACAATGTGCAGCCTGTGAATTTTGCTCTCTGTCTTTAAAATTAGATTTTGACTACATCTACTTAGTCAGGGCCTGTTGTAAGATGTCAGAGGCCCAAGTTCATCTCTGTTAATAAAAGCTTACTTTTTTGTCTGTCTTTGCACTGTGGTTACAACAAAGACTTTATGCCTCGAGCTTCATTTGCTAGATGGATAAACATCACAATGTTTACTGAGTAGAAAGTTTACAAGTCAAGCAGGAAGAATGCAGACTGCAAATGAGGGAATAGGAAATATGGATGAATTTAGGCCGGAGTTACAAGTTGCAAAAGCAAAGCATCCTCAGCTCCAAACTGTTTTTGTGTTGGAAGACCATATTTAATGAAATTGTACATAATTAGTTAATCAGAAAGTAATGCTCGAATCTGAAGAAACCTTCTACACTCTACACAGAATGGGATGCTTCATTGATGGGATAAGTGACACTTTCCGCAGTGACACAAGAGGTACTGTCCCTGCTTCACCTCCTGGACTCAGCTCTGGGGTTTTTTTTCCACTCCAAGGGCTATATCACTCTCTCTTTACCTAGATTTCTATTTTTCAGGAGCAACATAAAATAAATTAGAGAAGTGAATGGCGTCTCTTTCCCTGACTAACGGGTTGGAACTAGATGATCTTTAAGATTCTTTGTCACCTAAACTATTTTATGATTTTATGAAATAGGAAGTGCTAACACCAGCCCTTTTCACTATCTGTGTTCCCTTTTTACTTGCTGCTGCAGGTGCTGCCCACCTCCCAGGGTCTGTCCCTCTCCTCCCATGTGCCTCCCGCATCCCTTTGGCCATCCCATGTCTGCACCACTCTCCTGTGGCAGCACGATGGATCACTTCAGTGACTTGAGCTTCAGCATGACATTGACAGGGATCCAGGGCTCTGAAAGACTTTATTTCAAAGCTTGAGAAACTGGGCTCCTTGTTAAAAAAAAAGAGGAATGAAATACAGCACAGCTATCCTGAAGGAAGCAATGATGCACAGCTGTTTTATTGCCTGGTACAGGTAAGACATTTTAGGGAATATATTCTGTCTTCTAATGAGCCCACAGCAGAAGGCCCTGGATTTATCTCAGCTGCCAGGATCCTCTCACTCTTTTAGGTTCCCATTATATTTCTCTATTTCCATCTTTCTTTGTTTCTAGGCTGTGTCTATTTAATGTGCCTCAGCCTTTATCTTCAGCTCCTAAGCAGTTTTTGTAGGTGCCTGTGTTCTCCCCAAGAATTCTTTACTTTGCCATCTCCACTTCCTCTTACTGCTGTGGGAAAGCCATGCTGGATTCTTGTCTTCCTTTGCATCCCAAGTAAGGAGAGGGAGACATTTCCCAGTAAAATAAATATTCTGCCACGACCAGTTGGTGCAAGGCTGGGCTGCCTGTGCGGGGGTAAGTGGTTCAAGAGACCCTTGTACATACACACAGGGGTGCACACAGCTCAAAGGAAAGGCTGTACCACACAACACACAACTCTTCCAAGGGCTCATTTCTGCAGTTGTATTTTAAGCCCATGCTACAGATGAATTTTATGATATTTGCTTGTTTGTGTTTTCTCCTCTATGTTAGCGTATATTATCTCCACAGACACTAATTCTTGATATAAATGATGCTAAGCAGTAAAGTATGGTCCATTAACTTGATTTTTAAAAGTATCTAAAATTTACGCAGTGATTTAAATAATAATATAAATTATATTAAGTATGTGCAGCAGCAGAGGGTACGGCCTCCTAAACAGAATGAATTTCTCCTTGGAGAGCACTGATTAGTTCATTTTTCCTAATGAATCTTTCGTTATAGTCAGAAGTTCCTTTTTTTCCCCCTCACTGTCTCACTTATGAAGCATGCATATGTATATATGTATGTTCCATTTATATATTTGATAGCTAGATTAAGTAATATCCTACTTCACCTCTAGAAAGGGCACAGCACTTCTCAAGGAGGCAGCTGCATTTCTTAGGTGGGGGAAACTGAGGCGAGGGTATCTCGCCCACAGGTCTTTGACCTTTTTAATCTGTGGGCCAGCTGCTTCAAAGCATGAAATTCATGGCTAAAATCCACTCTGCAGAAAAGTGGATGAATACTGCTGCTTCTCTCAGAGAAATTTATTGTTGAGGTCAATTAGAAAGTGTTACCTGTTAAGACTGATGGAGTTATTATTGCTCCTGCCCTGTCAAAAAAGTGCAGCAGATGGTTTTGCACTGCCTCCTCCAGTGTCTAGCAATGCCCCCCTGCTTCGGCTCTCCTCTCACTCTGCGTATTCACACTGCTCCTCCCCAGGGCAGGGTGAAGGAGAGAGAAGTCCCTGCATTCCCTCAGAAGTGCTTTACGTGCTCCTAGAAGACAGGCTGCCATCTGGCCTAATGAGCTTTGGAACAAACTGCTTTTAAGACAACTTTCCTTTACCTGCGGTGATGCTCCTTTGGTGGTTGTTTACCCGCACCCTGGTCATTTAGGCTGTAGTTTAAGATGCATCACAGTTGTTGGTTTTTTCCCCTAGAAATATCAGTGTAGGTAGTGCTTTCCAATAAGTGGACATTAATTCATGCTGAATTACAGTGGGATTCCCAGGAAACTACATATGAATACTGAAAGAAATCATTATGATTAATGATATAATTTATATGTGCATGTTGATGAAAGAATCATAATCTAGAGTAAATTAGTAGAGATTTATGTACTAATAATTTTGTTGTGCTCTAAGGTCCAGATGAAAACCCACTAAGTGATGTTGTATTGACAGCAGTTCATATTAGCATATCTTAAAGGGATAGTATAACAGTATCAGATAAACAATTTCTAATGCCTATTAACTCCACTTCGCCTCCCCCCTCAATCTATATTTATGGCATTGATAGGAATAAGATTTCATCCCTTTCATCGTCACCTAAGCATCAAAGAGTCAATGTGGATGAGATGACTGAAAATATTTAAGCAGAAATAACAGACTTTTAAGAGAGAAAAGTAAATGAACTGACCCGATCCATTCACGTGCTCCCGAATGTGCGAAGACCATGTGGCTGCATTCAAGGAAGAGGAATTCCATGCCTTCCAGGACAGCTGGTGCAGCTCTCCCCAGAACCCCTGGTCCCCCAGGTCAGCAGCATACCACACACCCCTGGGCACCCCATGTGCTGCAGACTTGGCACCTCCCCATGCACAGCACAACCTTCATTATCCTAAATGCAGCCTGTATTGCTCACTGCACACAATGCAGCTGTGGCACTGGGGAGAACAGAGGCCATGAAGTGAATTCATATTTGGTTTCCACACAGGAAAACACCAGGAGAAGCATCTTTCTTATTGGCAATATTTTTTCAAGTGCTTATTGCATAAGCTGGAGCACTACTGAAGCTCAGGGTAGCGTGGGCTTTTTTCAAAACTCTGCATGGCAGAGGCCATGCACCAATGTCACAGAGTCACCTTGTGGGGTTTGAAATGCTGGCTGGTGGTAAACATGTAAAGTAAAGTGCCTTACTTAACAATCTAAAGGGATGGTTGGGAATTGTTGTACATTAATCACTAAAGCAAATGTTTATAAAATGTATCTCTGAATAATTACTATCTGATCTTGCCTCTGAAATTCTTATGGAAAATAGGAAGTGGAACGTGGCTGAAATTGTCTATTCCAATCTATTTTTAAAAACAAGGCTAAATCGCTGACCTAGCAAAATTAGCAATATTTTTTTCTAGGGTGCTCTTAGTACTTAATAATACTTTTCAAAAACTTTTTTTAGAGAACTGGTTTAATCTAGTCAAAATAGTCGTACGTTTTTGTAATAAGCTACTTTAGCAATCTACAGCAACTCAGATAGACAGTGCTCCCCAAGCAGTTTAGAGCCTAAACTGTTTGCAGTTTCCAAGAAGAAAACATCCTCTGAGCTATGTGTTCAACACTGTAGTGATGTGATCCAACAGCAGTACTACTACTGTACAATAGTAATTTAAACAAGATCCAGAATGTTTCCTCCTGTATCTTCCCTTTTAAGTTAGGTATTTTAACTTTTTGCTGCGGGGGACATATTTTTTGTAGCACAAAACTGAATACCAGAGGCGATGCTTAAATTTTATAAAAACTTGGATATATGTCGTTACAAAGCCTGTTGGAGGAATTAATTCTCTTCTAAAGGGAACCAACATCAATTTACAAAGGAGAAACTACTAACAACAATATTTCTAATGAAAACCAGACTGTGTCCATGCATTTTACCTAGCTATTACTTATAGAACCTGTAGCCACCACTAGACACTATGTAGAATACCTAACTAATTTTCAAATTCCTCACTTAAACCTTAATTCAAGGGAAAGACCTCTTGATCTTACAAAAGGCATTATTGCCGGAGATTAAACTGCTTGATGCTATGTATTGTTCTACTTGTAGTCAAGAGGGAATATTAATTGAGATGTTCCATGGATTACAGTGTGTATTCCACAGTGGTTCACATGTTTCCTGGTGGTCTTTCCAACAGGAATAGCACAAATGAGGGGAATAAGACAGATCATATTGAATCTTAGTTGTTAAGCCATTGTTCTGTTGTGCACAAAAGGTAATGCTTGGTTGATTTGCTTTATTTCTGAGCTGTTCTGATTTTTTCCCTGTGCACCTAATCTCTGCCACTTCCTCTGTGAGTCATCAGCAGCTGGACCCAGTGAAACCACAGGAACTAGCTCCTGGTAAAGAGCTCTAATGGTGCTATTACTCAAGTTCAATTCTCTTTAAGCCTGGTAAAGAAGCATCATGAGTCATATGGTACAGACAAGAGTTCTTTTGCATTTGCTTCTTTAGGAAAATCAAAACCCATGCCTTGCTTTTTCAGAGTGATTACAATGGATGTCTCTTATACCTATGTCACTCTGCCTGTCCTTTGCAGCAAGGATGAAGTGTCATTTTCCTTTCAAGTCCTCATTATTTTTTCTTGTACTTACCAGTTGCACTGCCTGTAATTTAAAAGCAAGTTCTTAAAAATAAAACAAAACAAAAATTCCCCACCATTTAGCTCTGTCCTTTCTGCTTGTTTTCACTGCACAGAAGTGCAATGTGGTTCACACCTCCAATTCAGCTGATTTGATTAGTTGTTGCTGCCATACACCTGCTGCTGTCACTGCAGCAGTCTGTATTTGTGGCATACGTTCCTGCTGTCTGGCAGAACAGGTGGATATTGTATAGGAGGTTGAAAAGAATGGATGAATGGTAATTTTTCTGCATCCCTGCTTACACAAACTCAGCAAAAGTTGGGTCCATAAAATCAGTCTCATGATTTACCTTCAGTAAATAGGGTGGTCAGGTATCTCATTTTAAACTAAAGCCAAATTTTTAACTGTAGAAGAGAATACCCTCCTCAGATGAACTTTACAGTGAGATGGATGGAAATTTTTTATAACCTTTGTTCATTTCTGATACTCAGGCATTTCTACACAAGACAATTTGAAGACTTCAGAGAGCTCTGGGGGATCTCTTTGACTCTTGGTAGGAGTTCCTTTCCTCTCCTTCAATTAAAACAAGTCATTCTTAACATTTAAAAATGGTCCTTATTAAAAGAATGTCTCAGTTATTATCCTCTCAGACTAGCATTTTGCCTTCTGATGAAGCCTTGCATGCTGGTTGAAGGAGGTTTACTTGAATTGTAATGCAGTGCTGCTCAGGGATGGATGGTCTGTGACAGTCTGTAACACTGGGCAGCAGGAAAAGAAATGGAGTTTATTTTTCTGCTTCTTGAACGGACTGCTCTATATGGCAGACAACAAAGATCCTTTAAACATGAAACAGGGAAGACCCTAAAATCCAACATGCTTTCCAAGTTAAAAGTATTTCAGTGAAAAACCAAGGGACAGTAAAAGTAGCATTTAATGGGTAGGAAGAAATGGAGACACCAAATACAGAAAATATGCAACCTCCCAAAGAGAGGTAAAATGAAATTGTAGTCTCTAAATCAGATAGTTTGTTTATTAGCACAATTGCATTTTAAGGGATTAAGAGCATCAATACAGCACTCCCAAGTTGCAATCCACATACCACGAGTGATATGCAAGAGTCTGCCACCTGACATGTGAGCCTGTGCAGAGCTGCAGGCTGAGGCTGCTGTCACCACGGCTCTGGTGGCAGCACTTGGCAAGAAAAAGTTTGAAAATCATAGTCCTGGGAAATTAACAGTTTTCCCTTTCATTCAAGACAACTTTTAGGCAAATAGTGTGCCTCATCTAAAGCACACATATTATTCCTCCAGTTTGAACAAACCCAAATGTTTTGATGTTTTCATGCAATAAATGTCATCTAAATACCAATTTGGCAGCAGTGCCAAGATTTAAAATTGATTACTTCTGCCTATTTCTCCAGCTAGCTATTAAATTTGTAGCAGATTGTAAATCATGGTTCTGTAGAAGAAAAATCCAACATATATATGAAGACATTATTGTGTACATTTTTTATGTGCACTTTTTTCAAATACGCACATCTGAGCTGCTGTGTGGTGGAAGAATGTATTTTTTGAAAGTCAGGAAAAAAACATAATGAGATAAATTTTTAGGCAGACTGTGATTCAACATTTTGAAACTTTCCACAAAGTTTTATGACATCTATTTCAAATTAATATTTCATTAAACTACTTTCATGTGCTGTCTTTAGAATGATTAATTTGATTCTTCTGGTTTTACCTTTTATCTATACAGCCCACGTCAGTGTTTTGGAATCATGCTACTGATGATTTTTCAGCTCTCAGGTACATAAGAAGATAGGATGGAACCAAAGAGCTTTCAATTTTCATCCAGTTCTAGCAGATGTATTTGATTTATAGTAGAAGCTGGTTTCATATTCTTAAAAATGTTGTAAACAATTTGCAGCTGCTTGATTTTTTGATGCCATCATAAATATTCATGATCATTTTCCAAGATCTACAAAGATAAGGTGACCTTAGACAAAAAAATCAGAGTTGGGTGGTACAGAGCGTTAAGTCATTGCTTTTTCACCTTTCTAAGAATTACAGAGACAGCTGCAAACCCTGTACTCAAAATCACATGCATGGCTTCTGGAAAATGTTTTTCAATGTAGTTTAAGCAGAACTCATGAAAAACGACTGCACTAAAGCTATGCTAGCAGAGTCTGATAACACAGTTTGGCACAAATATAGTGGCCTGGCAAGAAGTCACTGGGTGTGTAATCAATAACTCTGAATATGACTTTTAATCACCTTAGTAAACACTTTTCAGCATGTCATAGCACAGTTCTCTGCCCATAAGAATGGAAGGGAAAGGGAAGAGAAAGGACTGCTGGAAAATGGATAGAGATATGGAAAAAAAATAAGCAAAACTGGCAAAGCTGTTTGAAAACCTATTAATGGTTCAGCAAATAAAAACGACACTAAAGCATAGAAAAAGAAAGTTGCGTGATATTTTATTGCATGATAGGATACTGTATTATCGTAACTGTATGTAACCAACATTTTGCTCACCCCTCAGCAAAGTTCTCTCTGTTTTACCTCTTAAGATTTTCTCCTTTAGCATTTTCACAAGCTATCTAAAACAGGTATGTTTGTGTTTTAGGTGAAATTTTTACATTTTTTGAGACTAATAGTTGAGTGTATGTGGAGACAGTAATTGCATCAGTGCCACAAGCCAGTCAGATAAGCTAGGGATGGGAAGGTAGGGGGTCCTGACTAAAATGAGATGTAAGAAAAGACTTGAGAAGGTGAAATAATTTCACTCAGGAAGATGCAGGACTTTGAGGGGGTTGACCTTCAGTGGCGTAAATTGCTTAAAGTGATGCTGAATTACACCAGCTTGCCTTTAACACTTGGGTCATCTGATGTGGAATTTAAGCATGGCCTATGTGACTCCGATTTCTAATGATACGGTTCAGCAAGTAATGACTGAAAATGACACATCAGTGGCAAAACTCCAAGATTTGTCCCAAAAGTCATAACATACATTTCCTACTAACATGCTGCATCCACAACACACCTTTTTCCTGGGGTATTCACAAGGTTGAAATAAATTACAGGTAATATTTTCATAAGTAGACATATGATTTAGAAATCCATGCCCCATTTTATAAATTGAAGGAAAATGTTTAAAGTGATTTCAAAGGGACTGAGGTGATGAAACACTATAAAAAGAATCCTACCAGGCTCCTCTTACATTCAGTATCTGACCATAAATGCTTAGATGTCCCTTTGAAGGTCAGTGAGATCTAATGCACTAAGCATCCAAGCTGCTTTCAGAACTGTGAATTAGACTGCTAAATAACACAGGTAATTTTGAAAATGAGATCTAGCAAAATCCTGTGGACATGTTGGGTTTAGTAAGGGTATCTTACTAAATAATCTTGAAAGACTCACCTGTAAGTCTTAACAGCTTTAGGAACCCTTGAAAAAATCCCATATTCTTTGTGTATCAATGTCAGATGTAAGCTGAGTACAGTTCTATAAACAGAAAGAACAATATAAGTTATCTGGATTTTAATGTTTATTCCCAAATTAGCATGTAGTCTGAAAGAAAAGGTAAGAAAAATCCAAATAATTTCAGAATAATTCCCACATACTCAGAGATGTCAATGTCATATGGTTGAGCAGTACAGTGAAAACTGCACCACAACCAACTCCAAAAACCTCATCACTACTGCTTTCAGGTTTCAGAAGACTTGTATTGAGACTAATGCCAAAACTTTCACTCCAGAAAGAGAGATGAAGGATAATCTACTAAGAAGAACTAAAACAATGTTATATTTTGATGCATTTCTATATTTTTTCTGATACAAAGCCTTTTAAGAGAAGATAATGACATATGTGTTTACATCCAACTGATTAATCATCTTTATAGGATGCAATACCCTTACATGAAAAGTCTAAATTTGCTTTTTCTCTCTGTGACTTTTAATATAATTTTTTGTTATGCCTATAAGGCCTGGAGAACTGCTGCAATAAATCAAGGAAACATCTTTTCCAAGTCAATTTTTTGACTGTGGATATGGGATTTTTTTCATGATAGTGAAAGCTATCTAGACAACAGAATGATCTAAAGAAAGTATTCACTTTTGGTAGAAAATTAAGTGAGCATCTCTGCTTGATTTTCCATGCAAATATTAGTCAGGTCAGCGTTATCCATCTGAGGATGCTCTGGATGGATGGATATATTATTTGTTAATGCTTCCTTTACAAGGCAGCACGAGGCACTTGGGTAGATATGTGGTCACTATGAAACCATGCCCAAGTACCTTCATAATTAAGCATGATTACCCTTAAGCACCTAAACAATGCTTCTATGAAAACTACTTCTGGAGCCCAGAGAGTGATTTTATTTTAAAATTGAAAAAAAAAAACCTCAAGCCTGATTGTCAGCAAGTCACATCCTTTCTACATTTCACAGACATGACATGTCATTAGGAAATGGTGCTACTCTTGGTTACATTGGCATGTCATGTTATAGTACATTAGAAAACATCATGTGCTGACATAAACATGCAAGACCCTTAACCAAATGACAGATTAAATCCTGGCAGTTAAGAAAGAGGCACATTTAGATCTCAGTACACATATTCTGCATATATCATAATCTGCATAAGCAAAGTGTAGAAGATTGGAAAAAGTCACAAAGGAAATAGTGCAGTTCTGAAGTTAAACCACGCTTTATTCAGCGTTCATCCAAATTCACATCACAGTCTGTCCTTATCATACACACGCATACTAGTGGGCACAGTCCCTAATTGACGATGTATGCAAAACAAACCTCAAAAAAATATAAATAATTATCTTTAGATACTAGAAGAAAACAGAATCACTTTTTATTACCTCCGTAGCTGTTACAGTTGATCTTTATATTTCATTCTTTCTCAACTTTTGGTGTGCGCTAACATCTGGGATTCATCACGCTGTCCGGCATTTCAACAAAGATGATGTCACTGGTGCCAAATACTTTGACAAACATGGCTACTGCATAAATCTGAAGATCTGAAAAACCAGACAAATTATGTTTATGGTTAGATACAAAATGAATTGTTTGTACCATGAGTTTAAGTACATTAAATACAGACTTGCTTCCCAGAAGGAAGACATTGACTGAAAACTGTAAAAGCAAGCAATTCTTTTTTTCCTCTCTCTTTGAGAGTCTGGAGGAGCTTTTGATCTTCCAGTGTCCGTTACAACCTTGGGGAAGGTTAAGTTAACCCTTTGAACAAACATTCCTACCAGCATCCAATTCACACAAAGTAACTTAATCACCAGCTAAACTGAATTCAAAGTGCTCAAGAGAAAATGAATTGACATAACTCAGCTCTGATGACAAGGAAATGAAAAGGGCTGACTCTGCTGCCGAGATGCACTGAGGGGCTCAAACCCTCGATTCCAACTTTGAAGACACCAGGCATTGTGATTTCATTGCACAGAGATGTTGGTGCACAGATGACCAAGGTGCAAGTTGTGTGCTGTGGTGCAGAGACCCATGACTGAGACCTTCTCTTGCAGGGCTGCTTGGAGGGCAGCACAGGGCAGAGGACAGCTCTGGGCAAGTCTGTCCTTTCCCACCCTGTCAAAGGAGCAGAGGTGACAACTGCAGAAAGTGCTTCAAATGCCGTCCCTTCTCCCTCCTTTGGAGGATGAATTTCTTTCTCATGCTTTTCTTCAGGTGCACCCATCTGAAACCTAGCAGACATTTTCAAGAATTGTTTTTTTAAGGATATCATTCAAAAGGGAATTATTCAATTCAGTATTGACCACTCCCACCAAGAATCTATAAAAACAAAACGACTTTACCAGTCTGACACGGCTGGGATGCAGGAGACTTCAAGGACACAGGTTTATGATGCAGAATCGCACTACAAGCTCTGCATTCCTCTGCTGCCAGTGTGTGCCTACTGTTACAGGAGTTGTGAACAGTGGCTTCTCCAAAAAGAGTGTAAACAAAAGAGGATGATTAAAGGAGGCACAGAAGCACCAGTTCTTGTTAGCAGGCCTAAACCTGGCACTGCAGCAGTTCCAAGGGGTGATAATTGCATGGGGAATTTCTGTGACATAGACACTAATTCACATTACAGCCAGCTTAATCATGTAACCTCCAAACAACTGCAAGCAATATGGGATGCACATAGCAAGGTCTGTTTACTACCTAAACAGACAGACAGTGGTCTTAGCTGAGACATCGATCTCTAAATAGAATGTGAGATATTCAACAGAAAGTTGTATTTCAGCTATCATACGAAAGGAAAGATGAGACTCTAGATTATGTATAAAATGGCAAATAACCAAATAAATCACAACACAGCGAAGATGTCAGATAAGGATTTGAGTCTTTTAATCACACTGCTAATAGAATTCTAATAAAATTAAATCATCCATCATTTATTACACCAGACAGAGTGCAAGTTCAAATTATTAAGCTGAGGTATTATTTACTCAGCTTTCAGCTGGCTCCAAAATCTTTCATCTGCACTTGATACTGGTGAATACTTTCACACCAGCAACTATTACTTTCAGCCCTCGGGTATAACATCTTGCACACAGAAGTAGCAGGAACACATTGATATTTTTTCCCACACACAGGAATAATAGCCTTGATACAAGTACAATATCTCTTTATGCTTAACTGTGCCAGTATTTCCCTTTTGCTTTCTGCCACATGCCTTTGTGTAAAATCTCTATGATAAAACTTAAAGGACAAGGAGCTTTATGAAAAAGAACAATCCTACTGGACATGAAATCAATTAACTGAAACACGGAGATGGATATTTTCTGAAAGCTCCTTACAGGGTCTAGACAAACACAGTGAGATAACAATGGAAAATTGTTTGGCTTACTAATTGTAACCAAATGTAAGCCATTCTATCAAAACATTCTCAGAAGGATGTCAGAGACTTTTTAAAGTAAACATCTTGTGTCATCCTTTTACTGAAGTGGAACAAGGGTCTCCAATAAAAATCCTACAGACCCTCAAAGAGGTTTATATATATATTACTGATCTTTGAACATGCAGCTTGAGAGGTACATTAATAATTTCACCCAGCTGGGCAATAAACATTCTTGCCAAAAGAATTATGTAAAATTACATAAACCCTTTTTAAAGAGAATAAAGTTGCAAGAAGATATAAAGTATAGATTTCACTTTTTTTTTTCACAGCTCTGTTTTACAGAAAGCATTTTAGCATGTAAAATCTTTGTCCATGTAAAATACTCCAAAGAGAAGCCAAAATTCAAACCTGTAAGTAATGAAGAATTTTAAAATGTTAGAAAAGTTTAGCAACAAGAAATAAACAAACCTCAACCAAATAAAAAAATCTTTTCACAGCTGAAGTAGTACATAAAATAGCAACAATCAGCTAAAGGCCAACATTTTCATCAAGGCATACTTTAACATTTAAATAGAATACATATCCAAGGGGAACTACCATATAGTTAAAGTTCAATCATTCTTAAAATGTGGATTACAGTGTTGGACTCTTATGCGGAAAAATTAACACCAATTAAAATCTCACATTTTTCAAAAGAACCCAAACATTGTAGCAATGGATCCAATCCCGGAACTTACATTTGCAAAACATTCAAGGACATTCTTATCCAAGCTTCACAGGAGGACACGGTGCTTAATCAAGCAAGCAAAAATTAAGAAAATCAAGAGTAAATAGAAGTATTTTGAGGGATAATAAATAAATAAATCAGTTTTCAAGTTTGACCAAGATGACTAAATATAGTTAATTTCACTCAGCTACATAGCAAATTTTGCATTCATTTCAGTCACAGAGAAGAACTATGTGACTAGAAAAGCATATGCTGCCATGGGGTCTTAGCATGTGCTAAACATAGAGCTACAGGGATTTTCAGCCTTGTACAATGCTACAATAATTCTTGGCTGGGATTTCTGAGAATTCCCAGTACAAATATAACTTAAAAAAAGACTGCTCCTTTACAACTTCATTTTCAGAATCAAGAAGGAGCTCCCTCAAATAGATTTTTAATGGGAATTCTTCTAATGAACTTGCAAAATATTTTCCATCTAATGTGCTCTGGAGAAACTGTCTTTTACGGGAAAATCACACAAAGTTTAAAGATCCTGGAATAAATTATGAGAGATTGCTAGTTACCAATTAATCTCCCATAGCTTTCTGTCAGCTCTGACATCGGAGAGCCAAATCTGCAGGAAATATTCCTAAAGCTACTGGGAAAACTGAGCTATAAGAGTCTGAGACTGTAGCTGGCTGGATTACAAGCCTCAGGAAAGTAAGGATGCCATAATATTTGTTCTCCGCTTCATTTTCTTTCCTCCTTCTAGGCAGTGAAGGGACTGTAAACTGAGAAGTAAAGAAATGTGAAAAAAATAGAGGAAACTTTCTTCTGGTCCTTTTATGCTTCAGTAATCTAACTATCTGCAAAACAGAGAAGAAGAATCAAAGCATAAAATTTTAGCATAAGAACAACTGAATGACAGCAAAGGTCTCTTGGGCAGAGTCCTACTTGCATCAGCAGCCAGTGGCAAAAGCATGAGGAAGAGGTGAGGAACCAAGCTAGTATGTTGAGATTCCTGTGCTTGGCTGTACTTTTCCAACCACCAGTTGCCAAAGCATTGTAATGCAGTTCAAATCATTAAAATTTCAGTTGTGATTTTTTTAAAAAGTTTTATTATTTTGTTAATATCACTTTTTTGAATCCAGATGCCTAGTGAGTTATTGGTCTTGAGGAAGCATAGGCAGATGAAATATCCATAGAAAACTGAGTAAAATGTACAATGGGCTGCTCAAAACACGTCACTAAAGCATAGTAATGAGAAATTAAACTGTATTTAAGGGCGTGACATTGCTAGAAAGAAAGATAACAAACAGCATTTTTTATAATTTCCTTATAATTTCATAAAAGAAAATCAGTAACACATACAAGTCAGCCCTAGAGTTTTTTCAGCTTCCCTGAAGCTGTGCTATTAGTGATATAACCTAAAGAATGGAACAATATGAAATGGATAGCTGAAATATCAGAGGGAAGAGAAGTTGTTTGTTTTGTTTTTTTTTTTAAATTGCTGCTAGCAGTATTCAGTTATAAATTTAATAATCTACTGCCTTTGGTTCCTTACAGATATTTTTTCAGTATCTGCTGTTCACTATTACTTCTTACAGGCCTGATGTTTCCTTTCACACTTTCCATCCACATCAGAGCTCCACAAGACCCGTTGGTTCAGAGGGACTACGCAAACACTGATCTAAGTTCCAGTCTAAGTGATTTTACAAACTTAGATTTCTGTGTGCATTTCAGGTTTTTAACCAACAGCAAAACTCAAGGGAAAATGTCATCAGAACACATAAAATTAGTGAAGTTTCTGAAACAAAACAAACTGCCTGTCCAATATTGTGAAATGACAGATTATGTCTGGTATATTTCAAGAATGAATTTGAAGCACTTTTCCACTCTTTTTAGTGGATTTTTATTGTTGATGTGGCAAACCTGTTTAGAAACACAAAATCCATATACAGTTTTGTAGAAAATCAAAGTCCTTTGCTATAATATACATAACTAGGTAGATTCACTAGAATTGTCCGCAGAAAACATTTATGGGCACACAGATGCATAGATGTGTATGCACACTTGTACATTTCTATTTCCTACTGGCTCCTAACTTTAGCCTATCACAGTGGAATCACTGCAACAGTTCTGCTATTAGAAAGGACTTGATTACCAAGCAAGGGCAGAATTTATAGCCCTTGATTTTAAATTCCTACAGTCTGAGCACATATGTCAACTTTAGCTTAAAAAATAAGAGTTACTGGTTACCAGCACATTGTTGCATCTGATACCTAACCTTAGCAAGACACAGAGAAGATATGTTAAAAAAAATTGTATTTCAGTTAGAAAGGGGGTCCTAATAATGAACAACATGTAGATTTTTATAAAAATATATCTTCTCTCTAGATTTATGAGGAATCCAGAATGTGTAAACAAAAAAACCCCACATATGTATATTTCACATAGGTAGTGAAACACAAGCATGCTACAATTAAGACCCACAGCTACTGAGAACCAATACCTAATTTGATAAACTTTCAAGAGAGAGTTAAGATCACTTTCTACAAAATCTCAAACAAATACTTTTTGCAACTTTGTTCTGGGTTGCTCCATGACAAAGAGAATTCATGGCCAAAATATTATTGAAAGCAGAAAGCAATATTATCTAAGTAGCATGGGAAGGAGCTTCAGAATGATCTTTTACCATAACTTGTTACACAAAACTGCTCAAGTCACTGTTTGGAAGTTCAAGCCTTTGGTGCTGTACTCAAGCTGCTCTCTGGACAAGCTAAAACTTCACAGCTACCACATGATGAAATTAAGTATTTTGGCAAGGGGAACTGATAAGTTAAGAAGAAACTGTGTTTTCATGACGCACCGATAGAAACGTAACTGTCAGTCAGAAAACCTATTTTATTTTAGATGGGATTCTTCCATGCTTCTGTATGACCATCCTGACCATTTTAGAATTTCTCAGATAGATAGCAAGCAATCTGAAATTATTCATTAAAAAAAATTATGACAGTCTTCTGCCTAAATTCATGCAAATTTAACTCCTTACTACATAAATTCTTCTACTACTTTCATTGCAACTGATTGGAGTCAGTTATCAGCCAGTGTCCATGACAATGGCAGAATAAGGCCCAATGCAGCCAACAGGAGAGAGAGATTTTTCATAGTTGTCCTAAACATAGTTTTGTCATCTCTACCAAATTTTGCAGCAACCTCTCAGTGTATTTTATTGAGATATTTTACATGAATGAGATACAGAATTTTCTGGCTCACAGCCTGCAATCTCCTCCACTAGATTTTGGAAGGAATTGACACAATAACTGATGAAAGTTTTCCAGTTGCAGTTTATGCCCTTAAAAGAGCCCGCTATAATGAAACAATCTAGGGGTTCATTTTTAGTTTTATCTGGATAAAAAATAGTTTTATCTGGATAAAATATATTCTAACTTCAGCAGTTTAGGCTATGCTTTCAACATTTAAAGCTCAAGATTCAGATATCATCATTTTCTGTCTTTTCTGTCCTCTCTTCCTCCTCCACTTCATCTGCTGTGTTTTGTTGTCCTTCTCAAAAGAGATTTTCTTTCTTCATTTGTTAATTTTCCTTTATGTGCAACCCTTCATTCAGCCTGAAGTTCACAACAAGGTCCTCTCTTCATATTGAAATTAAAATGCAATTGAATAAATTAAATAAAATGAAAAGGCCCTAACAATGTTTTTGGATGTTTCTTTCTTTATTAAGGAGCAAACACATTGATAAGAATTCTACCCAGAAACTACACTCTGCTGTTGTGATCAACTCCGTCCTCTCTCTGATTTGTCAGGCTGTGTGTGTGAGCAGCTACTGTGGCAGTCTTTGCTGCCTGTTGTATTTTGGACCAGGTGAAATATTTCAGCTACACTGTACGGCCAGATTGGAGTCACCTGCTAAGACATGAAGGAGTGGCACAGCTCACGGGCAGCTTTCTCTAGGAATGTCATGGGGCACCCAGTGCAGTTCAAAGTGGACACCCTCTCTACAAACCAGTGGCATGTTACATATGGCATATTCTGGATCTATTTTGCAGAGACTTCAGAAATGGCAGAAAGAAATGGTTTCAGCAGGAGATAATAGGCTTTATGACTTTTCCCAAATTATTCCCTTTTTAGTAGCCATCATCTTGTCGAGTGACATCTGGAATGATTAGAAGATGATATTTTAGAGTGACAACTGGGCTGTCATTCACACTGCCAGTCAGCAAACACCCAGGTTGCCCAGGGTTACAAAGCTGGTTTATGCCTTTGTCCTGCAGTATTTAGTGCTGCTGATTCTTTACCTTGATTCCAGCTGAAGCGGGTCTGACAGGCAGTGCCAGAGGCAGGCAGAGAGCTCATGTTGAGGGTGGAAGTCCTGTGGTGCCTTTGTGTGCGAGGGTTTTAGAGCTTTGGTGGCAGCCCATCAGGCAGGAGACAACCCCAGAGTATTACAGTGGGTCTAGCTAGTTCACCTGCTTTCAAAAAATAGAAGGGCAATGTTTATCTCTGCCCTAGAAACACATCTAATTATTTTAGCCCTGTACCTGAACGGGAGCTTTCGTACACAACACAGCTGTCTGCAGAATTATTATCCTATAACAGACCTGCAGACGAACCAGCCCAGTGCAGCCTTGAGCTCCAAGGATGAGCAGCACCTGTGCATTCCTCAGTAGGCAGAGAGCATCCTCACCAAATTGGCGTAAAGTATAAATGTGCTCCACAGCAATGACTTCTCATTGATAAGCCATTCCTCGATACGCAGTCCAAATGTCATTTCACTCATTCACTGTCTGTGCACATCTCTGATCAAAACAAAGACCTGAGACTTTAAATGTTTCAGTCTGGGAACCCAACTTTGTGTACCAAACCTGACTCAAAGCAGTGAGCCTGTACCAGCTCTGATACTCAAGACCTAGGACAGACTAACCGGGAACCCAAGAACCAGAGCACCAAAGACAGCCTGCCTGCAGCTTCCCTTCATTTGCCTCTGCCTCAATGCATTCTTTTAACACAAAACTAACATTTCTTACAGACATAATGAGCAAATGGACTACTCACAAGACCTAATAATTTTAAACTAATAAACTAGATGACAAATTGAGATAAGGAATGACTAATATCCAGGTCGTTATCAGTGAGCAGGTAAGTAGCTCACTATTATTGTGGTTTCAGAGGTGTGATAGTAAAAGCCATCCTATTGCAGTGTTTCACAGGATGGTTTAAAACTCACAACATGTCTGTGACATTTGCCTTCCGCAAACAGGCTTGCAGCCTTGTTGTCAGAAAACATAGCATAAAAGACTGTGCTCAAAGCAAATTTGCTTAAAAAATCAATAAAAATGCCTTGAAACACTGGGACAAGTTGCATAGCCTGAAGGCAAGGAACTCCTTCAGTAATGTTTCTAGCTAATGTTTCTGAAGCATGCAAAAAAGTAATAAAATTTCGCAAACGAATTGGAGAAAGAAGATTACTATTTTTGTGTGTTGGATGCATTTGAGACTGTAATACCTCTACTCAGGGCTGTGTTCTGCCTCCTGTGTACCTCATTCTTGGTGCTCTACCAGAAGATGCTCACTAATTACAGCAACAGAGAAGCTGAAACTAGAGTTAAAGAAGCATGTACAGATGTGTGGACATGGTGCTAAAACAAAAGGAGAAAAAAGCTGTTTGAAGCATGCTTAGGTAGCATTGCCCTGGAGCTCAAGCCAACAACTTTCTACAGAGCAACAGGAAAGCAAATAAATCACTATAATTTATTTATGCTAACTTTTTAAATAGTTCACTCTGATTCTTTTTGAGTACCATCTCACAAACCTGTTAAGTATAAATTGTTGTTAAGTATAAATTAAAAGTATTCAAGAGGTAGTATTTACAAAGCACTTTTGCATTCACAGATGAATGCTGCTGTATAATATGAACATTGACATATTTGACAAGGCAACAGAGTTAAGTGTGATACAGAGTCAGACTAAAGATTTTTTTTCTTGTCTGAAAAGCCCTTATTTTGTTACTAATATTAGAGCTACAGAGGCCTATTTGACAAAAAGCACCTCCTAATTTGAGAGCTGTAGCTCTTAAGCTCCATAGTAGCAGCTATTTACCTGGTTGGCTCACTCTTCACAAAATGTGCCCATTAAGCTCAGCGGATAAAGCAAAAAAAAAAAAAAATAAAAGCCAAAGCCAACCACTCTTCTGAGCATGACTGAACAAGCGACTGTGCTGGTATGTGTTCGATAAGAGACAGCAGAGGAAAAGGAGATAAACCTTGGGGTGTAAGACAGGAGTTACATATTCCATTTACAACAAAAGGGAATTGACTTTACCGGAAATAACTCATGGTAGCACAAATTCTGGTTGCAGGTGTTTGGAGGATTTTCCCTGAGGGAAGGTTTATGGTACATATACATACATACATGTACAACTCCAGTTTATGTCAAGGGAATTTATGCATGCACTCTCAACCAAGAGTGAATTTTAGCCCTTTTCTTCTTCACTGATGTTGTACAAGAATTTTCCCAGCTTGGCAGGGCTAAATTAAATTGGGCAACATTCTGTGTGTGTTTGATGTCTGCTAAATGAAGTGAGCGTCCAATTCGTCATATTTACTCAAGCTCACTCAACTCTAGTAAAAATTAAAATGTTCCAGTTAATTTAACAAGATAATTCAGCTCTCTGAAATCTTTCTTGCTCAACATTTGTTGCTATTTAGAAGTCGACGACTGTGTGCTGCCATGTAATTCTTTGGACAGATCTGAGGACTTAGTAATAAACAGTAGACTTTTAAGACACTGGACAGACATTGTATTTAATCTCAAGCAAGTTCCTGAGCTGCCACTGGAGAGGGGAAGTCTAGGATCAGACCCTTTGGCTTCATTATATAGAGAAAATGGATCACACAAAAAAAGCCATGGAATGTTTAGGCAAAAATCAGGGTGACTAAGGTAGCAGCTGGAGGACAAAATTTAAAAGACTGCCATATTGAGTAACTTGGATAAAAATATAAAGTAGGCAAGGGCTCCAAGAACCAAAATAATCAAGTATCCACACAAAAACTCCTCGTGCTTGGTACTTGGAAACAACAGCTCTGCCTTGAGGTGAATACATGTCTTGATCTTGCAACTCTATTTTATGTCAATACAGACAAGGAAGCCAAAACATCACGCAATATTAGTTGTACATATGTGAAAAAGTCCACTGAAATTAATATTCAATGAAACAAACCAAGACGGAGAATTTACAATTGCACATACCTGTAACACTGAGATTCACTCACAGGAACTTGCAGTATTGTCTCTCTGCAACCTGGCAGCACTTGAGCATTCCTTATGGAGGACGGGAAACCCAGAGAGATCAGCCTCCTAATAGGATTGGGTGTCTAAAGCTAAGCAAAACGATTCCAAGCCTCCCATACAGGTGCCTTCAAACACCCTGCTTTCAGTCCTTCAACTTTCTATGAGACTATGGAAGAGTCAGAGGCTCTTAGGTAAGAATCCATTAAGCATCTTAGCACCTTGGCAATATTCACCTTGAAGAACACGCAAGTAGGTGAAACGTAAAAACTTAGTACACAAATGCAGAGCAATTAAGTAAAGTGGTGCTGGGGATTTGAGTAAAATTACAGCTATGTGCTACTTTTGCTGCTGATTCAAAAGCAATGCAGAACACACCTGGTTTCATCAGACAAACCATGAGCAGCCAAAGATGGCTATCATTCACCCCTGGAGATATGCCAGTTAGATGGGTGAAGAAGTACCATGATAATAAATATATTTTAATGTGCAATATGGTGTTTTTTCAGGGATTTTTTTGTTCTAGTGATTCTTAAAATGTTTTCACTGTCCATTCAGAAAGACAAATGACACAAACATTATTAATGATAGTATTGAACTGCAATGAAAAAACCAGCAAATATGTTTGCAAAAATTAAAATATCATTAAATTACTTTACCAATAATAAAGCTATTTCAAAAATACATCATTATTTCTACTCACTTTTGAGCAAAAGGTATAATGGAGATGTAAATGGGAAGCTGATAAAAAAAAAGATAATTAAGGATAGCCAAGAATCTAAAAAAAACCCCAAACCAACCCTCACCTGAAGAAAAGTTAAAAGCCCAGGGTTATTTACATTAGAAAGGAGACACATAAGAAGGACATGATCCAAGTATGAAAACTGAATAGCTAGGAAAGGTTAGAAACTTCACCTTAGAACAAGGGATTTACTGAAATGAAAAGATGGCAAATGCAATAATGATAAAAAGAAACCTATTATTTTCATTCCATAATTGAACTATGGTAGAGAGCTGAACAAAACATTTTTCAGTTTTCTGTTGTATGGTGCAATGTAGTAAAAATGGAAGCATTTTAAATAAAGTATCTATAACAATATCTACAAATGTTATAAACCTGACGCATTTTTCAGAGAAAGTAAAATATTGCATTTAAACTTTAATGTGTGGATTCAGCTTCTTTCACTGTACCCTATATGAGATAAAAGCTAAAAAGAAACAATCAAATGCTATTGAAGTAAATTATCTCAGTGATCAGCAATTAATATTTTGCACCAATAATGGGTACTGGGAATTCTTGTGAATTTTTTCTTTTAATTTTTGTATCGTATATTTTGCAAAATGGAAATTCTAATTTCCAGCTACTCTGGAGCTCACCAACACTGACTTTCTTTGAGAGCAAGAATTTACCAGGGTTAAACTTTTAAAAAGGAAAGAATATCCACAGTGATCGGAGGGGATGGGAAATAATATTTTGTAAAGAACATTAAATCTCTGAGACCTTCCTTACTTTCAGACACTCTAACTTGGTTCCTGGGGTGGTTTACTGTGTTTGCCTATTAAAACTCTTTCTTCTGAAGCACCTGTAGGAGGAAGGACATAGGGCTGGAAGGAGAATTGAGCGTAATGGACTCATGGCCCAGCTAGAACAGCTCCCCAGCCTTTCAGTGCTGATGGGAACTCATGAGTTCAAGATTTCAACCTGTCTTTTCTGTCAGCAGCAGGGAAACAGCTCCCTGGAATGCTGATGAAGCCTTGCAGCTCTCCTGGGAATGGAGGAGAGAGCTGATATCAAAGGAATTTGGCCAAATGCTGTCCTTTAGTATCCAAGAACTCAAATCTGGTAACAAAAGTGAGAGAATGAAACTGGAGACAGAATTGGAGATAGCACAATAAAACACATTTTCAGTTCTTTAGAGACTGAAAAAACCTATTGTCCTCCCCTACGCTGAAGATGGAAAAAGCACACACATGCACTGAGTTCATAGGCTGAGCATTACTTGTAGCTCTTTCAGATTTTGAAAAACGCAGATGAGGCTGGTCAGACGACTCAGGGGTTTCTGCTGGGTGCTGCAGCATGAAGAGGTTGCCTTTCATGCAGGACAGAAAGCCAAATTAGGTCCATGTAACTGTTCAAAATTCATTAGAATGACCTCAGTTAAGCTTTGCTTCCATGCACACTATGGTATATGATAACATAGCCTGGAGCAACAGCAGCAGTGGTGGTAACACTTTCTGAAATATTTCCACTACTTGAAAGCCGTTGGATTTGTTAAAATTTCTAAAAGGATTATAACAGGATGAACTGGGTTTTTTCCTTTTACTTTTTCAAAGCCAGTATAATAATATTACACAGAGCTTTTCATCTTCAAAGATCTTTACAAATCTTAGCAATTTACAGTAACTGAACAGTTATAAAACTACAGTAAAACTCATTTTTGCTGTCTTGCTAATTTTTTCATATTATTTTTAAGAATTAACTTTACATAGCAATAACTTCTTTCATTGGACTTGTTCTGTAAATGTAACATGAAACTCATTACTAACGGAATTTGAACAGTCACATCTTCCATATAATCATTAGCCATAATACTAATAAAAATAAAATATATTCTGACTCCCTGCTATTCCAACAGAATGTGACACACTTTCAGTGTAGATGCTTAATTCATTGCTCTTTTACTATTTAAACCAAAAGCAGGAATACCATTGAAACAAGCATTACTGAAAAAATCATCTTATCAAGTATGACCATATATAATACCTGTGTCAGGTAAGAACAAAAAGTAATTTTATTATTCCCCTTTCAATTTCTAAGCAGTTGCTATGATAACATCTAAAATGTTCCCACAACATTCAAGTCATTGGTGTACAACAAGACAATTTCACTACTTAACACTAAAGGTCTGAGCCTGCCAGCTGTGGACAAATACCCTCTGCTCACGTCAGCGGATGCTGAAGGCACCCACCAAGCAACAGGACTGACTTGTCTGGGCTTTACTTCACATCAAAAAAATACGTTGCAAAACACAACGTGCTTCTCAGTGCAGGGAGGGAAATTTGCATCCAGGCCTTGCTGAAGCAGTTTTGTGCACCTGAAGACTTGCAGGCACCTTTGCCCACTTATTCCCAATAGCACGTGGGAAGCTCAAAGGCTGCCAGCTTGCTCCTGGAGACCTCGCCAATGCAAAACGCTGATTGAAGCTGTGGCGCTTTCTGCTCCTGGCACTATTACAAGTGTCCCAGTTTGAACACTCTAATAATACTTAGCAATAACTTCTTTGAAGCCAGAGAAGGGGTCAGGCTTTTGATGGCCCTAAAACATTTCCTAAATGAGGCCTAATTCTGCAGCCCTTTCTCACACTGAGTAGCAGTTAACTGTCCCAGTGATGCCAGGGTGACAGCTTGCACAGAATCGTCACTGCAGAGGCGGAGAAAGGAAATGTTAAAACTAAATTTAAACCTAAAATAACTGGGCAAGGATCAAATACCTGAATCTTAAGTGTCACTCACTCATTCCTTTGTCTTAGCTTGCTCCACAGTAAGAAGGCATTTCACATCATCAAACTGCCCCTTGCACAAGGGTCCAACAAGGTCCCATGAACATTTCATAAACCCTAGAACTGCCCTAGAGAGAAAGAAACTGAGACATCTCCTTCAAAGCAAGCAGAGCAGGAAGGAGAGATGGGATCTCCTGATCTCCTGACTTCTGGACCAACTCTGGTCTTGAAGCTCAGTGCGGAATGTGGAGAGTAGCTGAATGAATAGCAGACCACATACCTAAAATAATAGAAAACAGAAGAGTGGCAGGTCATGATCATAAAAAAGTCTGCAAAGGAAAAAACACTCTTTTTTTTTCTCACAACATCCTTGCAGTATGGTTTTTTTCCTGCCAACTGATTCAAATACTGAACACTAGCGTCTGGGTTCTGGCCTCCTGGTAATAAGTAATTTGCAAGAACCTGGTCACAGAGAGGTCAGAAAACCATGTAAATTGCTTGGATGGGAAAGCCTCTTTCACAGGAGGGAGCTGTAGGTGGTAGAGAGGCTCCCTGCCACAATTTTACATTCCCTAGACATAGTGATATTGAAAGAGACAACAGAGCGATGATGATCTTCTGCCATCGGGCACCCTCCACCTGCCCTCTGCGGCAGGGATGGATGTCAGGCCTCGGTAAATAGTGAGGGTGGTTCCTGTCCTTTATAGCAACAACCTCAATGCACCTTTTAGAGGTTGGGCAATAAGCTGTTTTAAACAGTTTCCAAAGGATGAAAATGTTATAGTGAGTTTTACTATACACTTAGTGGCACATATTTAATTTTTACTGTCACATACCCAGAGCAGGGGATTTACTTCTTGTATTTGACAAGGTTTACTCCTAGGGGATTTACTGTGGTGTTTGCATCTAATTTCACTGTGAATGTAGCCTTGTGATATGGGGAAAACAGAAGCTAACAGAGCATACTCTGGGAGCTCTTACTTCTTCAGCCAAAGTTATTTTGATCCACATGCAGAACCAAGCTGATGGCTTGATCTGGGGCAGCTGTTAGAGGGAAAGACCTAATTCACGGATAAGCAGCATTCTGTCATGCTCTTCCCT
This sequence comes from Rhagologus leucostigma, assembly GCA_013397725.1. Taxonomy (NCBI): domain Eukaryota; kingdom Metazoa; phylum Chordata; class Aves; order Passeriformes; genus Rhagologus; species Rhagologus leucostigma. The sequence goes on from VZTD01003959.1 coordinate 1,873,784, forward strand.
TCTGGCCTACCTGAGAGGACCAGGACCCTTTCCATGGGTTGTGTCTCCCATGGCACGCTGTTTGCCTCCTCCATTCACTCTGCAGACCCTCAGAGAACATGGCTGGGTCAATAATGGGAAACTTGACTAAGGAGTGGCTACTGCCACTATGCACAAACCCCACCACAGAGTAGGTTATGCAGCTTCCTTCCACGTCAAACAAACATTTCACATTGAGCATACAGCAAAATGAGCACTCAGCTTTGCCAACTCCATTGTTCAGCTGCATCTCAAATCCTGTGTGTTTGGTGTTGGAACTATAGCAACCTTACTGAATGAGATGAAAATATTTTTACGTGTCAAGATACAGGTCCTGAATATTCTCTTTTAGATCCCACTAAATATACAACAAACCACAAAATATTTCAATCAGCATTATATATCATATTGCTACCCAAACACAAACATCAGAATTAAATGTAGTTGTAGTGCAATAAACACCATCACATGTCCCTTCTAGGGACATTTTTAAACCAACCTTTGTGCTAAAATCAACATGGCTGGTCTGTGTTATTTAATTATTGTCTAGGTTCAAAGATCACCCTTTCCTTTTCTTTAATTTGAAAAAAGAAAAGCCTTTTTATTTTTGGATTAACAAAAATATTAAACAGCAAGACTGTGGAACATAAAGGCCATGGGTTGCATTTTGCACAGGATAGGTTCTGGTTGAATGAGATCTGGGATGTGTGCCAAATTAATAGAAAAAATCCTGTTCTTCCTCTCCAATAGCCACAATGTTCATTATTAAGAAAAGCATATGAACCACAGGATTTGATTTTAATAACACCAATGTCTTCATTAATCTGTACTTTCCATTTAGCCTCATTATTAAGTAAATGCTGAGTTAATGCAGCACCTATTATTGTTCGATTTTCCATGAAAAACCTCCTTTCCCTCTTCTTTTTTTATTCATTCAAGGACTATCAGGTGTGTGTGTCATGTTTTTAAACAGGCCATCCGCTGTCAATAGCTGTTTTCTTCCCTCAGGTCTATGCAGCTACTCCAGTAATGTGCAGTCTACAAAGCTGATAAGTAACAAAAAAAAACAGCCCAAGAGAACAAAACCCTGGTAAACCCACTCCTAACTCAAAACCATATTTGTTTTGGTGGTGTTTTAAATGCTGTCATGTCAAGGAGCCTCTTACCATCACCTGCAACTGAGCTGATCTTCCCTGGATGCTCCATGCAGCCTCCTTCTAAATCACGATTGCTGATGGCCAACACCGCTTTGTATCTGCCGAACAAATAGTGGCCTTTTGTCCAGCACAAGTTCCTAAACAAACTTAATCTCTCTAACACTGTGACAGATGACATTTAGATGTCCTTGTTACCCTTAAAATGAGTTTTATTGACAATCAGAGAACAAAAAGAAGGCCCAGATAAAGCCCAATGTTTTATAGGCCTGCTAACAACATCTTAGTTCTTAGTGCAGAGGGTGTAGAGAAAGCCTGGAGTTGCCCCCATTTTCCCCTGCTTTGCTATATCACCATGACAACAGATATAGAAATCACTTAGTGACTCCTAGAAAGAAAACACAGTGACACAGTACCCCTTGTATGGCGAATCAAACTAAAGCTTGCATTCAAATGGCTATTCAGCTTGGGCATTCATGTAGAGGATGGGGTGGATTTTACACAGGTAACAACAACAGAAAGGCCAGCAAGTACTCCAGCCACAGCATATGGTAAAGTCTCTGTTTAATTAATGCATCCTCAATAGAATTTATCCATTTTAAATTTGTTTTCTTTTACTTGAAACATCATTAATGTAAAGGGCAACATTAATCAACATCTTACAACTTAAAAGGGCATTAAAAAGTGATCTTTCCCCCCCCACGCCACAGAATCTTTTCAAGTACTTTTGCTCCCTGCGACTGATTCCAGGCAGTCAGAGTCCTTAATCATAAGGCAAATCTAGAGAGGCCTCTACTGGCCAGCCTCTCCAGCTGCAATTTTTCCATTTCTAAGTGACTTGGAAAAGCGAGCAGTGGAGTAGCTACAAGCTTTTATCTTAAAGTTGCACACAGAACGGATTACTGATAAATATATGGCGCAAAACATAGGATAATTGTGCTTTTTTGAAGCTATCACTTAAGGTATAACTTTGCTGTTTTAAAAAGTAAGAAGACTAGAAAGATTTATCCTGTCTGTGATGTGTTTGCCTCCATGACATTTTGAGACATTTTAAGATTATAGGTCTAAAAATTAACAGGTAATCAGTTTTCTTTGTGGACAGGACTCCCCTTAAAGTTGGGGCTTAAATCCATTTACATTTGAAATTCTCATATGCATGTGGCATTTTATATATGCATTTCTCACAACTGGAGTAAAACATACATCAAAGCTCAGAGAAATTAAATCAAGAGCACAAGAAAAAGAACTTATTGAATGATAGAGGATCCCTGCTTCTGTGGGCTTTCCACAGGGACAACATAAAGACAAAGAACTTAATTTTAGGTAAAATTTAATGTCTCAGGTAATGGTCAGTGTGCTTTGTGCTAATATCAGCAATTTTGTTTGGAAAATAAAAGAGTTTCTGTTGTATCCGTTAAACAAAAATACGCAGTGTGAGTTTTAAGATACTTAAAACTAGATTGACTTTCTCTCTTTAATTCTTTCTCTCTTTAATTTTTGTTATTCTACTTATCAACCACAAACCATGGGATTAAGAAGTATCTACTAGACAGAGAATGCAACTCACTAGGTTTTAAGTTATTGCTGTGAAGATAGGAAACTTCTAAAGGCCAAAACGTGTGGAGAATGGGAAAACTGACAGATCTGGTGAAATAAATCCCAAAGTTGAAGGCTGAAATAAGACACTGATTCTAAAAATAAAGCACAAAATATTGATGGAAAATACAATTACAAGGGAACGAACTTACCTTGGATTGTGGTAGGCTGCTCCAAAATCTTAAGCTAACTTACTAAGATTTTTTTTTCTTTGCAGAATACATGCCATGGTAACTCCTAATATTATTATTTTTTAAAAGTCTACAGTCCCTAGTAAATCTTTATGAAGCCACACAGGTTATTTGTATTATACTTATGCTTAAAAAATTTTCAACCCATGGGTGATCTGTAAATATACTTTTTTTTGTCTTAATAGAAGAGGATTTAATGAATATCAAATACCTTAAGAGCATTACCTAGTAAAATTTTAACATTTACAAGATAAATCGCACATCACATAACTTCATCTGTCCTTCATCTTGAAAAGTATTAAATTAAAAAAAAAGTTATATCATGATAATTTGTCCCTGACCCTATATGATTTTCACAAACACTTAAAGAATAGGAGAAAAAAATCTACTTTAACAAGCCTGGATTAGTTTACATTTCTTACGGTACCCAGCACTCAATGTCTTTTTGCAAAATTTTTATTTGCCCATAACATCATATAAGCCACCAGCTAATTTTACCTGTGGTTACCTCACCCCCGGAAAGGCTGGGGGCAGGGAAGGTGTAATACAGGTCAATTCCTACCTCATGGTCAGTGTAGCCTCTAAAAACTACAGAGCATCTCTGGAGCTCGCCCTGCCAGTCCCAACAGTGACACCTCCTGGGGCAAGCGGGCTCCAGGCAGCTGCCAGACTCTCCCTGCTTGGCAGTGCCGGGAGAGCTCCAGCCCGCAGAGCTGCACCAGTCCCAGGCCGAGAGTTTCTTTGAAGAAACTTTTCAGGACTGAAGCACTGCAGGGAGGAAAATGAACAATCCTGTTTAATTACATCAGTTTAGTGAGGAAAGCACAGGAGCCAGCGGCCATGTGGACGGACAATGTGAAACACTAATGTTATCCTTAAGGTATTTAATTAAAATGCGGGATTCAGTTTGGAAAATAGGGTTCCAGAAATAGTTTAGGGGTATGCCCAACAGCTGTGCCCACGGCACAGGGCTAACATTAGACTTTCTTGCTTTTAGTGAGTTTTGTTTATTTGTTTGGTTTGGTGGGGGTTGTCGGGTTGGGGTTTTTGTTTGTTTGTTTCTTTGTGATTTCTTTGTTTCTTGTTTTGGTTTAGTTTGGTTTTGCGTAGCCTAAGCTCACCTACGCAGAAAAGCTGGAAAAATTTTAAATGACAATTTCCACTGGTCTCACAGCATTTCTTGCCTAACTTTCAAAAACTGTGGGGCAAATAGCTTACAAGTCCAGTTCTGCAAACTCCAGGTAACAGGCACAAATCTTCAAAGAGCAGGAACCCAGTAAGGACTGGTCATCACAAAGAGATTTTGTCGCAAGCCACAGTGTCCTGAAAGAAAACTGATAAAACTGGATTGGAGGAAAAACATATTCTAAATATGCCTAGATTTAGAATATCCTTTACTTACATTTGAATTAAAACAGACAAAAAAACCTGCAAATTCAACCCAAGACCACCCCTGTGCAAGAGGAGGAATTTTTCCTTTAGATTCTCACAGAACTAATATTGGATAAAATTATTACTGATCAGTTCACAATGGCCAAGAAATCCACAGTGGTCTTTGATGTCAATCTAATAAAAATAAATTTTAAGAATCATACATTTTTAGGAATATGGACTGTCAGCATTTCATCAAGGAATCTCTGGCATGTGGTAATTTCCTGAAAGAGATAGAATGACACAGATTTGGCGACATCAAAGTGTAAAAGAGTTCACACAAATTGGTTGAGAGAGTTTTTGTTTTCTTATTTCTACTGAGTTCATTATTCCTATTTAAAAATCCAAACAAACAGCATATAGAATAACAATTAATAAACATTTTCAGCATATGAATTTCCAGGAAATGATTCTGTGAACAAAAGTAATCTCAAAATGATACACAATTCCAGTCAAATCTAACAAGTGATCTGACAGCTTTTTGGGAACTAACACACTAGAAAGTGCATAGAAGCACTCAGGAGGAAAATCCCCTCTACAGATCTGCTTTTGCAGGTGAAGCTGTGATCGAATGCAATCAAATTTTCTGCATTTTTGTTATAATAATTCACAAATATGCAATTTACTAATTATAACAAAAAATCCAGAATTAATAAATTGGAAGTTAGAAATCCACAAAGGAGAAGTTAATCACTACCCAAAAAATGTATTTTTTTTCAAATCAGGTGGGCAAACACAGGGAAACAATGCAAAAAATGTATAATATTATTACCTGATTTAATAAAAAGCCCAGGAGTCTCACGTCTGAGTATCTTTTATAAATATAATTCTTCTAATTTTGTTCAATAAAACATTTGTAAAAGAAATATTTTCTATTGGCTGCATAGCAACATACGTACCTAACAGAAGAAATCATGTTTGAAAACATTTTAAGATAGTTGTATTCACATGTTCAAGGCAGAATATGCAGAAAGACTTAAAACTCTATTTTACACACCTTCTTTATATTTTAAAACATGATTGAATTACAGGTAAACTGGGAGAAAAAGAATCTGCCATTTCTGCCTGAAGTACAGAACTCATCTTTTTTTTAATCTTATAGATATATTTGAGATACTGTGTTTACTTTCTGATGGTGTGGTGTTGTTAATATATCATAAAGAGAGTACAATTAAAAAGAAAGAGTTTGCAAAAGCCACAGATACAGGAGCAGAGATAAAAGAGAGTTTAAAAAAAAAAAAGCAGGGGCGGGGAGAGGGGGAGAGGACTAGGACTAACACCTGGGTTGTACCTGGCTCTGCCTTGTGACTAATATTACAGCTTAGGGAAGCCAAAAATTTCAAAATGGCCAAAATTTCCCCAAGTACCTGAAGCAGTAATTCACCTGATGTCTACACAGCCAGGGAACAGATTCCCTCTCTGCCCTAGAAGAGCCCATTTATCTATTTCACAGGGGATTCGCGCAGTGCAAAGCTTCCGAAAGCCCATGGGCTGACAGAGGGAAATGGCATCCAGCAGCACAGGGCAGCCCAGGCAGCCCATCAAGAGCAAAGCCACAAAACAGAGCCAGAGGCAGCTCCAAGGCTGCCAACACAACTGCCTACAAAAGCTGCCAACGAGCCAGAAACTGCTTGTGGGAAAATATCACTTACCCTTAGCATCTGGGTCCTGTGATTACTGTCCAAAGAAACACAGACTGGTAAGATAATGGCAGGATAAATAGCACTTCATTGCTCCTTTTTCTCCCCCTTTACTCCCACAAATTTTTGATACATCACCCCTCAAACTGGGTATGATTTTTAAAAAATCAGTTGTTTTAATCTTTGTGTTACTCGTGAAGTAAAATGAGTCTTCCTGCCTCATCTCTAAAAATAGCTTTCACATGCACTTCCCCTGGCTCTCGATGTACGACACATAGTGGGGCCATTTGTTACCATTATTGACATGTTTGTGGTGAACTGCAAGCGTGTTTACAGTAGAAATGAAGTCCCTGCTCTCTTGGAGGTAATCCTGGGGTGTCTAAAAGACTCATGGGAGTCCTTGACATGGATTCTCTGAAATGAATTTCTGTTCCCATATAAATAAATTATCTTGGGGCCAAATATTTTTATTTTCCTTTTATTTCAGGAAGACAGCAGATGCAAAAGTTCCTGATGGTTCTAGCAATAGTGGCCTGCACAAGCTGTCTGCTATTGGACATAAGGATGAATGGGAGCAAAAGAGGAAGAGGAGGGCTTTGCGCTTATCCTTTTCAGTGTAACAGAATGAGAAATGGGGCTTTTGCTGCCAGTAAATAGGGCAAAGTGCGAACTGGCTCCCTGAGGTGATGGGTGTCAGAAATGATAGGGGACCTAAAGGCCAGAGATGCCTCATGGCGAGTGAATTTGCCCTAACTTCCCCAAATTACGCCAAAGGTTGACCAGAAAATTTTACAGTCATTAGCTTTTGACTGGAATTGATAGATTTCCATTTTCATGCAATATCTATTCACTGCAGTTTCTATTGAAAATATACAATGTTGTCATCTTACCAGCATAGGCTGGATTTTTTTCCTGCAGAAATTCACTAAAAGAAGTAAACTTCAACCAGAATTGCAGTTTGTACGTTTGTACCACACTGAAACACACCCAGGCAATTGCTCATTAAACCTGTCCAGTTACATGTAGCATATATGGGACTGTGCAACGTGCCAGGTGTTAAACAAAACATGAGGTGACATCATTCTGCAGACTGGGCTATAGAAAATACAATCTCCTGGTGATCTACAGAGAAAAAACTCACTGCTTTTTGGTGAACTTAATAGAAAATGACAGAAGAGTACAAGTTGTTATTGTCTTTATATTTTGAAATCAGGCAAATCTGTCTCTGCATTCACAAATTCATGTTTATAAGCAGCAAGCCTACACTAAATCTGTCATTAAAAATATTCTTTCTGGTAAGGAATAAGGAACTTAGAGTAAAATAAACAAAATTTATAGAAATATCTGTGAGCTGCAGATAGATTTAAGTGTATTGCCAGCAAGAAAATATCCAAGGGAGGCTAACCAATAACATAAGAGGAAACTATAAAGTGGAGTTCCTGTATAATAAACAGAGCAATATGGATTCAACGCCACAATCTGTTTTCTTGTTTTTCTTTTAGTCCTCAAAGACAGAAAGGTGTTTGGCTACAGCTGTGGACTCCTTTGATTGATAGATTACTTGATCAAATGTTGCTGAGAGATGATTATTTCTGTTCCTGTGTAAACCAATGAATTCCAGAACCTGCTCAGATTTGTAGTATTATTTATACCTTCATTAAAGAAACAGAAAACATCATCGCTAAACAGTTCAGCTCCTCCTGATCCATTGGACAAGGACTATATTCAAAACCAAATGTATCTCCAGTGTGAGGCTGAGCTCTGAGAGGAAGTTACTGTACATATCATTACTATTAGCCAGTCTTGTCCTTGGAAACAAGAGAAAAAGTAGATGTGAAAATGCATTTGTTTCAGTGAAGTAAAGCACAGAAAACTCACCAAGGTACCCAAGATGTGCTACGAGACTGTTGCTTTCAATGCTGTGGGAAGATGAGTACAGAAATTGCTGTTTGATAGCTCCGAATATGGTCAAAAGGAAGCACGTCTTGGACAACATCACATGTATGACAAAAGATGGCTGATAGGCTAACTGTTTTACATTAAGTAGAAAAGTTGACAGTGGTATAAAAACACTAAAAGGTTGTAGCTAAAGTCAGACTTTACATGCAGGCTTTCTATGCAATATCACAGTGCTGGTTTTAGAATAAATCAAAAAAGCAAAGTAGGTTATTTGTTCCTTTTAATAGGAAGCCACTACACAGAGCATTTAGCTTGCTTTTTCTGTTCATACACAGTTTGTTTACTGCTTTTTTTTATCTTAGTGTCATAAAGATCTTGCTTACATTCAACATTTTCATATTTCTTTTTTTTTAATTACTACAAAACCTTATGCATAAGCTGCATCGTAATATTGTTTGCTTCTACTCCACTGAAAATCATGTACATTTTCTTGATCATGGAAATATTTTTAATTTTTAATATGGAATTGTCTGAGAAGGCTCAGTTTCAGCAGTGAGACCCAGTGTTCCAAATGAAACACATCACCTATGTTTCAGGACAGAAAAAAAAAAAGGGCATTGTATCTTATGTATTCGAAAAGAATGCCAATGCCACTTCATCCTTCACAATCTTATAGTTCCTACATGACCAATATTGGAAAAATGTTGAAACTGTCACTAGTATTCATCTATTAAAAAGAGAAGGTTTTGCCCTAAAATATGTTTGCGTTTTTTCCTATGGAAAGACAATTATGCTTTTATAAAGGCAGACATTTCTGTTCTCTTAAGACATCAGCTGAAACTGCAGAGAACTAGCTATCTGCACACACACCATGTTCATCCTGTATTTTTTGGAATAACTGTCCAAATTTTATTAGGATTTTCTTATAATGATGTTATATGATGTCCTTGTGATACCTGCATATATAGAGATCTTAATATTGATTTACTGTGCCTTTTGCCCGTCCTTGAGCAGTGTAGATAGCAATTACAGCTGTTGGTGGTATCTATTTTGTCTTTTCATAATTGTCATTTTTGGTTCTGCTTAGGATTAAAATATGAAAATTGCATCACATGCACATGAGCAGGGTTTTAGCCAAGTTATCAGTAATTTCACGGTACCATCATCATTTTAACCAGCATCCTCTTCATCTTGTTTATGAAAACCACATACTGTAACATAAACTTTTAGAAGGAATGTATCATCATAAGAGCTGCCCTGACAAGAAGCCCTCATTCAGAGAATTAATATTCATATTAATGAATATCTTTCCCAAAAAATCATCAGGGACAGAGAAACACCTGTACAGCTGTACCAGATGTTTCTGAATAGTTCTGCTTGGGTTGCTGTCTGAGATTGATCAGTTCAACACTATTCCTTAGCTGGATCTAAAATCGCTTACAAACTCCTTATTGTCAGCACTTTACTCAGCTGAAGTTGTAAAGGTGCAGTGGCACATGCACGCACTTAATTGCACAATAGATTTTTAAAAAGCAGTAAAAACAAACATTCTGATGAATACTAAAAGTCTGTTCATTCTTCCCAGTAATCAAAATAAAACATATTCCAAGGATATAGTTGGAAGAGATGTAGGTAATATATGCAAAGAAACATCAGAAAATATTTTTTAACTGCCCAAGTTTCTGTTTTCAGACCAGTGATTTTCTTTAGCACTAGAAAAAGAAATCCTTGTGAAGGGTTGACTTGGTGCTGGTTTCTGTGTATTCTGTTCATGTACAACACACAGCTGAGATAATGGAGAGCAAACATTACATGCAACATCCTCACAAGCATCAACTTTATGTAACAGTCCTCCCAAGCAGGGTATCTCCTCACTTGGCAATGAACTGAATCTTCTATTAAAAATTAAGCTGAACAAAGAAAAACAGTCTGAGAAGGTGTTTGGTTTTGTTTTTTGGTTTTGTGCCTTTTTGTTTTTTGAACACAGTCTGACTGGTATTTTAAAAGAACTTTTGCATACATTTGGATACAGATGAAAACAATTAAATGCCCTCTAATAATTAATGTATATGCAATCTATAGCATGCATTCTCTTCTTATTAGAGGCTGTGGGGTTTTTGTTGCAATCTAGCTAATAAAGGCTTTCTTTTCCACAAGAGAATTTTGACAGGGTTGACTCCAGACGGCTTTCCAGCTGAGGTCTGGGGCCTTGCTGAACCTTCAAAATTTTCCCATTTGAGCTGCATCAAAGTGAAGGAAATTCAAGGATCACTAACGTCTCAGATGGTAGCACTTGCCCTAACAACCAAGGTTCAGGAATTCTTTGGAGCAGGCTGAGGTCATTTTTCTCCCCTTTTCTCCTAATGCTTTTCTCTATTAATCAGAGCTCACAGCTCAGATTGGTCTTCAACTTCCTCCCAATCCTTGCTAAGCCTGTCATTTCTAGCTATTATTTACTTTAATGGACTTTGGCTGATCCCTTATGAAGCTTTGGATCTGAGAATAATAAGGCTGGAGAGTAACGGGCACAGACATGGGTGTGGGTTTGCCTGCAGATTAACCGTGGCAGATGGGCTTTATTGCGGTTTCCTGTGTGCCGAGTGTTGATTGAGAGGGTATAATGAGAGAGGTGGTGTCTGCACAATGGCTGCAGCCACTTCATTGCACCTCGCGTCTAAACAACCCCATTTTTCTAAATCTTTGGGTTGTGAAATTTTAGGAAGTCAGAGCACAAGAACAAGTACAAAAACAACTGTAAATAACCATGAATGTTAATCCAACCCTAATTGGTCCCTTCTTTCATTATGGGTGCATTTTGCTGAGCTTCCCCCCCCCCACCTTTTTCTTTTAACAAATGAATGATATGGACAGCTATGCATACATTTGACTTTTATAACTGTTTAACACAAATATTACTTCATATCAATTTATATTATTATTAATATTAATGTCCCATTAGCTTTTGCATCATTAACATCAGCAGCAAAAGCTTATCTTGCAATCATCCTGTTGTGCTTTAGCTTTTTGTCATCTTGGGAAAATTTGTTTGAATTAAATTATGTATTGTCTAGGGAATATCAAAAATAACAGCACGAAAATTGCTTAGTATCTGGCAAAACGAGTCAAAAATATGCTTTTCTAAGTCCAAATGCCATTAACTTTCAACAGCGATCAGATGATAAATTATTTTCAGCTATAGGTACTATCAAAAGATCTTTTACAAATTCCCCATTTTAAGGATTTTACTTAATTCCTCCCTTTCACTGATGGATTAAATCACAACTATTGATTCTTTTCTTCCATTGGGGCTTTACCCATCTGTCCTAACGCTTTCATCCCAGCACCCCTTGGGCTGAGAGAAGTGTTCTACAAATGAACCAGTGAAAACCTGGAGAAGATTCCAGGTCAAGTTTGTGTACAAGAGTTTAAATTTTTAGTGACAGTCTTTCCTTAGCACAGACGAAAGTTTCCACACAGAGCCGCACAAACTAGCCCCACCAATTATCCTCCTCCTTTGAAAACCATTATCAAGTTTTTCAAAACTTCTTTCATTTCACTGTTGTCACTCGATGAAAAGGAAACTAACCACCATGTCAAGACAACTCGGCTGCCTGGCAACCAAGGGCCACATTTTAATTCTGACTTGCTTCTGGTCTTGACTAATGGAAAGTGACTATGTTAAGCCAGTCAGAAGAGTTGTTTGTCACTTCTGAAATGCAAACAAAACTATATTGTTTCAAAAGTCCTGGATGTGATTGATGTAAAGATTTACAGTAACATCATTCATTTGCCCTTGTGTTTTAGTGGGATTGATGTCATATCTTTTCATGCTTTATTAAATGTTTTTGGAGAACTCAAATACATGACGCTTTTTTGTCCTAAAGAATCTAAAGAGATTTTTCTTATGCAAGAAAACTGGACTCTAACTTGAGAGATTAAACGATTAGACACAACATGTATCTGTAATTTAATAAGAAACATCAGCCAAGAATTGTGAATATATAGCAACCCAATAAAAAGAAAAAGAAACCAACACATGGAAAAAAATAAAATCAACAGTTTGCGGGAGGGGAAGGAAAGATACACTGCTAACTTGCCAGCAGTAAAGATTGTTTGGACAAACTTTCCCACAGCTGAGTTAATTTTTTTTCACTTCTAATACCAAAAGAGAAGTTCAAATTCTGCTCCCTACCTCTTTAACTATAAATATATATGCAGTCACAAATATAAAACATGTGTCCATTTTCTATGAAACATTACTGAAAATATTACAAGTAATATCAGCATCAATTATCCTGACTAACTATGACAGATTCAAAGAGATTTAAACAGCTTGTTTCCAGAGTCATCTAAAAAATCCCCTCTAAAAATTGCAAATTATTTTTGTAAAGGCCAGGCTGACTTTTCTATTAAATTAAGAATCAGGAAAGGATGAATGAACCTACAGACAGTTTTCTTGTCTGCAGCAGTGAGACATACTCACGCATTCTCCCTGTATAAATACAATTTTTTGTCATTACACATGCAAAATATATATAAATAAATATATATGTGTGTGTATGTGTGAAACAGAAAGGAAAACATAGCTGATACACTAGTTTCTGTTCTATGTCAAGTACCTAAATCACTCTTCAAATGCCTATTATGCATTAAGGCAATAATTTAATGAATATTTAGGGTAGTAGGCTTAGGCTTTTGCAAATATACTTATGTCAGCATCAATGGTATGCTGGAGCTGTTTTCCAAAATCAGTACAATAGCTTTTTGCTGTTCTGACAATACTGTTAATAAGCAGACACTTGCCATTAACTTTTTTTTAAAAACAGATATTAAAATTTAAGCACAGTAATAACGTACGCTGTAATTACTGTTGCCATCTGGGATTCTTAGGAGTAGTCCAAGAGGCATCCAGCATGTCAGTTCTCTGGGCAGAGGTTTAGAAGTTCAGATGAATGGAAGGTACTCCTGAAGAAAAGAGAAGCAATTCTCATCCACCCATGGTGGATGGCGATCTCTTCCAAGCCCTCCTACAAATCGAGCTGTCCTATACTCAGCTCATGCGAAACTCCTGCCTAGAACCCTGAGCTCATGAGATGTGGGACTCTATCCGCAGTGTTATCCGACCTTGACAACCAAATGGTCCAAGATATGAGTGGTCAGCTCAGCATCAGCACTGTGTCCTATAAGGGAATTTTGGTTACAGGTGGCTGCCAGGAGCTACCATGTGGCTTCAGTCCCCAGAATATGACGGTGCTGCCATCAGTGGGGTGAGCAGCTGCCAGAGCTGTGTGAGCTGAGGGCCACGAGGCAAGAGGGCAGAGACCCAGCAGAGGACAAGCAGAGGGAGCCCAGCACCAACAGCACCGCTGCTGTAGTTGAGCTGGGAAGAGTGGGGGACTCCTGGCACCAGCACCGAACCTGCTGGTTTGCTAATGCACATCCATATGGATGTGTGCCTCTCTGCTTTCCAGAAAATAACGAAGATCTCTGCACAGCCTGCTACTTCAGGATCTCTCAGTGCATGAGTAAGCCGAAGCATTAATGACCTCAAGGAAGGAGGAGGAGGAGAAGAAGGAAGGGAAGCAGCTGCCCAATATTTCCATTGAGGGGAAGTCAGGACTGGCTCAGGCACAATAACTCCACTGACTCAGGAAAATAAATATGCATTCATTCAGAAAATTATCTAATCAGTCTAGCCTAGATATTAAGTCTGTGGGTTACCTCAGTCTACCACTAGTGTCTACCACCAGCAAGCCCTGCATCTCCAAGAACAATTTAAGAACATGCACATTCCAGGATCACAGCATTTTTACAGTCCTCATCATAGCCAAAACGCAAAAGCTGGGTGTAAAACTGTCTCTCTGCGGCCAAATTACACACAAAACATGTTGTAAATCAGCTTCACCCCAGGGAAGGCAAGCTGTAAACTACCTATCGTTTTACACAGCTACAGTGAACCATCATGGCGGAGGAAGCCTGAAAAGGTCAAGAGATTTTTCTAAACTACCTACATCTCCGGAGTAGCTCAAGAAGCCACATAATCTAAAATCAGCAGATAGTATCTCTCTGATGTTTTTTTCCCTTATGGAAACGAATGTGTAACATTCTAACTGCCTTCAGCTTCTGCTGAATTAAACACATTCCAGCATCTCTAGAGCAGCACTCAGGCAGTTGCACTCCTCCTTGCACTCTCCTGGGTAATCCTTCTGGGGCAAAGAATACATAACGAAGCCCTCAGCTGACAATTTGGGAGGCCTGCCACTGCTTTTTGCCATCAGTTATTTTTCAACTGATTCAAAGATAACACAAGGGCTGAAAGCTTGTAGCTACTTCTTTTGAGAAAATGGAGTCCAAAGAACCTCCTCTTAATCCACAGGCTTACTCAAGAGATTCCCATACCCTACCTTAGACCAACTCAAAATTCAAAAAAAGAAAAAGAAAAATAAATTCTTTTTTCCAGTGTTTGAAGACCCATGTTCCTTTCCAAAAACAAATATGCAAATGAAATTGCAGTGCAACTGACTGAAACTTTATACAATTGTTCCAGGTTCATAAACATTTCATGAACTCAGATTAAATTTCAATTACAATACAAGTACTTCCATGAGCGGCAGAATGAAAGATGCCTGCTCTCCACTGGCTCTATGCTCATAGTTGATTCCCTGGGACCTCAGGGGGTCAAAGTCTCCAGCGGAAAGAGTTCCTCCAGGTGGAACATTCTCTGTTTTGCAAGGACTCCTGATACCTTTCCCTCACTGGAAACAGTGCACATCTTCCCTTGCTACCAATTTCCACAAAACCTATAGCAACCGGTCAGCAGATTCACTACCCATAGGGCACAGACTGACACAGACATGAAATATAAGCAGAGATGCGTGATCATATAAGGTAAATTTACAAACAGGATAAAAACTAGATTTCCTTGGGTCTAGACAGAACCAACGATAAGAAAAGGCCAAGGCTACACACGCAAGGACTGACACAAGACTCAGCAGTGAACCAGCAGTGCCCCATCTCTTTGTCACAGAAAAGACCTTTTTCTCTGGCTCCTGGCTAAGCTGCCCTCCATAGGACTTGTCTGTCTTTCCATCTGGTTTAGCCAAAGCTCTTTCATCTTTTACCTTGCATACTGCTGCTTTCTCTCTTTGAGCCCTGCCTTTCAGCTGCTGCTGAGATCACCTTCTCCCCGCACTGCAGGCACAGTGCCCGCTCTGATCCCCTCGCTAATTCCCAGCAGCCACGGCATTCCCAGCCCACGCCACCTCTCTTTGCAGGGCAGGCACACCCTCCCCAGTCACGGATTTCCATTCACTGGGCTGTTCACAAGCCCCTCACCTCACTTCTGGTAGATGAGGGCTCTTCAGCTGGGCTCACACTGCCCCCTGTCCCAAGACAGGGTTGTGGCCTCTAAAATCCCGATCTCCAGGAAGGGGGTCACTACCTCCTCTAACTCCAGATGATGCACCGGTGCCTCACATTGTGCACGTTTGTCAGCTTTTCATTGTATGTTCCTTTCAGCAATGACTGCAGCTTATTTGTGTTGCACATAGTGCCATGCAAATTTAGGGCACTATTTTAATGCATGATAAATAATTACTATAATTAACAGAAAAAAAAAAAAGCCTCCTGGCAATTTGTCAGGACTAGACACCTCTTTTCATGCCAGATATTTTCATATGTATGACATGTACATATAAGATCCCTCTTGCCTCTGTGTAGGGACATGCATCTCCCATTAGCAGTAATGGGAATTATGTGTGTGCGCTGAGGGGAAACTCTAGTCTACCTTGGCTGGTGTGCTATGTTAGTTGTGCTTTATTGGATCATATGGAGCATGCCATATAAGAAAAGAAAAAACACCTTTCCATTTTCATTGTTGAGAGAGAAATATATAGAAAGCTCCTGTACACAATCATGCTTTTAATTAGGTGCTATTTGCAGGTGCTGTTTCTCTCCAATTTCTTATAGCTGTTTCTGAAAGAGCAATAACACAAATAATCTGCAAAATAAAGTGATTAGGGATAAAAATTAGCTAGGGTTACTAGACTGATGAGAAATTTTTCTAAAAATGAGCATTTTTAATAAACCACATTTTGAAACTATAAACATCCTTGTATTGGTAGATGCTGCACTGCAAAATACTAAACTTCATTTCACTATCAATTTTCTGATTCATCTGAAGACGTTCATTATCTGTTAAATTGAAGGCAAACCTCCCACAGAGGAATGCTATCTAAAGATGGATGTGTTTGTGTGTGAAAGGATAGCCTTTCTTAGCTGTTTATCAAAAAGGGCATTCATGGAGTAGGTACTATACCTCACTACTTTTTAAATATAAAGTACAATACAAACATACATACAATCATGACACTGGTTCATTTTTGTTGTCTGGTTGTAACACATTAATCGAAATTTAGTCCAAACATCCAAAGTTGTGCTGCTAGGAATGTTACCATCTGGTCTTAATGAATATCTGGGGTCCATTTTTCAGTTAAGCTTTTCATATTGTGTTTGTATGTTGCTTTTTCCAAGCTATCTGCATAATTGCTTAAAGATTTTACTGCAAAATTAATATCCTCACTGTGAACGAGGGAGAAGGGCAAAAACCAGGATGACAAAGGCTGAAATGAGGTGAAAGGCAAATTCAATTTTTCCTTGCACCATAGAAACCTCGTCAGGACTAGCTTTATCTGGTAATCCACATTTAAACTTTAACCTGTAGGGGGGCTCTTTGTGTTAGTTAATGTAAGCATAAAAAGAGTCTGAACCACTAATCAGATTAATCATATTTTGTGAGACTCAAAAGCTTCATTAAAAGGACCTCGTTTCCAAGCTACACATTTCAGAAAAGAAAAAAAGTTAGCCATGAAAAGGAAAAAGTAACACTGAAATTCAAAAAGACACAGACTGTGTGTCTCCTGGAATTAAACCAAAGACAGTTAAGACCTGGAACAATATCCACCTTCATAAAACACACCTTGAGGATGCCAAAATAATTAGAACATTTTTCTATTGAAATTATGCATTCCCTACATTTACAAAACTTTATCTTACACACGACAGAGAACTATTTATTAGGTAAATACAATAAATGTCTTCCCTTTCCTCATAATTATGGAAGTCTCCCTCTCTGCCGAAGCAATCGTATTTCCTAAGTACTTCAGGTTACCTCTCAGAGACAGAATGTGAACATCAGAAGAATAAGAATCTGTCATCTCCAGTCAGGTTATTACACTTATGCAAGGAACACCTTGCTTCTCTAATGAGCATGAAAGTGAGAGAGCAAGCTACTCTCCCAAGTTGGTGCAGCATCGTGCTCTCTTTCAAAAACAACAGAATATCTCCATTTTCAATAAACAAATTGCTTGCCACAAATGAAGCTTCAGTGAGCTTTTGTTCATGCCTGTGGAATAAAACATGGTTTACTTAAGTTTCTCGTGAAGTTTCACAGGAACCATTTGCACTTAGGACAAACATTTTGCACTTAATGTGAAACTAATTCCTACCTCAGCATACCCTGCATTGATCTGGAGTTAGTGGGCCTTCGAAATCAGGAGATGCTTTGAGGAAACATTAACAAAGTTGAAAGTCTTTGGAAGATAATTTAGTACTGATCAAATGAAAGACATCAGAGCAGTTATATGCTTCCTGAAATATATTTCAGTTGTGAGGAGAGAAATCAAGACCTGACATCATGGGGAAGATCATTTGAAATACAGACTCATCCATTTTCCAACATTGGGACTGCAGAAGAGGAGTTAGCCTCACCTTTGTTTTCCAAGTGAGGAGGAGCATCCTCCTACTGTATCACAGCCAAACTCTTTGCTAGCTTTTCACTATTATGTGTTCGTTTTTCTTTCCCCATAACTTGCCAAGGAACTCTTCCCCCCGCCAGCTGCACAACCCTCTGTATGATCTGTATTCAACTGGTTATTTCACTTCCGGACAGTTCAGGTAACCTAAAATACATTTTTATGCCCACATTAAGTTCTACACTCTATATAAGGTTATGAATTTAATTAGTAGCTTTCTAAATGTCTATTTACAAGTTTTGTCTGTAATTGCACTGAGCCTGCACTGCTTGGCATTGTCAGTTATACCTAAAGGCACTACTTGTTCCCTGGCTAGGGTGACAGCAGGTGAGGAATCTTCTGTAGGAAATAACCAGTCACTAAGGAATTGCTGCCACATGCAAAGCCCAGAAAGGAAGGTCAGAGCTTGGGTGGGCCAATTCCCTCTCCCACCTTCACTCTTTCACAGAGCTGATGTTTTCCAGTTGCTGCATGTGCTACAGAGGCTTTAAAAGAAACACAATGGCCAAGCTGTCTGCGCTTCATAGACCATACACTTCACACAAAGTTTTACCACAAGCTGTCATTGTATGGCTGCATTTCTGAGCGTGTGCCATTGTGTGCCATCCTGTGCCCTGAGGTCTTCAGTGTTTCTTCATCAAACTAAGCAGCTGTCGAAATGTGCCTCAGCTCCATCCAGCACACATTCCCCAGCTTTCCTGTCCAAGGAAAAGGAGGGGAGAAAGGACGGCAAGTACCAAGGTCTTGCTCCAGTGAGGAGCTGGGATGTGGCCAAGGAAAGGCTCCCAGATTCCTAGTGTAGATGTAGACTACTATACCAGTGAATTCTTCAGAGAATATCACACAAATCTAAGTTATTTATGAGCTGACTTCAGCATGTTTGCACCAATGTAAAACTGAAGCAACTGCACTATCTTCTAAGCCTAAGCCAATGCAATTTAAAGCAGAATCTGTCCCTTTAGTTTGGATAATAATCTAGAAATTCTGCCCTGAAAATACAGACAAAAAGAATTTTGCCGGAACACAAAGAGAACTGCCCATAAGTCTGACTGAAAGCTATGAATGTAAATGATCCAAATGTAATTCAAAGAAACCCTGATCTTTGTATTAGGAAAAATTTAGTAAAGCACTGGGATGCCTTAGTACCATTCACCACCAGTTTGTATTACGTCAGGTTTTCTCAGCCATCCTGGTACTGCCTCACCTTGTTTTATGACAAGTTCCAGTGACATGCATATAAATACTCCCAGAGTATATTTCCATACAGTGCAAACAGTTATGGGAAAAACCCCCTACCAGGTTGTCATCTGAGCTGTGGTACTTCCCAAAGCAGGGTAGAGTCAGAGGGATTAACTTGCAGCACTACTGCCAGTCTGCTAAAACTGCTGGAAATAGTTTAAGGCTGTCTGCTTGCCTCTGCCCTGAACTGCACTGGGGCTGTTCCTAAGTCAGGTTCTAGCTGAGCCTAAGGAATAGCTGAGAGGAAGCAACTACTGCAGCTGTTCTGAATATGCTTTGCGTATATCTTATTGTAAAGGTTCGGAAAATGAGTCTCTGAGACAGAAAAATCGCACGCTTGTGACCACAGAATTTTGTGCTGATGACCCTGACAGAGGCAGAGCCTTTGACCTCCAGGTGTGCAGTCCTTCTTCCTGCCTGAGCACTGTTTGCACTCTGGGCATGGTGGCACAGGGCACAGGACACTCAACAGGGTGGGTTCATTTTACCAGAGAGGAAACTACACTGGCACAGCAGCCAAGGGAGTTCAAAGGCTGGAAGGATTCAAATTATGCAAATTATTCAATAATTTTTTTTCTCCCTCATTTTAATACTAGGTTCAGGTAATGGAATCTCTGTTGAAACCATATTAAAAACTGGCCAAATCTGTACAAGCTTTCAGCAAGAATGATGTGTCTAGTGAATGGGATAAGTTTTTCACAAAGATCTTGAGAATTTCTGTGAAAACAAGAAAATAATTTATGAAAGTCTGATCCCACCCTTTAAATTTGTGGGTCTCTCAAAACCAAAACAACTTTCGAGTTCATTGCATAAATTGGATTTGGTCCACATTCCCTGAGATGCATAACATGACTTGTCTCTGCTCATTCCAGAATAGATTTTTCCCTTTCCCTTTTTCTCCTTCCTAAACACACACAAAACCCCAAACAAACAAAAAACCCTCCAAACAGAAAAACAGCTTCCCCATTGCTTTATTTCCATAACTGATAGAGCAGTTACTTTAAAAGGTGGTACAAACCTTATAAATTCAAGGAAAGGCAACATTGGAATGCCCATCAGTGCTGCCCTCAGTAAAGCAAACACATCCATGAGTTTTTATCACTTCAAATAAAAATTTCTGTTCTGCAAGGAGAAAATCCCCTCTCTTCTGTAGTTCCAGACTCCACAGATCATTAGGTAGGTAAAGCAAACTTCTGATCTTTTGATCATTCACAGCTCTTTGGAAAGAAGTTTCCCACAAGGCTCATGATGCACTAAGTCACTTTTTTTTTCTGTTTTGCAGCCTCCCTCTCTGCAAGTTAAAATTCATGCAGAACAAAACAGCACTGCTGAGCTCAGCAGTGTCATGAAGGAGGAATCTGTGGCACCCTAAGGCCTGATTATATAAAAATGTGTAACGTTACCAGAAAGGAGAGCGGGAAAACATTCCCCTGACTGCTTCGTAGGGCTTCACGCCTATGAGGCATGTGTGAAGACAGCTTCACACCTATGAATATCATGGAGTCCAACCCTCATCTCTTCTCTGAGATCTTAAATAATGTTCCAGCTGGGGACCCAACTATAAACATTTTTGCACTTAGAGAGCAATAAAAAGAGAACACATGGGATAGGAAACAGTTGGTTAAATTTGCAACTTTTCTCTACATTATAAATAATGAGGATGCATCTTTTCCTTCCTCCTCCTGTCAGCCACCTTCTGTTCCCTTGTTTCTGCTGTATGGCCATCTAAACACTCCTATCTTTAATCTTTTAAGTACCTGGATTAACTTATAGCATCTAGAATACTTTGGGACATAAAATTTCATAGGGCAAACTCCTACAGGAGAAGAGTAAAATTAGGTCCCTCTTCTGTCAGAGTTGTTCCCAACACAGAGAGGATCCCAGCCTTGAAAATTCCTGATATATCTGACTCTGCATAGGGAACTGCAAAATTTTTCCATCTCACTCAGTGAGGTTCTACAGAGAAAGCCTAAACCTACACACTTCCCTAAACTGGGTTCGGGTGCATGTAATGACAGAAATACAGACAGAGATTGTTCCCTGAGCATCGTAAAAGACTGGGAGGGAAAGAGAGTACAAAAGATCAGGCCAGATCCTTAAACTGTGGGTGCAATACAAACCAATCTTCAATTGTTTGAATTTTTGTTTGCCATTGCAAATCAGAAGAAGCATTTCATCAGAGAATCTGCTGTATTTCAGAATGTTACTTCAGCTATGGGCATTTTTGCAGCTACAAACATGTAAAGTATCTTGAGGTTTTAGTGACGAAGTGGCATTGTATTCTTAAGACATTATATTCCTACAGCACAGCATTTTATTCAGATCATCAGAATAATAAAAGAATTGTTTACTCTTGCCTGAATTGCTGTTGAACCAAACAGCTCATTTCTCTACTTCTCAAAGAAGAGAAATAAGGTATTTTTTTCCTGTGCTTGGCACTGGAATTTTAGGGTATTTTTAGAATGTTTCCAGTTATGGACCCATCTGCATCCTATTCCAGCATTACTGCACAAAGGAAAGAGAAGCAGAACTGCATAATAACAGAGGGACAAAGAAATTTCTCCTCGTATGCCCCCCCATCTCTTAACATGAAAACAGATTTCTAAATATTATCACCTACCATCTCATTTGAGAGGCTGCACTTCACCAGTGATGAATTTGCTCTATTGAAATCATAGTATGGGCACATTGCTAAACTCATGTTAGCAAGCTACCATCACCTAAATTACAGTTTTATGACACAGCATTGGAAAAAAAGGTTATGAACAGTGAACCTGATTTTAACCAAGAATGTAGTACTGAATTTAGTAGGGAAATTTAGTCATTGAGGGAAACATTTTTAAAAGCCATATTGTCCAGAGGAAAAAATATATCCCTGTCTTTCAAACTATCTTCTCATGGGTCTTAATAATAGTACTTTTCAAACAGCTTTTTGTAATGAAATAAACATTAACCCACACGCATAGATTGCACACAGGCTTCAGTTGTTATAGCCCAATCCCACACTGCTTCTCACTCATCTCATGTTGCAACTTTCCTACTTTTAAAGGGCTAAACTTCCCCACAACAGATTTGGTTGTAAATCTGTTAAATCCTCTATAATGCAATGCTTCAACTATGGGTTGTATCTTCAGCCCACTGCACATATGCAGAACTGAGGCCCCAATAGGCTGAACGAGCTGCCTAAGTTTATACAGTAAGTTAGTGTGAGAATGGAGAAATGAGGTTTATTTTCCTTCCAGTTCTACACTTGGGCTACAGTTTCTACAATAACACAAACAGAACCTATGCAGAACTTAGACAAAGTCTGCTGCATTTTCCTGGTCATTGCTTTTTAAATGGACAGAGGTTATTTGTCTCTCCTTTCCTACAGGTACAGTTTGAAATAATCTTAAAAAGGTTCAAACTAGGTGCTTAAATAGGTAAAATTTTTGAAAATTTTCCCTAAAACTATCTTTATTTTCAGTTTGAAAGTAAGTACTGGCTTCTCTGTGTGCCTGGTGAGTCCCATCTTCTCCCTGTCCCATGCCAGTGGAGGAACAACTCTTCCGGGAAAATGTGCACTTCCAAACTTAACGGGGCTTATGCAGAGTAAGCCAAAGACACTAATATTGATACTGGTGGTTATGTGACCTGTTGCTTGGTTCAGAAATAAAGATATGAAGTGTTGCTTAAATGTTTACTGTTATTTTAATATAAGAGAGGAATATAGTTTGAGATCTAAAGGACATCTCTCTTACCCTTCCACTGGTAACTCCCTCAGCTCTCCACAAAGGTGGATCTTCTGTCTTCTTGAAGCAGTAATCACAAAGGTGAATTTTCCAGTGGCTTTTCAAATAATTGCAAAACTGTTTTGCAAAGCAATCCTGGGGGAAAAATGCACAAATGGTCTTTAATGCAGCACAACCTTTTACAGCTACCAGAAAAACAAATACATTCCAGTGAAAATCAACAATTTTACAGGCAGATATGAGCATGGATTTGCTCAGCTGGCTGGTGGTGGATCACCCACAAAAGAGATTGAAGGGTCTCTGTGTAAGGACTGGGAAGTTAGGATTAGAAATGTGTCTGGCTTAGGGAGTTTTAAGCAATTAACTCTGCAAATACACAAAAGTGAAGCACAAAGAAACACTAGTGGGAAGAGATCATTAATGCAATCCATCCACATTCTCCATCTATATGCTCATTACCTGCTGACAACACCAACAGGATTTGCCTATATGAGGAAATGGGCCAAAATAGCTATTGCATAATAAACCATTCTTCAGTAGCAGAATAAACAATTCTTCAATAGCTTCAATAGCTTCAATAATTAGTGCACTTATTCAGTTCTAGAGTAATTGCTGCTCTAATTATTCCAGACTAAAGTATCTTTTATTCCAAAACAATTTGTCCACAAGGGGAGCTATTGTGAAATAGCCTGTGCTCCTCTGTTCCATTTCCATGTGGAAAAAGGCCATAATCCGTGCGGTTGGAATAGCTGTACCCCAGACTCCAGGAGCAAATCAAACTATAGACAAGTTCCAATTCTCACATTGCTCAGGATGGTTTTCTTAAAGAAACTGAACACATACTGTTGTTTTGTAAACAGGATTCAGCTGTATGGCAACGAGTAAGCTCTTCCTATAAGAGCTTTTTCTTTATAAAATTATTTTAGTCACACTTGCATCCAAGCTTATTGGATTGGATTTAAGAATTCTAGTGCGTAGAGGCTGACATGGTAGATGAGACTTTGCCCACTCTTTTGCAAAGTGTGAAATGCTGAAATTGGATAAGCACATAGTGTAATTAGCTAATTTGATGGGGTAGTTTTATCCAGTCTGTGTATTTAGAAACACCACTGATCTCACAGGTTTTTGTGATGAATTGCAATTAAACTAAAGACTGATATGCCTAGACATTGACTCCACAACACTGTTAAAAACCTTTTAAAGTGAAGGATGAAAATGGTGGTGTTGGATCTTCCTAAACTGGAATGAGAGTACCAATTCTTTAGTCTACCTACTGCCATCTTTTCAGACAGATTCAAACCTCTGTTTCTGTTTCTGGGGTACTTTTTGTTTGGTTGTTTTTTTAAAAATCTTTCCATTTTCTCAAGGGAAGTATAACCATATCTGAAAAACCTGTTCCCTCCTCTTTGCTCAGGAAATGGCAGAATAAAACAGTGAAATAGGCATTTTTCTCTTACCCCACACATGATTAGGCCCAATGTTTGAGAACTGTAATGCTCAGATAGCAAGGCTGTGTAATACCCTACTTTTTGTGAAACTGCATACAAGACATTTATACGCAATAAATAATACTCTTTTCCATGTCCATATTTCATATGGGTGGCACTGTCTCACTATTCAACCTCTGCCTTTTTCACTCTAGAGAGAAATCAAAATCAATTTGGGATATGTTTCAAAATAAGTGGTATTATTGCTTAGCATGCATTTTCAATGACATTTGCAATGGTCATGGGACATGATTTGCATAGCATTTACCAATCTCTCCTGTGCCTGGCTAGGGTCTAGGAAGTCGTCTAATATTTCCCAGAAGATGTTCATTGTCTTGAAGCATCTAGCCCCCGATCACAGCATTATTTTGCTATCAATCCCTCAGCCTTTGATCTTGAAGTTTATTTAACCCAAGATATATTGTTAACTAATAATTGCTCCAAATTTACTACTATAAATTTTTTCTGTAATATTCTAAGAATGGACTGATGTACATTGATTTCTATCATAAACAGAATTCTGCATAGAAAAATTGTCATTAAAAGGCTCCTTAACAGATGAAAATATTGACATGTTCGACACATCTGTAGCTACAAAAAGCTCTGCTGATGGATTTATTTTCACTTTACCAATCTAATAGAATGAATTTGATTTATTACAAATAACATTTGTCTATTTAAGGCTCATAAGACAGATTTTTGTGATTCTCATAATAAGTCTTTCCTCAATTAAAGTTTCTGTTCATTTACGAGATGTATGCAATTAGAAATACAAGATGTTCAGTATTCTCAGCTCAAACTCTTCTATTATCTTGTGTTTCTCATGTGCTACTCTAGCTGTTCTACTCTGAATTGAACTAGGTTATGATTACTAGTTAAGAACTGAAAACACTACCACTTTTACTTCTGTCTGTTACTTCACAAATAAACAGTTTCAATTACAAAATTGTTCCCAAAGAAATAGGAATTACGTTGAAAGTATCCCACTGCTGCTGTAACAGTTTCAGATTTATTGAATCCTTCTCACTGTATTACAATAGCTCCTGCTGTTTTACCTGGACTGCAGCAATACCAGACACCAGCCTTGTATTTTGTAATGTTTCAAAACATCTGGGACAAAAAAAACCTCTCAACATACTTCTATCTCCAAGTTTTTGATTATAATTGGAATGGAAATGCTACGAAGAAATTATAAAATATACCGTTCTCATTTCCAGTAGGTTGGATAAGAGCCATGCAGCTACATGTCAGTTTTACAGTTATCTCAGATTTTACAGGCTATTTTTATTTGTATTTATTAAGGCCAACTCTAGCATAGCAGCACAGACAATACAACTGAGTGAGGTCAATGAGAGAAGCAACGTGTTTGGCACTAAAACGATGCTGAACTTCGAGATACATCCTTCCTCATCTGCAGCTATCCTACAGCTATTGCTGTGGTTTTGAAGTAATTCCTGTGAGGAAGTTTCACATCAAGTTTCTTGGTCTGATTGTCATAGTGATTAAGGTACGAATACAGACCCTGGATATGGGCTCTATCACCGCATGAAAGTATGGCAAAAATTCAAATGTTTGGACAATTTCACCATCCTGTTGCTTTAGTACTGAATCGTTCTCATTTCTTTTCCAACACAACAATAATTTCCAAATGAAAGCTGTGTGATGATACTCTTTCTTCCTTATGTCTATACTGACCTTTTTATTCAAACTTTGCCTCAGTCTTTTAAATTGCTTTTTTAATTTAGTTCATGGAAACTGCAAGTTTTAGCTGATTTACTGACCACTGAACCCCAAACAGCAAAAGCAAAAATCCAAAGTAGCAGAGGTTCCAGAGTGAAGAAGCATTGACTTGATTTTACGTTATAAATAACTCCATTGCACCCTTCTGGTGCACCAAGGCGAAGCATTTTTTTTCCTTATTAAATCTTCGTAGTTGTTGTATGTATGCATGGAAGAGAGGGAAAACCTCCTCCTACCTGCTACTCCTTAGTTCTTACTCATTTGAGCACCTAGTAATCAAAAGCCAAATATTATTCACCTATTTTAATTGTATCACTGAGGTCAAAGGGATTATTTACTTGTCTAAACTGGTCCTAAGAGAACTATATGATACTTAGAGATTTTTCCAAAACAATACGAACAAAAGCAAATCAGATATCTCGCTAGTTGCTCACATGGAGATTCCAGAAAAGCTATCCATAACACATCAAATTCTTTCTTTTTATTTTCATTTTGACAAACTATTCTTTCATGAACACAAGGGCAGGAAAAAATCAAGTGCCAGATGGTGAGCTAGGGTATCAGCTATTGGATCCAACGGCACATTGAAAGCAGCCAGCATTCTCAAGGAAAGACATTTAATGGTATCTGAGAGAAAAAGCACCCAATTTCAGGGAAAAAAAGGAAAATAGAACCAATGAAATAGACAACTGCAAAGCATATCCACAAAGAGAATCAGTGTGTAAGCTGAGATCAGAAGAAACTGAAATATATTCAGGAGAGCTGTTTAGACAATGACTTTTGTTATAAATTACATACACAGAGCAAGTCCTGCAAATAACCAGCTTTCCATGCCAGGACAACAGGGAGTCTGTATAGAAATTTATGCTGAATTTGTCAGAAGTACATGACATCCTTGGCTTTTGTGACATTCATGTCCCTGTTTTTCACTGGTATTCTCTTCACTCCCAAAAGTGTTACAGAATGCTTCCTCTGTTCTATCCCTTGCCACCTTTGCAGATGCATTCACATTACTGAAACTAGCCCTCCACAAGATCCTGGCAGTTTAGAACAGCCTCAAGCAGAGAAAGAGATAAACACATATTTGTATAACTATGAAATGCCTCAGTTGAAGGTAAGCAAAGAAATTAGACTTGGAGAGTTCATAAGGGGAATGCAGATTGTAAAATCCACAGACTCCCTGAGATAAAAATAATGACCAAGCACTTTAAGCTTTTAACACACTGAAGATCATACAAAATGAACTTGGCAAAGCACAATACACAGAACAGTCATTTGCAAACACCATACCATGCTCAAATCAGGGAATCATTCCATATAACCTCACTGATTTGCGGATTTGTTTTGTGATGGGCCTTTAGAAATTAGCAACCCTCTCACGATCTATTTTGAAATGTTTGTTAAACGTAACAGATGCAACACGAAGACACCTCTAGACTGTGACAATAAGAAGTTTGAGAAAGATACCAGTTTCATACAAGAATCTCAGTTCTGTCTCCCGAATGTCAAAGGAAAAAAAATTCTTTGAGGTCAGTTTATTCTCTAACTATTGATGATAGAGTAATTTTACTTTCCTCTGAAACACATTCCTCTGGTTCCTCCCAGTCATTGGACTAAGTGGACCACACGTGAAATAAAAAGGAAATAACATGGATATTTACACACTTCCATTTTCATTTATGAACCTAGCAAGAAAATAACCTTG
Source organism: Rhagologus leucostigma (assembly GCA_013397725.1). NCBI lineage: Eukaryota > Metazoa > Chordata > Aves > Passeriformes > Rhagologus > Rhagologus leucostigma. The sequence goes on from VZTD01003959.1 coordinate 1,901,427, forward strand.
TAAATTTATGTTCTTCCAAATTATATCTCATACTTTTCACTCTTCTTTGCACAGACCAAATTGAAGACCAGCTGACATCCAGATGTCCCACAGGTTTATATACATACAATCAAAGATTAGGAAGGGAGCAGGATCCATTGTTATGTCCTTCTACTGTGGCACATAAATGCTGGACAGAGGGTGGAAAAGCAGGACCATGGCTGAAAATCACCCAATGTTTTGGCTACCAGAACTGGCTGACAATATTAACAGAAAGATTTTTCATCCCTAGAAGTAGAGCAGCGAAGCGACAACTACTTTGGGCTGCCAGGACACCTAGCAGGGCTTCTGCATTTTGAGACATGAGTCCTTGAGGCAATATGACTGAAGGGATGAGGCTCCCTCCAGTGCAGGGTTCTGCTTAAATGCAACACTGAGCCCTGGAAAAAGATATTAACTCATTCCTCATTTGAGCTGCCAAACATACCAGGAATACCTGGCAGCAGCTCACTGCCATGCTGCCAACCATTCTAGGTACACAGCTGGCTCTTTCAGTGATTTCAGAAGAACTCAGGGGGTTTACAGCACAGCAGCAACAGCAGTGGAGGAACAAAACCAGTACTGGATTTCTCTGCACAGAGGTCTATCCCAGACAACTTAAACCCACCCAGGCACAAACCTCCAGAATTAAGTAATGTCCTGAATGGCCAAAGACCAGGTTCCGCTCCCTCTCTATAAATCAAATAATTAAACAGCTGATACCAAGCAATTGCCTCTCACATTCTCAGAATGTTTTATGTTCACGTCACAAGCAATCCTGCAAAGTCTTGATAGGTATCTTCATTATTTATGGTCTGCCATAATTATATTTGGTACTTCTAGCTTAGCCTGCATGAAGCAGTGCCATGTGTGCAAAGCAGAATTTATCATGAACTTTTCCAGGGTTTTTAAAAACTATGATTTCTCTTAAAACCAAGAAATGAAAAATGGCAAGAATTTTAGTAAGAACATCTGCTCTAGGGCAAAACTGGGAAGGATGCCATTGGTTTGAAACACTAGTGTTTACCCTCAAATTTTTTTTCTCTCTAGATGAAAACTGCAACCTATATTTTAGTTTCTACTTTTATGGTGTCCATGTTCTCAGTTCTTTGCATAAATTCGCACAGACTGCTCTGGAGTTTCTTAATAGCAAGATATTTAAGTAGAAGTCAGTGCTCACCTTCAGGCTGAGCTAACTACCACTCACCAGCAGCATCTAATCTGCCTGCCTTTGATTGTTGAAAACAAAATAAGGTGATAAATCTGGATGGAGATATCTCTCTCTATTTTTCCTAATGCAATTTCAGTGAGTAAAAATCAAGAAAATGGCCGGCAGTCATACAAACAGCATTGTTCCTATTGGTGTATATAGGCCTGGTGACATCTCTAGGATTATAAAAAGCTAAAAAATGTTAAGCTCAGCAGTGTAAAGAAGGAAGAGGCCTTCAGACTACATGGTAACCTATGGCTATGGCAGAAACTGTTCAAATCAAGAAACTGGCAAGACCGGTAAGGTTTCAAATACAAACACTCAGCTTTGAACTGAACCAGTGAAGAAAGAGATGATGAAACAGACACTCAGCAAAGGCTCTTCACAGAACGCCAGACAAAGTTTCAGATTTTTTTTTTCAAGTCTGCTAATTTGTGTTTATCAGCACAATGAAAGCTTGGGCATGGAAAGATACTCAGAACTTAAAAGCTAAAACTGGACTGCCTACATTTCATTCTCTCTTTATTAACCATCAGCAAATGTTCTGCACAGACACAGCCCATGAAAGTAATAAGAGAGGGAAATTAATTAGATGACTATATTTCAATCATGGGGTTTTCTTGACATTTTATACCAAAGGAATGCAGCTCAAGCAGTTTGTAACTGACAGCAATGCCATGAAATTGCACTACAGCCTTGATAATTATCATCTTCATTATTTTTATAATACAGAAAGAGATAAAGTACAACCTCCCCCTTTCATTTTATAATAGTATGCAGTATAATGGAAGCAGTTGAAGGGGGATGTTTGTCTTACAATGCTACAGTTTAAATCTAGTGACAAGAAGTATCACATTAATGATGCATAGAGAAGAGCACTACAACCAGCCATCCTTTATATAAATATTCTATGAAAGCTGTAAACATATGGGATAGATAATATATCCCAAACTTTTTTTCTTCCTCTTTCCTTAATATTCAAGAAATATCAATGGCAGCTCATTAGAAGGAAAAATATATTAATCTCATTTACATAAATTTCTTTCGTTTTTAAAATTTAGTGTAACCAAAGCTTATAAAAACATTGATGGCACAGAAAGGTTGGTCATTTCTTTTGTACAGCAGTACCAAATACTTGTGCGCTATACAAGCCTAGAAAATTAATTGAAAGACGAAAAGTCCTCTTGGATCCAGATGGAGACACTAAAGGAGCACAGGCCTTATCAAGTATTATGGATAACTTTAATCAGGAAGAGTAATAGCAAAGTAGTAACAATTCCATAAACTGGCACACTCTTTCAGATAATATCCAGAAAATGTAGTTAGGGAAGTCTCCCCTGGAACATGACAAACATGTACAAGGAGATGAGAAGTTACTGTTTCCCTGTCTGCCACAGCATCAGCTCAACTTGGTATATGAACAACAGAAGTCAGCTCCAGATGGCTACAAAAGTAGTCTCTTATCTTAGTGAGGCAGAGCTGGAAATCAGGATAACTTCAAGAACAGCAGCTTTGCAGGTAGTTTCAGCAGAGGCTGCTGAATTAATCCTGTAGAGATATGAAGCACTTAAGGCAGCTGTGGTGAACAGTAACCTTTTATCTTTGAGCAAGAAGTCATTTTATTCTCTTGATGCAACCCAAATAAAAAGTAAAATTTATTTAGTCCAGGAAACATCAGCTTCTTTGTCCAAATTAATTTATCCTAATAACATGATGATACATGGTTCCTGTTGTAGATTGTCTGTCTCCAGGAGAGGACCTGGATTTTTATTGTACCAACTAGAATACCTTTAGAATTTCTTTCTTCAATCATTGTAAAGGAACGTGGCTTGCACATAACTGAAAATCCATTGGTAACTCTATAACCTTTTCATATCACAAAGGAAAAGAGAAACCGTCGTATCATGACTCCAAATAGGAGTGTTGCAGCCACAGAATATAGACTTGGACCATATTTGCTGCAGTATAAAGACAGTAACTTAGGGTTTCTGACTGAAGCTTGCTTTTATTATCCTTATGACATGCTTGTGTGTGGGTACTCTGTGCCACTTATCAGATCAGTCAGTTTCCCTGAGGTTTTTCCACAGTCAAGCTTTAAATGGGTCTTTTAAAACTGTGGAAAAAAAAGCCAGAAATATTTGGCTCTTTGCCCAGGTATTGGACATATCATAAAACATATCTTTTTGCATTTTCAAAGCAGTGTCTTCTTTTAAACATACCTAACAGGTCTAAGTTTTGGCAACACATACATTTTTGCAATGAGTTTTGGGTAAATCTACTTCTGTCGTTCACTCACCAGTTTCTGTGTCCAGCTAAGCCTGTAGTTTTCTGGAAACATGGATACAGGTCTATGGGCAAGGGCACTGCCTACTCTGCATTGCTTGGCCTCTACAGCACAGGAATACAGGAATGGGGTAGGCAGGATGCTAAACAGAAATCATATATGCAACCCATGCATCCATGGCACTGCCAGCGTGTTCTCTACTCAGGCATGGCAGACCTGATGCTTCCTTGCCACAAAAGGTTCACAGTGCACATGATGCAGGGCCAGTCCACAAGTGTGTGGTGAGTACAGAACTGTCAGATCTCTCGTGCACAGAGGTCAGCTCAGTGTGAACAGCACATCTCTGAGACAAAACAAACCACTGCACTCTTGCCCAGTGACACAGTGGAAGAGAGCCTTTAAACATACTTAGAGCCAACTTGATCACTAGGGGAAAGCACTGTTCTAAAACATGCTATGGCTCTTCAAGAATGCTCAATTCAGTCAGGTATATACCCCAGGCATTTATTTTCATTGTTTTCCATGGATCAGAACAGACAAGGGTATTTTAGGGCATACAAGGGATAAGGCAATACTAGCTTTTGATCCTGAAGAACAAAAGGCCAGCATTAACCTACGTGCAAAGACAGGAGAGCTGACAAAATGGGGGGGGCGGGAGTGGGGGAGAGAGAGAGAATCTGGCAGATCTTTGAAGTAATCCAAGGTCAAAAGTTTCCCCTCAGGAATATATGAGCAATGTGAACTTACCGTACCCAGGAAGCCACCTCACAAGGTAAACACTTTAAGAAGACAAGTCCTTGAAACTCTTCATAGTGTCAAAGGTTGAAATGAGCAAAGTGGCAGCTGGTTTAAGGCATTTCTCCTTTGAAATTTCCAAGCTTCCTTAATTTTCTGAGACATTTTGCAGATAATGACAACAGTGCCCTTGGTATATACAAAAAAAAAGGACCAAAGAACCTGCACCCTTGAAATAAATAAAGGGATTCAGGATAAACCTCAAGGAATAGAAAAACCAGAAAAACCAGAAAAACCCTCTCCACCACTCCCACACACAAAAAAAATAGGTCCAGTGATCATATACTTCTGAAAAATGAATGTGACTTGTGTATCCAAAAATGTGAGCTATCAAAATTGCCCATTAGAACAAAATCAGAGAGTGCTTTAGAAATAGCTGAAGCACTGAAGACCTTTCCACCCATCAGGTGTTCATTACTTGCCTCAGCTGAATTTCCAGAGCAGCTTCCATGAACTTGCCAGTGCCCAGCCTGCTCACATCACTCTCCAAGCCATTTATGCTAAGAGGGTAAGTTTACACTGAGGCTGACAGCGGGTGTGCACACAAATCCTTTTAGCAATTTAGTAAAGAGTTAATGATAGTTACCTGAAAGGAACCAAAACATCCTCCTGTTTTAAATTTTGTACTCTTATGTATAAACATAAGAAAATTCAGACTTATGGGAACAACAGTGTAACAACACTTCCAAACAGCTGTGGCTTAAATAGACGTACATTATTTTCATTTATTAAAACTAAAGCTAGCATTTTCACTTTTTCCATCCCTAAATCAACAGGATATTAAGCACATGAAAAGTCTTCAGCACATGGATAGGACCATTAGATTAGGCCTGTTCACGTAGGTACTACAGTTTCCCACTGATTTAAGTACTTAAAAGAGTACCTACAATTAGAAGAGAAACAAAGAGAGGAAGTTTCTTAAAATGAAAACTTAAAGGGACATAAAGTATACAGCAGATACTTTATATCAGATTTCTTCATATGGAGGCACTGCTGCAACAGTGTTGTTTCTTCAAAGAGATAACCCCTCAACAACATAAAAATACACGTATTTTCAAACACAGTGAAATATTTTCTAATATGAACATCCTAAAAAGGGGAAATCAATAAATGGCATGAAAAACTTCAAAGACGGACCTCCTGTCAATGACAGAGGTTCTTCAGCAATGTAAAGTCTTTGAAGAAGGACTCCCAGTGCTGGGAAACCTTTGAAGTGACAGAAAGCAGACATTTATAATTACAGAAAGGTGCGGTGTCCAGCAGAGATAGTAAAAAGATATAACTGGGGTATGTGTGGGGGAGGTTGAGCGGTGGCTTGGGCCCTGAGTGACCCTGTTCACTTGAAGCCTAAAAGCCCACAAGGTCAAGCATATATCCATATGAAAGACACAATTTGTGAATTGGAGATGTGGGTAGGGCTTAGACACCAAATTACTGCAGCTTTCACACTTATGGCATATGTTTATTAAACACGGCACCTCTCTTTTCTCACTACCTCAGATTCCACCACACACATACCCACACAGCCCTTCTCACTCTGCAGCCTACAGTTCCCCTGAGGAGAGAGCAAGCCTTGTTATGTCCACTGGCTCAAAAGCTGACTTAAAACGAGGCAGTCCAGCTTTACCCATATCTATCTATATGGTTTTCCTCAGTACATCACTCCTGAAATTTTTGCTTCTTTCTTCTCCCTGCTTCCTGGTTATTTCTTGATAAAGTGATATAGAAATCCAGAGAAGTGAAAAATTAGATTCTGGAAGAAAACTGAACTGTTTGGATTCTGGAGGTCTTTGAATTCTTTTCTGCTTGAAAGGGAAAACGTGAAAGTTTAATTTACATTAACAGATTTTCATCTGCCCCTCAGACTACAAGGCAAGTCTCTGCTGTGTCTTTGGAGCAGACCAGGGCCTGCCCATGCTCTGAGCAGTCTGAGAGCAGAAGTCATTTTAGCAAGGCATTGAGCTCACACTTGTGTGCCCAGCTGAGAGACACAGGAAATGGCTCACACTTGTCCCTACCTTTCATATATTCCCAGATCCAGGTTCTCCTAAAGCACAGGGTCAGGTCTCTTGCTTATGCCCCAAAGATCTCGTAGCTACATCCCAAATCCTTTTTTTTAGTTATTTTCCTGTCTGTTACATGCTTAAAAACATAGTTTTTACAGAAATAAAAATCAACATCTGATGCCAGACAAGATTTCCTGGGAAGATGAAACGAAAGAAAGCAAATGAATCAGCAGACGTTGCCACCTTTTTTGAACTCAACTGTTTTTTCTTGTACAAGACCAGGATCTGGAGGCAGAACTGCTCACAGTGGGCTGAAATTGGTCCCCCAGTCAAGAGGTGTGTATTCCTCTATTCCTCTGGCCTGGTTTAAATAGGATACCAGAGAATCCTCTTCCTCAATGACCTAGAGCTCCACCTGAGAGCCTCAAATCCATACAGTCACCTGGCTGGAAGAAAGTGAGCTATTAAAAAAGCAAACACCAGCTCCCCTAGTCTTGCACAGCTAAGAACTTCTGAGGAAAGGTTGGTAGAATATGGCATCCTTTAAACTCTGAAATAAACATAAGAAAAATGATGCTGATTACTTTTACACACACATGGCATCCACAGATTTCAAACCAGTGAGTAACCCAGTTTATAAATGGGTAAACTGAGGCCATGGAAAGCAATTCAGGCTGGCCTTGCAGAAAATGAAGCCTTAGCACAAATATACCAATATTTATTAATGCAGGAAATTCGGAGTAGTCAGCATTGAGTCTATTTCTATTTTCACATAACCTTCAGTCCCAGGTTAAGGTCAGACACGGAGAAAATAATACCAAAATCCAATGCAGTCTTTAGAGAATTGCTGAAGCTTATTTTGTTGAACTCTTATTTTGCTGGCCAGACAGCAACCATGTAATTAGGATAACTATGCAATAGTGTTTTTGAGGCAGTGCTATAGAGAAAAACTCAAACTACAGTACATATAAAAGCACTGTATTTGTTTTCTCATGCATCAACAATTTAGTTTTTCTTTTGTTCAGGAGGTTGGCCTGAAGGGAATGGAAATCACAGAGATTATTACCTTTTTATATCTATCTTTCTAAAAGTTATGGCATCGGCTACATGAGGTGTGTAGTAAAAAGGAAAAAAATCCTAAATACCAATGGAGAGACCGTATGGAAACTCAGAAGCAATTATCATGCAGACAAAATTTTTAAGAGTAGTGATGAAATTAAGCGTTATTGCCAGAAGATGTTTACTAAAAATATCTTTCAGGTCTTTCAAAATTTTGCTTGGAGGATTTGGCATGACAAAGAAAGCAGATGTCAGATAACACATAACACATCAAGAAAACAATAATATATTCTGAGCTTAAGAGTCCTGCTGGTGATATGGGACAAAAAATATGCTTGGGCAATCTGAAATAGCTTTTAAGTAAAACAAAACCAAAGCAAATTGAGATGTTTTGAAGTGCCTACATAACATGTAAATTTTGCCCTACAAAAAGTTAGGCAACAGATAGGATAAACTCAGCAAAAACTGATATTACCCAAATGCAACAGATAAGTAGAAATTGTTTTCTGATGTGCAGTATTTGTTATCTGTGTAATACGCATTATAAGATTCAGACCACTCAGAAGCAAGGTACACAGTGCTGTTTATACCACAGCTGTTAAATGCCAACACTTCCATAAAGTAAGCCCCTTAAATAGCAGCTGGACATCATTAAAAGAGGAGGGTGCAAATGTAAAGAGCTTTTCAAACTGAGAAGTAAGGATACCTTCGTCATGGCTGGATGATGAGCCTTTTTCCTGCGTAACAGGGCCATGTTCTGTGTGTTCGGGCACAAGATACAACATGGCAAGATCCACACCCTTTCAGATACCTGTCTTTTCTCCTTCTGTCCCTGTTGCTGGGCTCCTTCAGGACTCACACACAAGATATTTCTCACTCTCCCATCCTGGATTCTAGGACATTTCTGTAGTCGGTTTAGCAGAGCATAGGTTTCTAAGAGCAGCAGCTTTCCCCCTGGGTAGAATGCAGACACAATGTCTGCTGATGATTTCAATGGCAGCAGCAGTGCACCCTGGACAACAGCATGGTACCAGAGGTCATTGTACCATCACAGCCATTAGGGTAATGTCTTATTTGTAAATAAGGCCAGAGAAAACCAAAATTATATTGAGTGGACTAATTACACACAGGGACATCCTGCATTGTAAGAAAGGGATCTAAGCAACCATCCACTGAGGAACCAGTAGTGAGGTCTTAAAAGTAGGAACAAAACCACCCTAAATTTGATAACATAAAAGAAACTAAGAGCAGAGAATACTATGATTCAGAAGAGAGAGGTTGGAATAGCACCAGTACCAGCATTTCTGTCAAATGGAAAAAGTTCAAGGCTCATTTCCAGGGCAGACAGCTGCTATCACTTGAGTTACAGGTAACAGGAACGTAAACAACTGGCTAGTGGGAAGATACGAGGAATGTATTTAAAAGTAAAAAATTGTCACATTTGGCCACAGTCTAAAAATCAAGAGAAAAAATAGCATAGAATGACCTAAAGTAACATGCCTGGTTGATATTCCAGGTTTTTTACTGTAGATTATAATAAGTTCAGTGAGTTTGCCAAGATGTCATCTTTGTTATATTCCTTTTTGCTGTTCTTTCCTTATATTTTCCCTGAGAACACAAGAATCAGATTTATGAAAAATGTATGCTGTTGTCAAGTACATACAAGTAATTTCTGTGAAGTGTTAACTAAGAAGGACTTATCTGCCAAAATTTAAGTATATATTTGTTTTTAAGCACTTTTTATTTTCATTCAACTGTGGGAATCATCAAAATATGATAATATATTGTTTAAATTCTAAACTTCAAATATAATAAACTAACCCAAGACAGGACTAACGCTGAGAACTCAGTAATTCTTCTTATACTCATTGCATTTCAGGCATCTCAAGCTCCAAAATGCACTTCAGATTCGAGAGATGTCTCACAAAAATAACAAACAACCAAAACCAAAACACAGACTTTTCATTTTTTTCAAATATCAATCAGAATACATTGCTTACTTCATTAAATAGCCTTTTTCAAACATGCAGGAGCTACACACAATGAAATATTGAAATGCTGTATGAGCAGCTGACAGTGTAAATCCATAACAAACAGACATTATGAAACTTCTCCAATACAGAGTCATCAAATGTATTTAATTCTATCAGGTAACACCTATATACAGGTCCCATAATATGTCCTTTTACAAAAATATTGTTAGAAAAGAAGGACATGGATGAGACATCTAGTATTCTTTATGCAGCAAATCACAAACAGGAGAGAATCCCTTGCTCTGACAAGTGCATTGTGTTATGGTCTTACCCTGCAAGAGGTGATGCACGTGTGAAATCCAAAGTCAGCAATTGTGAACCTGATTTTATCAATATTAATTAAATCTACTGTTTAATATCATCTGCTTAGCAGGATTGACTTAATACATGAAATAGAGCAGAAAGGAGAGAATGAAAGCCACCACAGAACGGGAAATGTTAATCAGTTTACTTGCAGTTTTCTCAGGACTTCTGCTGTTTCTGGCTCCAATCTGTGTGTCCTCTGTGCAAGACAAGCAAATGTTTGAAATGAAAAGCAGTGGACAAGAGCAAGGCTTCAAAGACCACAGCATCAAGATTTCTATGGTTTTTCAGGCATTAAGTATTAAATGGATATTCAACTATTTAGCAGTGGAAAGGAAGCAAAAGATGTCAGATATGATATGGGACAGACAGATACCAGAACTTTCTGGAATAGCAGACAGGTCAGCAGAACACAGTAAGGCTTCATAAATGGCACTAAACTGCTGTGTGAAGACAACTGAATGCTTCTGCACCTCGTGGCATGTGGGGACCCAGCTCTGAAGTGCAACTCAGAAAATCCCTCCAAGTCCTTGTAAGCACTGATGTGTTTTGTGTTTTGTTTGATGAGTTTTTGTAAGTTTCCTACAAATACCTTAAGACTTGTCCCTTCACTCCGAGCAGGTGAGTGCATTGACTTAGGATCCACAGATTACAAGATATACTGTGGGAACCAATTCAACATGACAATCTCACTAAACATAGCAGCTGCTAAAGTTCCTCTAAAGATTCAAACAATAAGGCTTACTGTCACTCTTACTCCCACTGTGTTTATTCAGGATTTGGAGGATAGTAACATTGCTTTCTGCACTGAAGTGATGCCCACTAAAGTCCCCTAGCTACTGGCATTATTTAGGAATTAAGTGATTATCCACTTACTTATGTCTAACTGTATTTATGTGGTTTTATGGAAAGGGGCCAGAGACAGCAGTGTCCAGGTCACTTAATTGTTGTGCTGCTCCCTGAGTGTCTGGTCCACTGCTCAGTCAGACTCATTTCTCTCTGGCTGAAGGGTCACCCTTCCCTCCAAAACCAGGATTCAGCCACTGCATGACAAAAGCCTGAGTCCCACATCCTGAATGAGTCAGATCACAGCCTGGGGGTGCACTTACATCCCACAGCTCAGGTGAATATCTTACGGTCACACCGTGTCTTGGCAGTGGTGACCACTGCCCTTCCTCAGGCATGTTCGGATGGGAACAGACCCAAACAATTAGGATGTTGTAGCTGCTGGGATGAGAAGTGTTGTCCATGACACCAGGCAAAATGAATTCAATTCCCACAGCTGCGAAATGACAAAGACTTCAGAGACACCACTCCTTCACTTTGAAGGATAGCAGGATACAGAACAGGAGGGGAAGAGGTGAGCCTCATCCTAAAGGAAGAATAGCTACTTAGACTCTCCCCTCTGCTATTTTTTTTTTTCTAAAAAGAAACCACATGGACCAAAAAGCCACAGGTAAAAAGGAAAGCAACAAGACAGCAGAAGATCGTTTTTCTGTGTGCTCTAGATTCCTTGAGAATAACAGAGTTTTGTTGTGTTAGGGGAAAACTGGGTATCTAGCTGGAGTCCTCTGGCAGAAATCAGGACCTGAAGTGTGTTGGTCTTTGACCTTAACTGATCTTCAAGGTAATTTTTCTTGGCTTTTTTGCAAACTCTCTTATCTCAATTTCTGTGGCAGCATCAACCTAAAATCTCAAGCACAAAATTTAGATATGTCCTAGACTGTTTGTTTTTGTCTTTAACTGTCAATGTTATAATACAATATATTCAGAGTCTAACTTTTAGAGGGTTTAGAATTAACCTCTTCAAACTGTTATTGTTTGAAGAACACGCATTTTTCCAAGAATCATCCACCTCTCATATCCATAAACTATGCGTAGTATGGTGAGCTGGATAACATCAAAGGAAGCAGATCTTTTTCAGTAATATATCGTATTCCGTAAATCAGCTTGAAAGGTATTTTTCAGCTCATTTTGATTTTTATGCTTTCTTTTTCCTGCTGCTTGATGTAAAACTGACAAAGTAAAACTGACAATAAGCTGCAGAGAGATGCAAGCTTCCTGGTACAGAGGAGTAAACATTTCTCCTAACAGATGGAGTAATTTTCATTCTATTATCATTAACAAACTTCAAAACTCTATGTAAGTGGAAAAGCCAGCAACTAGCAGTGTACCCCTGGATGTTCCTTTACTGCTATACTTTTACAGGTGCTTATATCTTTAGAAGATCATGTAAGTTAAGATAGTATCAGCTACACATTGGGCATCCCCTCAGCCTGCAGTCCAATACTTTAAGCAGCATCACAGCAACTGAACTGTGAAGGATAAGACAGACTACTCTCTTTGAGTCACTAAACTCTCATCACTCAAAAGCCAGTATTTTCTACCCCACAGCAATACTGGACTGCAGTTATTGCCTGCTCTCCATCACAGAACAGCTGCATTTTCATGTAGAACAGGGGTGACAGTAAAAATGCAAATGTGCAGGTGGTCAATGGGGCAGCAGTGCAAACAAAACCACTGCTTGAGTGGAGTGAGGAAATGCTTGGGGGAGCAAATCTCAGGGCAGACCTGTGCAACTAAACTGTGTATTTGCCCCAAAATGTCCACAAGATCAATTTTTCTTTGACTCAGTCTTTATGAATCTTCCCCGTGTAAACCACCCCAGTCCTTTCCACAGCAGAGTCAAAGAGAAGGTTCTGATTCTCAGCCCACTGTCTATTGCTAGTAATGGGTGTGTTACTGAAAGCAGAATCATACAGTGATGAAATTGTTCTTTCAATTAGAAGAATTACTATAAATATTTTTTTTTTGCTGTTAGGCCCTTTTCTGTCTACAATACACTTATTTTTTTCTAATGTATAAAGACATCTAGCATCTGGAGTTGTTTTACATAAATTATTTTTGAAAAGAATACGTATTATGAATCACAAGGGCTTAAAACTATAACTGCATTTACAGACTCATTGAAACTTCCCCAAATTTAAATATAAAAGATCCTTATACAATGTTGCCTTTAAAATGTCCATTATTTTATATATTCAAGCTGGTGGTAAATTGTAAACATGGATAAAACCTGTTGAGATCTTTTTATAGAGAGTTTAAAAAGCCAGTAAGATTTTAGACATATAAGACGTTATCAATTTATTTTAGCATTTGTGAGATGTAAAACTGTAGCTAGAGCACTTTGTTTTCATGTGTGGTTGTAGATTTTACTCATCATAAATAGGATTTTTTTTTGTTTTCACAACAATTTTCTCTGCACATTTCTTTTAGCTACAGACTAATCTGTAAAAGCATTTTGTTTGATTGAAATGGGCAGCAATTTAATTTTCTTTTTGTTCCTTTAACGTATCAGCAAAATCAGTTAGACGCTGCAAATTACTAAGGAACAATAATATCCAGAGAAAATTACCGAAATAAAGAGTAAATAACTCAGTGTTAAAGAAGAATTAATATAATGGGATCACTCAGAAACTATCAGGATCATTAATGAAATTAAAGTATAAACCATACTAATTTAAAAATTCAGTTATAGGCTACATTTAAAATTACTAAGTGTCAGGGGAAAATATTTAAATTATGAAAATTATTATAAAGCTCTGACTGGAAAGTACGCATTTGCACAGGCCTTGAGTCACACATTGAATTTATATGCATTGATACTCACACTATATTATTGAGCAGAAAATTATTAAAGGAAATGGCTTAGTTCCATTTACTTTTAAATATAGTTACAATACAAATAAAGATACAAATACACTTTTACTGTATTTCTTGTATTGGCTCCATCTGACTTTCATGAAAAATACTTTTAAATTAATTTGAATTTCTGAAATATATACACTTGTATATGTACTTGAGGGACAGATTTACTAACAACATATTTAGTAGTGAGGGGGTTATAGCATCGTGTGGGGGATGAGGCTGACTTGCTGCTGGTTCTTTGAACTCTCCCTCATACACCATACACTTACACACACTCCACTCCAATTCCTTCAAAGCACATGCAAACACAACCACCTGTGAATCACTGACCAAGTTTTCTGTGCAAACATCAGCAAAATTTTAGAACATGCTGTTTAAAAACTCACAAAGATTTTTCTGACTGTACTCTACAAGGAGGTTGGCAAATTGTTAAACTCTGAGAAGGGGGCCTGGAGCACCTACTACTGGTGAGAAACTAAAGCAGCTGAAGAGATGATTAACATCTGTCGGGTTTCTAAGCCGACATCTCAAGCCCATGGAGATGTTCATGGAGAGAACCCTGGATTTTACCCACAGTTTATGGCAGATTAGGAAGAAAAGTTTATAGACAGAAGTAGCACCAGTTATTTGGCATGAGTCACTGCATACTTAAAGCTACAAAAGCTTTCTTTTCTTTACACAATAACTGGAAGATTTTCAGCCTCTTGAAGCCTATCAATAAAGTTTATGTGTCTTCACTCAGCTCATACAGTCTAACCAAAGCCAGTGTCAATAATGGAGAACGCAGGCCAAATTCTAGGCTGTGCTTATGCAGAAAGTCTGAGCAATTCTTTTTCAGTCCTTTCTTTTAGATGTAGAGTCTAGTTCTGATACTTAATTAATATTTTGCTTCATGGACACAGCACTACCACATGTTACATCCTGGAAATGCTACCAGAAGATCTACCTTCTTCCCTAATGGCCTATGTCTTCCCTAATTAAGTTTATGTTGTTGCCCACTGTATTTCCTATTTGTCCCAAGCACAAGGATAAGCATGGGAGAACTGAAGGTGGCAGAAAAGGAGTTGAAAAGACAATACCCTTCAGGGGTTTTTATAAAATCAGTCTAATGAGGACAATAAGGTAAATAATGCCTTCGTGTACTGTACACCAATTACAAACAGTATTTGCTGTCAGTGACAACCTTCTGGCAAGCTCCAGAGTCATTCCAGAGTTACAACAAATTGCTAAGACGCCAAAAATCAGATGATAAAGTCAATAAACATGTAAAATTTGAATTAGCTTGCTGACCTCCGTGGAGGTATTCCAACATTAGAACAGCAAAACTACAGCCAGACTCCAGATATACGTGACAAATTATTTTAAGTAATATGTTTCAGATGTCTGGATGTGTACTCTCTAAAGCCTCTTCAAATGCAATCAAATGAGCACTCCTGGTCAATTACAGCACTATTAAAACATACAATCAGAATCATCACGGTCTCTCAAAAAATAATTGATTTTGTCCAGTTTGTGAAAAACATTTTAGGAGATAAGTTGAGAGAGGTTTTGCGTTGGATTTTTCTGTTGTTGTTTCAGGTGACCTCATGATTTAGTCCCAAACCTGGAACAATCTGTTCTTTTCCTTTAAAAACAAACTGAAAAAAACTTAGCTTTAAAACAGAAAAAAATCTACAGAAAGACTTTACTGAGTCTATTTCTCCTTCATTCCATTGAGATGATCAAACAGTAGTTTTTCTTTGAAATTATTCATCAGCTCTCTTATAGTTACTATATTTGATTATATTTAATATACTTTAAAGATACATTAAAAATGTGGAGCAGAAGAATGAAAGGAAGGGAAAGGTCGTTACCCTATTATAGATGGGTCAAAAATTATTTTGCTGTCCAGAGAAGTTTTCAACTTGAATTCTTTGATGGCACTTTAAGGAAAATAAAAGTAGTTATTTACACAAGCACACATGCACATGGGCACACCCACATATATATATATTTGAGATGAATCATATATATAGATATCATATATATGTATGAGATGTAATTTAATGATATAAATAAATGAATAAATAAAATAGTGATATCAATTACTGTGATATTTTGTTTGCCTTGTTGTCAGGATGTGGCTTTACCCCAGTTCCTATAAAGTTTTTACAGATGCAACTTCCATTAAAAGCAGTGGAGGCAAAAAGGAAAAGAGAGAGAAAAGGAAACAGTAACATTTTCTTTGCAATATCCAACTTAGCTAGGAAAAACGTCAACGCAACACCTCACTTGAAGCCAGGTTTTTTAAATACAACTGCAAAATACCAAATGCAAAGTCCAGACTGTTCAGTAAATCACCTCCAGCCCCTGACAATCAGAGAGCAAGCAGAGCAGGAAGCAAACAGCAAGAGGTTTCTTTGTTCACAGATCCAAATGCTTCCTCCCCAGTGCTCATCTCGCATCACTCTCCTTTCTCCTTCACTCTCTTTGCTCTCTCCCAGAGCAGCACCAGCAGTGATTCTGCAGGCAACGATACGGGTTTTCATCCTTGTCTCTCGCTGCTCGTGGCCCAGCTACTCACAGGCATGCTCCTGTCAAACCGCCCTGCAAAATCCTTCCCTACACATAACTAAGCTTCTCTCTGACCTGCTGTGTGCCTTTGCTTTTGCATTCTCAACAAATTCATTTTTTTACTATAAATATGACTTTTCCTATATCTTCTATTCACTCTTCACTGTCAGATAGTTGTCAGAGGCTGCTTTCTTTAAAATCAGTGTTCTAACAGTGGTGCATCAGAAGAATACAATTCCTTGCAGGTGTGTTTAGTAACAGACTGAAAGCAGATCTTAGAAAAGAAAAATATGTAAAGGGACAGAATTTATGAAATCTAATTAAAAAAAAACAAACCCGCATTTTAAAATATTTCAAGTCACATGGGCCTCAGAAAGAATCAAGTGTTAACATTTTCAAAAGCTCCAGGTTAATTTTTAAAGTACTATTGGAAACATATATCCGTTTTGATCTCTTAACTGGAAAGGTATAAAACATGGTTTAACTTACTTAAAAGGCAGTTTAAACTTGTTAAAAGGCGCCAGTGATAGCATTTCGCCCAACTGCTCTGCAGTTGAGAGGCAAGGACTATGCCTTAATTCCTGAGTTTTTCCTGAGCTCTTTGGTTACTTCACTAATTCTTGCCTGAGTTTACTGGCGGACAAAGTGAGGGAACCATGTGGATTTTTGTTGGACTTCACATAATTCCTGACTTCAGAGAGCTTCCACTGGATTTTAGTTCAGAAGCTTGCAAGGGTCAAGGGATAATTTTGCCCAAAAGAGTTGGCCTATGAGTAGCTGACAAACATAAATACCCGATAAGAATTTCTGTTATTTCAGAGTGGGTAGGGGATAAAATAAGTCAGAATAACAGGACTAACTGAAGAGAAACAGAATTTGTTCAAAAGACCACAGGTGAACAAGGGTAACCATTTAGTGTGGGTTCACTCGAAACCAAACCAGTCATCTCAAGCAAAAAGTGCCTGTATCTAAAGAAGCAAAGTATAAAACAGCAGCTGCAAAAATCACTACAATGTGGGTTCCTTCATGAAAATTATTACTACCGAGATGGTAATATATATATAACACACAGGAACAATTAGTGCATTTGCAGTCGAGCAAAACAGATGGGAACTTTCTTTTCCCCACTTTAGCAACATTAAAATAATTACTTATAATAATCACGTTTACCAACCTTCATGCATGCATGGTATATCAAATATTGCTCTGCTTCACTGTGAGACTGTCTACCCTTCTTACTACATCTCATCCAGCCCAGACTTTCTTCTCTGCCCCAGCCCACAACTACTGCTGCTTTACTACCAGCAAGACTCCAGCACATCCTGACCCCAGGATTTTACTATGGAAATTTTTCTCATTCCTATCTGTCTGGCCTTTCCTTGTCTCTTTGAGCTCATCTTTATCATAGTCCCACTGTGACAGTCCCCTATCTACAGGAAGTCCAATTTCTACAACTACCTCAACTTGTTAGTGATTACTGACCTGAACTCAGACTAGATCTGCCATTTGTGAAGTTTCCCTCAATGTTTTGTTCTGTCAGCAGCCATTTCCTCCACTGATTTCACTGTTCATTTGACTTTCTGTGCCACTGCCCTCATGCACAGAACCCTTGACAGCTTACAAAGAGAGGCTTTTTTTCCACACCACCATAACCTGCAGCCTTTCCTACTGCCTCATTCCTCAAGGGACTTCCAAACGTAGCAGGCATCTGACTTCCCTAATTGCCCTGTCATAGAAAAAGCAAAAGCAAATGCCTTTCAAACTGCTCGTAACATTACCATCCGAGGGAAGTAGTCAAGTTCCTATTGTCTGAATCGTTTAAACCAGACAGTACAAAGCATCACACAGCACACATGGGGAAAACCCAATATTCACAAGGGACTAGACTTGGCAACCTAAAAGCTGTTTTCTGTCTCCACTTTTTGTGATATCCTGAAGTGCTTTCTTGCACTAAGATAGAAATTGGCACTTGGAGGTGAACCTTTCTTCCAGTATAAATAATGGCTCTAGGTTCCTTCATGCAACTTTACTTCCTAGCCTTATGTATGCATCTGCAAGTGCCAGTTCAGTTATCTTTAGTGATTTTATTAGTTATTCCTCTAGTACCTGTGAAGGATTTTCTTTTGTTTCCTGCTCAGTGAAGTGATTTACCAGAGCAAAATCACATCCCTGAAGTCACATTTAAGAAACTGGTCTCTCCAAACGGTGCACTGAATGTCACAGCACTGGTCACTTCTCAGACTGTGTTCTGCTTTCTTTGCCAAATGCCGAAGAATTGGCGTGCTTCCAGGAGTGGAGACAGGACAGCACTGTGGGGAAGGCACGGGGAGCATGCACATTTGTGTACCACATGGGAATGTAGATGCCTAAGGAAACACAGAGGAGGAGAATGAGCGAAGTCAGGATCCGTAACCAAGCAGTACCTTTTTTCCCCATGGAGCTGGAGTGCAGGAAGAATGCCTCCAGGGTCTCTTGGCTCCACAGCCCCTCTCTGACCAGATGGGTGCTTTCTTCACACATGCAAACCTTCAGGGTTTAGCTGAAGTACTCACCCTGGGACCAGAAATGGGTTAGACCTGAATCATAACTCCAACAATTAGTCCTCTCAGCCTTAATTGTATTATTTTAGACCCTAATATTTAAATTTGTATTTGACTCAACCACTTTTCAGGCTCTTCTGTTCATTTGTGCACCAGTTTTAGATTTTTCTCTCAGGTAGTTAAGGAGTTTCAGCTGCCGGTGGAAAGAAACAAACCAAAAAGCCAGTGAACATGCCAAGGGGAGAGCAGGGCTAATATCCTGTAGCCTTTATACATCTACTGAGGCTCCTTGTAAAATGTAAGGCCTCTTGTTTTACTGCACACTGTTGGCATAGTCAGAGCAGGAGTCTTGTAATGTCAGCCAAGAGGACCCACACACAGTCACCGAAGCCCCAGGAAGAAAAGAATTAACAGCCTTCAAAAGTGGAAAAGTTTTAAAAAGAGATATTTAAAAGGTTTGACTTGCAGCCAAGTGTTAAACAGTAAATACAAGTTTTAAGTGTCTTAACGATTGAGATGAAGTATCATAATTCAACAGCATGGAATGGGACCTCTCACTGGGAGAAGCTAAAGAAGAAAAATGAACCAGTACAAAAGGAACCCCCTCTAGGGAAGATCTCACACATTTGGGTCCAGAGTCTAGTTAGAGTAGGCCAAAACCTGATACTTTTATCTCCAACCTTTGACCCTGACATCTGGAAACTTAGTTTGAGTCAAACAGAAGGAAGTTTTCTTTTCTATTTCAAATACTTTATAGAAGAAAACTTCAACTATCTACAGTCAAGTCTGTTAGTACAAACTACTTGTATTTGTGCACTTGTAGTGAACTCTAAAATATGGAACATTTGTGCAGGAAATGCATGCGTCAGAACTTTTGGGAAAAGAGAGTAACTTGGTGAGACTGGCACATTGTTCGATGCTTGTATGGGATCCAGATAACAGCCCAGATAAACATCTCCAAGGGGGTGCTGAAGAGTATAAAAGGTCCAGTTCCTTTGATGTTCTTAGATGTTCTCATTTAATAGCTATCAGCCCTGGTGCCAGAAATAACAACATGTTTAAACATTCTGTATCAAAACACAAATTAAATTCATTTAGCATAACCTGTTTCCAAGTTAATTTTCATCTTTAGCTGGAACACTAAGTGTGATGTAACTCATGTTCTTCCTGGCAGATATTTTCATTATTATGTTTATTACTCATTTAAGAGACTTTTTTTTTTTTTTTTAACAGAGGGATTAATGAATTTAGACTGCACATTATAACATCAAAAGCTTTGGTTTCAAATAAGCCCATCTGAGCTACAGGAGATTTTCTCCCCTTATACGAATCTAAACAGCAACTTCAAAAACATATCTCAGTTATAGTATTATTTTCTAGTTGAGTGAAGTCATGGGTTTTATGTCAACCTGTTATATTTGCATATAATAAATGACTACTTGTTTGTGTTGTCCAAGTGACTCCTTTGACTCCTTTAACCCACAATCTGTTCAGAAGTCAGATGCTTTCCACAAATACCAGCTCCCTCCTCAGGAGGATTTCTCATCACGTGAAAGAACAAAAATAATACTAAAGGGGCCTCTTTTTCAGGATTCAAACGATTGTTTGAGATCAGATGATCAGAAGGGGGGAAGACACATGCAAGCATTTTAACATCATGTTGTTCAGGCCAATAGGAATAAAATAGGAAATAAAGAGCACAATACATAATACTTAGCAAAAGTATTTCTTCCCTAATATGTTCGTTTTGATCACTAAGCCTTCTGTTTACAGGTGAATTTTTTTTTCAACCACTATCGATTAACAACAAACTCTCATAGGATGTGCATACAGAGGTCTCAGAAATCAGCCTGACTTTATAAATGAAGGCAGAAATCTGCAGAATTTTCTGTTTAGTAGTGCTCTCTAGGATATCTGAAGTCCCTCATCAGTTATTTTACTAGAAATAATAGAATCTTGCTTAACATGCTGGCTGAATTACTTTATTTTTACTAATTAATACTAAGTTACTCCATGCAAGATATTTTCCTGGTTATTTTCAGTGATTATAGAGAGGTTTGCAGCACTGCTCTTAGAAGTGTGTAATGTTTGAGTTAAAGGTTCTGCCTCTGCATTTCCCCGCATGGACAGAATACCTCTCACATCAATGGAAGATACAGGCCTCAGCCAAAGAAATTATTTCTAAAGCTTCATTTTTTACTGTGCTGAGAATTTTACTGTGTTTGAAGGGATTCAGGGAGGAAGCAGCAATACACATCTGCAGACAAACCAAGGTACCGTCTCTGAGACTGTTTGAAATCCACTGATATATCTTGAAGTTACTGTGGATAAACACTACGAAATACCAAATTTTTAAGAAAAGATCCGCAAAATCTTCTTTTGAAGGAGGTGAAGGCATAATTGTTTCTGGTCTAGAAAAGACACTCTTGCAGGAGACATAAGCAAGTTGAAAATCGCTCTGTGATTTTGAACTACAAAACCGGAGGTGTTCTGCTCCATATTGTTTTACACAAGACTGCGTGAAACATATTTGCAGTGGCCGAGACTTTCATCCTGCTCTCAAAATCACCTCCCACACTGGAGCAACCACTAGCACTGCATGAAATGCCCCTTATGGTTTCCTTTTTGGTCTCAACCTGCCCCCCACGATATCTCTCTTCATGTGCAGTTGTCCACTGGTCTCTTACAGCTCCATTTTCCATAAAGGTGGTTGAACAGAAGAAAGCATACGGCCACTAAAATGTGCACTTTGGCAACACACCCAGACCACCCCAGTTAATATTTACATAATGAAAGAGTAAAAAAGTCTTATCTTTGTGCACTTCATCCCAGGTAGCACACTGCTTCTCTTCTCCCCTCATATCTTCTGGTCCTCACAAAAGGCCATCATGTGGAAACTGTCATCCATGTGAGTGGGTGCGCTCTACAACCAGCAGCCCTTTTCCATAGCTCTGGCTCACATGGCATTTGGTTCGTCATTTGTAGGTGACTCAGGCTCTAGGAAGAATCTTTATGATTAATTCTTTTCAAGCCTTACATTAGCATGCTACCATGCTCCAATCACACAGTGCACTAGAAGATAAAAGGTCAGGTGGCCTTTTGGTCAGTGATCCATCCCTCAGTCCTGTCACACAAGCAATGTGAGCTGTTCAGTCGGCAAAGTATTGACCTGTTTTATTCTACATGTAACTGTTGGAGGGAAAAGAAAAAGTTAATACAGAAATCAAGGCAACCAAGGAGAAAAATGCTGAAATAATTTGATGGTTTAGTATGATATTAGATAATTTGATAGAAATTGATAAACTGATGTTAATAAACTGATATTTTAGTATGCAGGAAAACTAGAAAATGTTATATAGATGGGAGAGATTTAATTATCTTTTTTCTTCATAGTCCAAAACCAAATAAATAGCAGGAGTGCCAAGTCAGACGGCTTTTCAGTTTCCTAAATTTTCTTATGTCTTAACTCTACTGTACAGCAAGGGACATATTCTCCTTTTGAAGCCCAGACCTAGCATTAACATTTATGGGAGTTACACACACATCAAAAGAAAAACCTACTTTAAGCAATTTATAATCTGAATATTTTTTCTCTGACCAGCACAATTGCAGGATTTCTCTATAGGAAACTGCGAAAATTTCTCGTTATTTCTGCTGCTGAATACCTGTATGGTGGGGGAAAGAGAGGAGTCAGAGAGCCAGAATAAGAGACAGAGGCAGAAAGAGGGTGAGAAGGGGGAGAGGGAAAGAGAGAGAAACACACCCCTGAGATTTGAAAACTATTTAGAACAGTTTCTATCCTTCTTGGTATGTTTTCCTTAGCTTTTGTGGGACCCAAAGCATATTTGCATATATTTAGAACTGTATGTAGAAATGTTTCCCTTCCGTACAAGACCTTTTCATTTTTTTCCCCCCATTTAAGGAATGTGTACATGGCACAAGTCCACAATGTTTAAACCCTTTGTACACAATGCCATGAAGTACTTGTACTCCCCTTCCATTTTTTCAGTGTCTTCTGATCCAAAAATTAGTGTATGTTCCCATCAATATTCTGTGATTAAACCCCCTTGATCTTTACAGGCAAAAAAGGATTCCTTGGTCATACATTCCCATTCAAGAGGGTTGATTAAAGGAGTCCCTTATTCTGATCCATTCTATGCCTTTCCAGTTTAATATCTTAGAGAAATAAACACTTCATTTTCCTTGCTTCTTCCCTTGGTTATTTTTAATAGATTTTGCCCATACATATTCTCTTTTATCTGATGTGTAAATTTAAACTCAGCAAAAAAAGTAAACTTAAGCTCTTCCTTTAAAGGAGTAGGGTGGTTCTGTGACTATCTAACAACTTTCACAAAAATTTCATATTAAATTTGTGCTTGGCCACAGGGCCAAAAATCCCTGCTGGGAATCTTTTGAATTCCAGCTTTGGATTAATAGGGTCAGTGAATAAGAGATGTTTCAGAAAAACGTTCTGGGATTCACAAATAAACACTTTTCAATGATACCATGTTTCTTTGGCAAATGCACTTGCTGTTATTCAAGATAAGTCTTGCAAATCTGAGACCATGATGATACATGAGTTTTCAGTACTGCGAGGGACCTTGGTTGTCTTCTGTGTCTCATATTAGGTTTTTATGCATTTGCAGTGCTAAACCCCACCGTTCCACTTCTCACTATATTGTTTAGTCCCTCAAGAGGGGCTTTATTTCATGAGCTGTAGAGTAAATTAACCCCACCAAAGCATTGGAATGCGGTGGCTGGGGTGATCTGGTTCTTGATTTACAGCTGTCTGGGGTACCTCTACATTCTCCTGGAATCTGCAACATGGACTGTAATCTAGGCCACAGACTCAGGCAAGAGATCTTTCCTATAACACATCTTATCTGTTACCGCCTGTTTTTAGAAAAATGAGACCTGATGCATGGTCATTTGAACAGTTTGGTACTGGAGATGTTTTCTATACCTGCTTCTGTCTGTGAAATATTATTTTTCCATCAAGCTGAAAACTACAGCTGGCCAAAGTATAGCAAATGAGGTGTTTCCTGAAAATATGACTGATACTCACGTGAGGTTTGCTGCTCTCTTAAGAAATAGTGGCACAATATTAACCAGGCTGTCAGAAAGATATGCAGGGATATGTTTGCATTACAAAATCACTACATAAAAATATAAAGATTTCCTTGTCAAAACTTTGCAAAGGCAAGATAAGAAGTTAGCATATACAGGCCAATTAATAAAACAAAATTACAAAAGTAGTAGTTGGCATTCTAGTTGCTATTTGGGTGCTAGTGATCAGATTCTACGAAATAAAAAAGAATTTTACATGTAAGTTAAAACATTTATTACAGGTGCTTAATCATGAAATCCGCTTAATCGGGACATTTCCCAAGGAACCAAATTAAGCCTAATGACACCAAGTGGCAAGGACTGCTGCTTAATTGGGGTGGTAATTCCAGTTAATTGGGATTCCTGCAGGTGAGTAAATGGTACTCAAATAGAGATACTGTATCTGGCCTTCATGATGTTCCAATATTGGTGGTGCTTTGTCTTCCCTCAAACAGCCTCTCCTGCCACTGGATCAGCAAAGCCAAATTACTTCTGTGTTCCCATTTTGGTCCTTTCAAACATTGCTTAAGGTTACAATCACTCTCTCTGGGCTGGAAATACAAGAGGACTGCTTTGAAGTCTAGCAAATCTGAATTCGTGGATTTATTTGCATTTCACCAGGACTTTGGAAAGATCACACTCAACCTCTTGCCTGACCAAGGAGAAGCTTTTTAATAAATCTTCAGACATCATGGTGGTGCCACAAAGATATTTGAAAACTGTTGGTAGCATTTTTTACTGCAGAACAGCATGTCCTAATTAGAAAGGTTTCTGCATTGGCTTATGAGAATAAATATTTTACTGCCAAACCCCCCCCTAATACACATCCTTTTTTCAATACCAAGAAAGAGAAAGACTTACACTATTGCTCAAGGTTTTAGTTTAGTCCTTCACACACACACAGACCCACATGCAAAAAAAATTGGATTTTTTTTTAACTCATTATTAAAATATGCTTAAATGCTTTTACACAGCACCAGAGACACTGAAAATGAAAACTGCTAATAGCATTGAGCTTATTAGAAAGATCTGTTTTCATCCTTACTTCTTGAGGTGCTCGTGCTCTCTGGAGGACCTGGTATCCAGCGCTCTGTGTGCTGCACCATCCCTCGCAGAGCTGGAAGACAGGCAAGTTTCCAGATCTTGGGGGAGAAAGCTGTAGCTGCACTGCCTGCAGCTACCTGGGGAGAGCCACTATTCTCTGTAGGTCTTTAAAAGCACAGCAGAGTGGTCTGACTCCAGAGGTACTGCCTCTCACAAATCCACATCGGGCTCCTCAACGGCTAGGCTGTCTTGGGAGTTTTGGGGAGAGAGGAAATCTTGCTTGCTCTAGTCCCTGCAAAACTCAGGCTGTCATTGAGCCCGTATTCCCCAGTGCAGGCTGGGCCAGGGCTGCTGGCTGGAAGGAGAAGATTCCACCCGTCAACTGCGAGAGGTGATTGCAAGATCCAGGCTGCTGGAAAACAGCATCCCCAGGTAAGTTCAGGCTTAATTGGAGCCAGGAGATCCCCAGACAACAGACTTTACTTTTCAGAGTGGCACACCCCCCTTTGTGAGCTTGAGGGGGACTGCTGCAGATCCAGCAGTACTGAAATGCAAGAACAAGCTATTACCATGAGCTGGGACCCCCACAGCCCCCATTTCACACAAAAATCAGGATTGCACCTCTCCAGAATCAGCAGCTCCTGACTCCTGGCTCCTGCTGAGATCAAAACCATACCTGATTTTTCCCCCTCCACTTCAAGCAGTGGTTCATTTTCTCAAAACCTTTCACAACAGAAGTGTTCTGAACAGAAAAGGAAACATTCTGAAAATACTTTGCGAGGCTGATTTTTTTATTAGCACAGTGTAACCAGCCCTAAGGATTAGTACATTCCACTGCTCCAGTGGATGAATGCCAGCAGGAGCTCCAGTTTGTACAGCTAGGGACTAGTACCTCTGCACCTCCCTGAGCCTCTGTGGACCTCCTTAGTCCCAAACCAACACACAGTACCTGATTTTGATTCAGCTTTACAGTGGAGAGCTTCAGAATGAGAAATCAGACTCAGAGAGAAATACTATCTGATAAAAGCACAAAGTCAGACTTTAGGTGTGCTCTGCTTTGTGTTCTCAGACATATATAAGCTGTGGATACATTTGAAGTTCTAACAACCAGCACTTGCAAAAGGAAAACAAGAACGATAACTTCAGAACTAAAACGATTTGATCTTTGTTGTGGAGCTGTTTAAATGCTGTAGTTAAAACACAATGAAATTCTCAGGTGCAGTATGACAAAAGATTCCACTTCAGTTTTTCGCCCTCACACCACTTTCATGTCACTGCAGATAAACTAAAATAAAGGACAATTAAATGACTGGGCCAAAACTAGGAAGAATGTCCACTGATCTACTGCCAAAAGGTCTTTCTTCAGTACAGCACACAAAATCTGTACTGTAACAATTAATCCAGTTCTTAATTTATACCTAGTCATGTGTACTACATCAAATGAGCAAGAGCATGGTTCTAAAATAGTGAATACACTCAGGGAAATCTAAGTGGAAGCCATTTTTCATGCTGATCTCGTGCTTGAATTTACAGACTTCACAAAGCTTATCATAAAATATTCACAGAACTAGAAGAATATCAGCGTTAGTAAATTATTCAGAGTGAAATGTTAATTTGAAGTAGCAGCTTTTTCTCTTCTTCAGAGCATCCACGTAGAGAAAATGAATCACTGTGTAAAGCAAAGATCCATCTTACACGTGGGACTACCTTTGATGCAGGATTTGACCAACTATACTGCCCTACATTTCCTCTGCACTGGCAGAAATCAGAGGTTTCCTGCCAAGTATCCCATCAGAGGCAGAGTAGCAGCAGTAGAGATAACATCAATAAACAGCTAAAACAGTGGAAACAGAACTATTTTTCTATTTGAAATTCTTGTTCAAAATTTTAAACTGTTTTCTTCTGGTTCCTGTATGCTGCCAGTTCCAAGCCAAAGAAAGATAATCAGGATTACTTATCCTCAAGAAATGCTACTCTAGCAACAAGAACTCGCACAGATTGCCAGAACCCACCAGGAATTAGCTGAGGGATTTTAATGGACTCTACTGCAATTTTCATTGTTTAAGGAGAAGAAATGATATGAGTTTAAATAAGTAAAATGTAAATTGTTAATCATCATCATCATGAAAAAAGTTGAAATGTAAAAAAAAAAAATTTGTAACAGAAGATTAATGAGGACACCAAAGGAAAAAGGAGAAAAAAGAAAATAAACAATTATTAGAAAAGTCAAGATTGTTAGTGTTAGAAATTAGTTATTGCAATGAAATACAAGGATTCAAAAATGATTGAGTCAGCAGGTGATCAAAAACATAAATGAATATTAAAATAATAAAGGACAATAAGTCAAGGTGAACTAACTGAAAATCAAGCCAGAATGATTTTAAGGCATTAGTAATGAAGAAAGGGGACAACTCCTCAGCAGGTAGAAATCCACCAGAGCTATGCTGATTTAGACCAGCTAAAGTGGTGTCTATATGCTGTCAGTAAACAGAAAAAACCTCACCTCTCACTCCTGGACCCGAGCTGGAAGAAAGAAAAGGCGGCAGGCACCCAGATGAATTTCTGCCAGGAGTACAGCATGCTAAAACTTTTCAGACAAATAATTTATTCACTCAGAAAAGCAGTCAGAGGTCTGCCATACCTATCTGCCAACTTGGACCTAATTCACCAGGCAGCACTGGTCAAAAAAATTAAATCCAGAACACATGCAATTCTGAAACATTTTATTTCAATGTTTCTGAAAGCATTATTGAGTTTTTCATACAAAGTATTTTAAACTGACAAAAATTAATATCAGAAAGATGTTAAAAATCCATTTCAGGTTAGAAAAATGTTTCACTTGACCTAAAATAATTTGGGGTAGTTCATTTTGTTCAGAAAATTGAAAATCCATTCTTTTCACAGCTCTGTAGCTTAGACCATTTATGGAGACTCATATTTGCTCTAATCTCAGAAGCATCTAAAATACCATCAAAACCTGTATATTTCCAGTGTGTACAAATGATTACCCGTTAAACAATGCAATATGCATAAATGGAAAATCCTACTCCAAATTCAACTGACAACAAAGAAATTTATATTTACTTTAGGAACACAAGTTCTCAAATGAATGAAAGCTTTTGTGATGTGAACCATGAAAAAACTTAGCATAAGATACCTCTACATATGGAGATACTTAACAATGCAGACAAAATTATTACCAAAAAGTATTTTGCAAAATATAAAGCACAAAACTGATGTGATATTACTTATGAATTTATTTGAATTTTTGAATTTATTACTCACATCATACCATACAGTAATTCAGTTAAGGAATGTCTTTCTAATTGGCAACACTACCAGAGTGGCAGACTTAATTTCATTCAAAGGCTTCAAACAAGAAGGGAATTAAAGCTCACCATAGCTTTCCATAGATGCTTACCTAAAGATTTTGACAAGCTTCTCCAAAACACAGTAATAAAGGCATTACCTAATACAGGGCAAACGTAAGATTCTAAACTGTTGTTCCCTTAGAGTCTCAAGTACAAAGCTGAGCAAAAGACACATCTGGCCACAAAAAGGAGCTTAAGACAATAAATAAATGGTGTTAGAATAAAAATATGGATACTAGCTATTCTGAGAGGAAGAGTGCCAGCAGCAGAGAATGAGACAAGAGTATCTTCTGTGTTCTACACAGTATTTCTTTCTCTTCTCAAGCCCCCTGGTGAGCATCGTGAGCAATACCACCGACACGCAGAGCTATAGATCCATATGAAACCTGGTGTGACTCACTAGAGAACTTGCCTCCAGTCCCTGATAGCTCTTCTATCACTAACATGACCTAAGTCCTCAGCTACCACCTGACACATTCACAATCAATTTTGCCAGCTCCTTGGTAAGAGCGTGCCAGGTTGTTTTAACAGACACTGCAATATCTCAGATCAAACTTTGCCTTGACTCTGTCACAGCCCCAGCGAGAAAGCGTCCCAACAGAGAGGCTAAAGAAGGGAATCAGCAAACCTAGACTCTCTTCTTGCTACTAACTACTCTACTATGTGTTCCTGTATTTTCAACACTGACATGTTTTGTTTTTCAAAAGAAAATTCATTAAATGCTTATAAAGACTTCTGGGATTCTCTGAGGGAAATCGTTACTGACACTCAATATTATTAGAAATAGCATGTAGAATAAGCTAAAGCAATCCATCTCAATTTAAGTCAATATACACATATTTGTATCATCTCCCTAGCATAATCTCCCTGTTAACTGCTGGTAAATGAGTGCTTTCTAAGACTGCTTTAAAAAATTGTTCACACAATCAGAACGGCACCATGTGCATTTTAAACAAGACTAGAGCCAGAAGCAAACTCTAATTCCACCCTCCCCTGCCTCACCCAGTGAAGTCCACAGTAACGTACATTTTCAATTACTCTTCATTCAAAATTCAACAATTCAACAAACTGTCATATTAGAAACAATTGTAGCTCGTTGGCAAAACCTAACACTATTATTACACAGAAACTGTCAGCACAAAAACAGTGTCATTTCTCATTGAAAGAAATGTTCTTGTAGAGCTCCATCCAGCAGCAATGGATGGTACAATTTAGGCTGTATGGTTTCTGAGCAGAGTAGGGTCATTTAAATATCATTTTCAAGCAATCGCTATCTCTGCCTCAGAAAATATAGTAGTATCCAATGTCTACTTATTATTCTGAAACATTCTGCACACTGTGTCTTGGAACAACACGAAAACTAACTTCTATTTCTATTCAAACATTGAATAGTTTAATGTTATGATAAATCAGACAACCGGAATTAATAACTACCAGGTGCAGAATATTATTATACTAATTCATAAAGCACAATCCACATTTTCCAGTATGATGAATTACCTTGCTAATGAGGGCTGCAATATAATAGAGCAGCTAATAGACAGACTCTTTAAAGTCGTGTAATATAAGTTACTTCACACTCAGTTACTTAGTTTAATCAGGTAAAGTATTATTGTATTACATTTCCAAGTTCCTTGGGGAGATAGAGTCTCTTTTGATGGAAAGCAAGGTTACCTTGGAATAACAGATCATCTTCATCAACTGAGGACATCACCTAAATTGTCTCGTGATTTCTACAAGTTTGGGAACACAATAAGCAATTACTAACAGCCAGCTGATGCGTCGTAACTTGCAGAACCACTGCCTGCACAGTTACTGCATCTAACTCCACAGTAAACAGAATACAATTTGAGGTTATTTCTTAGGAAGGGTAAGTTGTCTCTGGTATACCCTGTGCATAACAACACGGTTACGGCGGATCCCCCATTTCTTGTTTACATGGCCATACTGTGTATTCATTGTATTCAAAATGGGAACAAGACAGGGAGAAGTTTAGCCAGAACCTCATAAAGATGCATTCCCTGTCTTAAGCTTTGGGAAAGGCAAAATCACCGTGCTGGGAACGGGACAAAATACCACATGATTTAGCGTTGTATCATATACGATCCAAACAAAAATTCTTCTTCAGGGCTGTGGGCAAGGTTTGCAACAGGATATGATGGAACTATTCAACGTGTGATTGACATAAAGTGATGTTATAAATTTGCACATGGAAGGACTACTAGAATTAATGAAACCAAATTGGATAATAGCCAGAGTGCGTGCTTATACACATCACAGCACAGTTCTGTTCCTAAATCTGAGAGACTTGATTGTATTTTTCATTTTCCTTGAACCCGAAGCTGCAAGCTACACTGCTGTCCACTGAAAGACACTTACAGAAATGTTTCCAACAACCCTAACAAATGAAAACCACAATACTCTGCACAGCTCTTTTCTGCTAATGCAGTCCCAGTCACATCTGGTGCTCCTTTTATCCTAAAACAAAGATAAATTCATATGTGAGAACAAAGAGATATCCATGTCATTTGGTGTTATTTTACAAAAGAGAAAAAAAAAAGAAAAAACAACAAAACGTTTTTGGTTTTCCCATGTCAGCAATCAGAGCTTTAAATCCATGAAAGGAGATTTGCATTCATTATTTAACCACAAGGCAAGACAATATTTTTAAAAAGCATCCAAGATTGACTAAACTTCCCCTTGGGTCTCCTTTCAGACATATCTTCTGCAACCCCTCATACTACAAACATTCCCCTAGAAAAATGCATCTGCCAGGTTTTAGATCTCTGCAGTGCACCTTATTAGAATATTATTTTCCTTGCCCACCCTCAATCAATAATACTTACCTTTCTCTTACAGCATTTGATAGTTCTTAATCCATCCTACAGTATCTCACTCAGCCTGCAGCCCTGGATGTGTCCTGATTTTAGAGCTTGTCATCCCTGAACATACCTCAGATAATTGTTTGATTCTCTTCCTAAATCCACCAGCAATTTTGGATAATTGTATTACAAAAAAAAATTAGAAATTTCTTTAGCTTCAAAACTGCTGTTGTTAATTATTACCATGGAAAATGTTATTTAGTGACTTAGGGCCTGATCCTGTTCCCACTGGACTCAATCGCAGGACTCCCATTGCCTTCAGAGGAAGTCAGGTCAGGTTTTCACTTCCAAAGGCTTAACTACATCATTAGTAGAGTTTGTATGGACTTTACAACATATTTTTGCTTAACTCAGGAATCCTGTAAGAGATCAGCACATTCAAATGCCGAACTCTGATGCTGAGACACTTGACACTGAGAGAAAGCTGGAGGTTATTTTACTTCTGTGCTCCGGTGTGTGCATGTACAACTGCTGCAGAGAGTGCTGAAAATAAAACTGCTGCAGGTAACTCCTGGGCAGAATTTCTTATAAACACTGCAAGACAACCCGAATAAACCATGAAGAAGGAAATAGGGTGGTGGAGTAGAAATTTTTGGCATTACATGGGTCTGGAGCAAGACTCTAAATCCCTTCTTAAACTTTTGCTCGTTCTGTAGAAACCATCACAAGCAAGGCAATGGAAAGGAAATGGCATTACTCCCCCAGCAAATGAAGAGGGAAAAGCTTCATATACAAACATTCAGGGCATATTATAATTGACCTTTGCACCATGAGGATTTAAGTTCTGTTCTGGGAAATCATTACTCACGTGCTTGTTCAACTGTGTGCCCCTCTGTGCCCCAGTGAATTCAAATGTGAAGTTAGGTATATGTATAATTATGATTAGGATTATCATTTTGACTTTAAGCTCCCTTGGCCAGGCTGTGTATACATCATTACCCTTTACAAAGTGGAGTTCATATCAGCAAGTAGTGCTGTGATAGTTGTGTGCCAAATTATACAGCTCATGATAAGGAAAATCACAGAATCACAAAATATTCTGTGTTGAAAGAGACCCACAAGGATCATCCTGACCCTGCACAGACAACCCCAAGAATCCCACCATGTGCCTGAGAGCACTGTTCAAAGGCTTCTTAAACTCTGTCAGGCTTGATGCTGTGACCACTTCCCTGGGGAGCCTGTTCCAGTGCCCAACCACCCTCTGGGGGAAGAACCTTTTGCTAGTATTCAACCTAAACCTCCTGTGACTCAGCTTCAGACCATTCCCTCAGGTCCTGTCCCTGGTCACCACAGAGAAGAGATCAGTGTCTGCCCCTCCTCTTCCCCTCACAAGGAAGCTGTAACTGCAATGAGTCTCCCCTCAGTCTCCTCCAGGCTGAACAGACCCAGTGCCCTCAGCCACTCCTCATATGGCTTCTCCTCAAGGTTCTTCACCATTCATAGCCCTCCTTTGGGTGCTTTTTAATAGTTTCATGTCTTTCTTACATTGTGGTGCCCAAAACTGCCCCCAGCACTTGAAGTGAGGCTGCCCCAGTGCAGAGCAGAGCGGGACAATCCCCTCCCTTGCCTGGCTGGTGATGCTGTGCCTGAGGCACCCCAATAAAGTACATGGATTCTGTTCATATATTATTATTGTTGTTGTGTTTATTTTTAAACTATAAGGACTTTCCACACCAAGTTATTCAACTGCTTAAATTTGTCCCTGGGTGAAACATGTGAGACTTTATTTACTTTACAGATCTATCTCATATGGTTTGAATTATATCTGGTGGCTGCACATTTAGATTCCAATTTGGCAATCAGAGTCACATATGCTGACATGTAAATTTACACAGGCTTAAGCCAGAATCTCATTTTTTGGCAAAACCCAACATCTGATCCCCTCTCTCACAAACACCAATACAAGTAAAACCCCTCTGACTTCAGTGGCAACCACCTAAGCTTTATATCACTTAGAGATAGCTACCAGCATTACAGAATGTCAGAGGGTATAATTACATCAGCATTCTGTTTCAAATCCAGAGTTCATTTCTGTACCTTGTCATCCCCATTCACCACATTTTGCCTCACACTGCAGCACACTCTCAGGTTGCACAATCCCCTGGGTGAAACACAGGGCATCTCCTGTATACCTGCTGCTAATGGACATTCAGCCCATGGGACCAGGAGAGACAGGTGGTCTTAGCGAAATCCTCAGCACTTAGGGCTTCACTAATATCACTCTACAGATCAGATTTTACTTTTAGAGCTCACCAGAACACTCAGACTTTCATATTTAGTTCTCTACCACATTCATATTCCTCTGTACCAGGTCTTGTATTGACATTTCCTCTAAACATGAGGACTGATCAGAGGGTACACAAGGACAAGCCTAAACATTCAGTTGTATAGGTATTATTTCTTTCAAACTTCAATTTCAAACTCTTTTGCAAAGACATAACTAAAAACTGGTGGAAAAGTTCATGAGCACTACATTAGTTTCTGCTAAACTGAATACAACTTCGCCCTAAACTTCTGCGGTTTCTTACTGTTTAGCACTAACTGTTAATACAAGGACCATTGGAGCCTTTCTACTAGCACTATAAACATTTGGTTTATGATGCCTCTTAAATCAGCAGTTCTCATACCGGGTTACCTGTGAGGAAATCAGTGATATCTGAATCAGAACATCCTTTTCACTCACTACTCCCAATCTTTGTGGCAATTTGCAAAGCCCAATTTGTCCTTTTGCTCAGTTTCACTAATCCAAGATGAAGATCTTAAAATCTCCCAAGAGACCTTTAATTAATGACTGATGTGAATACACAAACACTCTCAGATTGACACTGGAAGTTAACAAATATATCTGCAGTCCCTCAGGTTTTATTGACAGTCTTAAGTTGCAGCTTGCTGAGCTGCTGCTTATTTGCCCTTTAAACATTTTGGTTCAAATGTGGCCAGACTGCCGCCTCCTTCAAACATCAACGTAACTTCATGAAGGAAAACAAATAGGTTTCAGTTCACTGGTTTTCTGTTCTACTTGATAAAGAAGCACATCAAGTACCTCACACTAAGGACATGTACAGTGCGTTTAGACCTCAAGCTTCAGGTCTTAAAACACTTTCTTAGGAAAACCCTTCTTTCTAACCCTTTTCCAAGGATCTATCATCCCAGATACGGAAAGACAGGCCAATGACTCAGATAAAAATGGAAAGATAATTTGTATATTTCTCACTGCATCACAGATGTGAATTCAGTGTGTACAGCCACTCTGCCACATCATTACGCATGCACGTGATGACTTTCTTGACATCTGCATTAGTTGCGTTAACAGAGATGTCAGAGAAATGCATTCTTGTAGAGTGCTGTTGACAGGATCAGAATGTCATTGCTAATGCTTCTTCTTCCTTCCCACGGTTCAGCAAAACTGTTTGTGTTTATAACAAAAAAATAATTGATTTACAAGAGATTTCTAATCCTTCTTTCTTTACAGAAGCTCACATCAGTAAGCAAGGTAATGAATATTTTAATAAGCTGTAGTTGGTATTTGGAAAATGCTACTTATTTACAGGGATCCCACTCAGGAGCACAGTGGGAGCATCACTGCAAATGACAACCTAACCCCCCAGAACTGCTCTGTGGACTAAGGGGAAAAGAAAGAGTCCCTGCTGCAGTCCCCAAGAAACGGACCAAGCCAGGAAATAGTCACTTAGCTGCTGTCACAATTTAGCATACATGAAACACAGAAGTGGGTTGATAAAGCAGCAGCAACATCCTATAGAATAAATCTTTATCACCTTATTCAGCACGACCCAAAGAAGCAAAGGGTATTAAGTAAAGGAGGAATATCTAAAGCAGTATGGGATCTGCCATGAAATATAAGCAAAATACTGTTACAATAAGTAACACTTAGTGACTAAGATGGGCAAGTGAGGTAGAGAAAGGCTCTAAGATACTGAAAACCTCAGATTCAGCCTATGCCTCCCATTCAGAGGGATATGTAACCCAGCACTTTTCCTTTGACTTCATGGGTACCACATTGGCCTGGGCTTCTTCAACTCAGCAGCACGAAAGGAATTTCACAGAAAGAATGTTTCATTTCTTGGAAACTTTTCATTGCGAAAAGATTATTTTCAAGCTTGCCTGAAAGCTAAAACAAAAAAAAGTGTGGGTGTTCTTTTAAAACAAAAATCAAAAAAGCAAAAAAAAACCCCCAAAGTCCCCCAACAACAACAACAAAAAACACACATACACAAAAAAAAAGAAGTGAAAAACCTGTAATTACTTCATAGTAGCTAGTATAAGTAACAATACTGAACAAATTGCAGTGATTACAAAATCCTCTATAAATATGGGTAGCACTATTCTTGACAATAATTAGTGTACAGCATCTTCTCAATAGTATCATGATTAATATTTATTCTGATGTCGTTTTTGTTCTGGGAGATAGGAGGGGAGAAAAGGGAAGGGAGACAGCATTCTAAGAGAGCTGAGTATGTTTGAGAAGCAGAACCAAAAGAAAAAATATCTGCTTTATTTTTCTGCTTACTGTCATTTCCCCTCCCCTCAAAAAGGCAATGCAAATGGTGCTTTACTGGTTTTAAAAGTAAAGACAGAAATTATGTGGAGTTGGGACTGCTGAATTATTCATGAGTTCTGATTGAATGGGATCATTATCTCTGGCCTTACAAGCTAATAAATACTGTCTAATGCCTGGGTACTGTTTTGATCTAATAGTGTCAGAGAAAAAAAAAAAAAAGACAAAAAAAAAGACTCCTTTTTTGCAAGCTAGAGCCTAAATTAGGGAGGAGCTCCCTGATGAGCTCATTGCAGGAAAACCACGGGGTTTTTTTCCCTTCCATTGACTACAAGGTTCACTTTGCCGTTCTCAGTCTCATTTGCTGCAAAGGCATTTTAACTTGGGCATGAGGTTAAGATGTTGCTCAGTGGTATCTATACAATTACTCATAAATTCTTATTCCTTTCTCATTCTCAATAGTCTTATCCTTCTCCCCGCCCCCCACCCCACAATTTTCCAATCTCTTGCACCTTGCAGTAGAAAATACCCAAAACCAGAGTACTTTCAGAGGCAGACAGAGCACAGGAAATGATTATGCTATCTAATCATCTGCCTGTCAGCAGTCAAATAATCTTAAATTGCATTGTTCTGTGATTTATTTCAGGATTGATTGTTCTGAGTCTATACTCACTTGATTTAA
Source organism: Rhagologus leucostigma (assembly GCA_013397725.1). Lineage (NCBI taxonomy): Eukaryota > Metazoa > Chordata > Aves > Passeriformes > Rhagologus > Rhagologus leucostigma. The sequence goes on from VZTD01003959.1 coordinate 1,937,537, forward strand.
TATCATAAACTAAACATTTTGTATGGAACCTGAATTAAGGTTCTGCTCAGAGACCCATCGAAAAAGGAGAGGAATTTGTTAGAGTACAATACAAAACAATATTTGTTGATAATATTTGAAACAACAATAACAAAAAATAATGGTTTAAACCCCACATAAATTAAAATTAAAGCCAAGTTATTTCATTGGATAGTTTTCCATATGCTTTCTTGAGGATTACTTTTAGAACAGGACTTGTTTCAATAAGAGGAAATAATTAGGATATGATTACAAGTTAAAAAACCCCTCATAATTAGATAGGGATTAGTAACTTCGTTTTCATATGATTAACACAATAAAACCCATTTTTCCCCAAAGTAATCTGAGGCCTATTAAGCAACATGAGATCATATATCAAGGGGCCTTTTAGTAATTCAGCAGTTTGTAACATTTATGCAGACTGAGAATCTTCCACAAAACAGCTGGCTTCTTTCTATCAAGAAAGCACACGTTTTTAGGCACATTTATTTCAAGGTCTAACACAGTCCTTGAAATCATAATATTTAATTAAGGATTTTTTAAACACCAGTTAGAACTGTGTGAACAGCTAGGGGGAAAGTGTGAACAGTTTCTCAATTTGTGTGTAAGTAATGGAGCTCTCTGCTCTTCTTAGTCTATCAATCATGGAAGGACCTACCTGGTACATCTGGATTTTAAGGAGTATTTTCTAATAATTGGCACATTTAAGCTTAAAAATGCCCAGTTTTATGGTATTTTGTTAGACTAATCATGTAAAATGCTTAGCTCCACTATGATAGCTAAGCTAAATGTGAAGCAAATTATTGACACATTTACTATTTGTACACACAGCTCATAAACAATAAGTAATAAAGAACAGATGTGACATAAATTTAGGTTTGTGGGTCTATTCAGTGGAATAATTCTCCAAACATTACCTTTTTTAGTCAGCCTTTTTAGTGCTTTTAACTGCAGTGAAAGTACAAAAATGCTCCTTTTGTTGTTATTAAGTAGGAATGTGTTCACCTGTTCTTGCTTTTCCCCATTTTCTGCATATGATGCCGGTCCCTGCAGCCAATGAGACCTTCAGACAGTGGCCATTATCTGCCACACTCCCCGACCAAAATAACAAATAATATGCCTGGAGGTGCTGCATTTTGTGACTGCTAGTTTCCCCGCATGGCATATGCCTAGATAGACTCAGATGAGAGGTGATTGCACAAAACTGTGATTGTGAGATGACTTAGCAGAACCCGTGATGATGTCCTAATGGCCTCCTGCAGAGGGGAACAGGGGTAATTGTTTGTCAGAGGAAGGAACACATCTGTAAGGAGGCATCCTCTGCAAACCAGGCAGCCATGTGGAAAAAAGAGAGGAAGAATCACAGTGCAGCAAGGCTGCATTCAAGTCTAACAAAATGAATAACAAAGAGGTGAAAAATGAAACAAAATTACCAGGTTAAAAAACCTGTTAATGGCAGGCTCTGGGTTAAAAAATAAACAAGTCACCTCCAGACAACACGGTTCTTTTAAAATTTTTAAGTAAAAGTCTGTGACTCCCAGCGAGGAAAGTTAGTGCAACAAACCCAGGGAATGCAAATGCATTTCCCAACATCAAAAATGGGCACAGAGAGACCCCTCCTTCCTGTGCATTCTCACCTGTAACAAGGTGGCTTGATAGTCAGCAGCCATTTGATGCATACTTTTCTTCTTCCAGCTCTTTAATCTTCCATTTAAAATATTTGTTTTTCATGTGATCACTGCTTAAAAAAAACCTGACATCATCCCAACATCCTTTCTAGAGCAAAGCTATTGGTATTGAGAAATGAGAAACCATCAATGTCAACCCAGGCAATTAGGGCATCAGTCACATCAGTGGGAACTTGCCTTTAATGTCAACCGGGGCAGAAACAGGCCCTTAGAGTATATTAAAGACCTTGTTTTATACTCTTTCAGCATCTTCTATTTGATCAAAAATAAACTGGAGAAAATAAGCTAATTAATCGCACGCAGAATGAATTCCCCAGTCTTTCCACCCTACATCTTAATTATTTATTTTCTAACCACAGAATAACAAACATACCAGTCTCAACTGAAATAATATTTTCTACAAATTAATCAACTGATTACAGCTTCACTCTCCTACAGGTAACAGCCACAATTTTAAAAATTTCATACAATCACGTGTGCTCATTGTTTCACTCATTACACCTTACCAATGGGCATCTGTAAAGAGCCACACAATACATGAGTTAGGTGGGGTAATCCTTGACTGTCCCATGTTCATTCAGCTACACCAATGTCAAAAAGCTGTGCTTTTTTTTGGTTTTTTGAAAACAATACCTTCTGAATTCTCTGTAAAAGAAGGAGAGCATTGAAAAATACCTTCACATCAGATCTACCAACGATTGAAATAGCATCATCTGCAAGTAATTAAATGAAATTTGCAAACAGAATTGCACAAATAATACCTCTTTTTGCTTTGATGGGTAACTTGGGCCAAATAAAGCTATAAAAATAGTTTAAGAAATAAATATAACAGAAATCAAAATAACAATTTACTCTACATCAACCTAGAGTTAATTTCATTTTATTTTCAAATAATCTATTTTTAAACCTTTTTCACCAAATGGAGGTTGATTTTTAAACAGGAAAGGAGTCTCACAAAAATATGTTTCATTTAAAAATTTTCAAATTAAACATTTTAGCATAGTCTAAAAAAATCAATACTCTCATCTTTTCCATTCACTTTCTTTCCTGTCAAAATTATCCATTGCAATTCATCAAAACTTTCAATTAACTCCAGTCTCTTAAAAAATGCTACTTTTTGTAAGCTTATTTTCTTAGAACAAATGTTATTTAGTCCCATTCACAAACATTTTGGATAAAGTTTGAGTTCAAGAGTATTTCTTCAAAAATACACTAAAAGTCAAGTACAAAGTCTAAGACAGGCAAGAATATGGGAGCATCAGCTGAGCAATGACTGAAAGTACTGACCTGTTTGACCACCAGCTGAAACGTGTAAAGGCCCTTCCACTCACATTGGAGTGTTCCTTCTCAGAGGGAAAAGAAAGGAGAACAAAAAAAGCAAACAACAAAAAACTGTGTTGTTTTAGTAACTGCAATTATTCAACAATCTTGATAGAGAAAAATAAACAGGTCATTAACATGGCAATATGAAGCCTAGTCAAAAATTGATCACAAAACTATTTTAATGGGAAACTGAGTTTTCAACTAAACTAAATGATCTTCTTAGGTTAAGTATTTATTTACCAGAAAAAAAATAGGAATTGAATGAGAAAAGAAAAATTGATTTTTTTTCCATGAAAAGTGGCAGGGGGTGGGGTGAAGGGTGTTTGCTCTGCCTTTGACATTCACAAAAGTGAGTTTCCTATGGGCAAACTGGTCTTGGACATACTGCCGAAAGAAGAGGGAACTGTTTGCTCAGTGACCTGCCCATATCTCCCACTACTTGACCAGAACTGCTGAGATGAGCCTTCAGTCTCAAAGCAGACCACACAATAGCATAACTGAGAATTAAGATAGGTTGCCTGAACAAACAGAACCCAAGTCCGATGAATAACGTCCTAAAAAAAAAAAAAAAAATAGACAGGTCTACATATCTCCCAAGATGTAATAAACATAATAAACATGAAAGTACAGACAGTGTGGTGTGAGGAGAGACACATGCTGGGTTTTAGATTTTACTTGTTGGTTCTGTTCTCTCATTCAGTGTTCAAGTTCTGAGCAATTATCCTCCTGCTAAATTCAGAGCCCATGAAAATCTGTAAATTTTTTATTCTACATACAATGTGCTACAAATTCTTACACTTATAATATATTCAAATTTTAAACAGCTAGATGAGGTGATCATTGTAGGTCCCTTCCAACCGAACTATTCTATTCTATACAACTCCTTGAGATAGCAGAACTCTTTTCTGGTTCTATTATATTGTGTGCTCAGTTGAAGCTTGAATTTTTTATGATACTGGAAATTTATATGACAATCTTTGAAAAATATTAAAGTGACAGAACAGATAAAAATCACCATTTCTTTCCTAAAGCTTTTACAAGTTTTACAAATATGATTTTAAAATATTTTATCGCACTACTCAATTAGTTTTTAAAAATTATTGAAACTGTAGTTCTGAGTGAGTTTCCTTCTGTTGTAACACTGAAGAGAACTTACAGGTAAAAATGCCAGAATACCTGCAAATGCTTTAAAACAGAAGAATATTTAAATATTTTAAGTACTGCTTTTATCCTGTTAGTTTTGAAAATGATAGAGGTCAACCAAAAAAGTAAACTGGCAGCAAAACAATGCTTTTGCAGTGATTCCCAGGCAGCACACGTTGTCTTCCTTTCACCATGCAGAAGGCATTTAAATACTCCTACAGCTACCCTCATCCTGAAGGTAGAGCCCAGAGTATGCATTTGAGTCTTCACACACGCTGGCATTTGGGGAGCTTTTCTACTCAAAACCACATGAGAAGCAATTGTTCGAGCCTCCTCCACCTTCTTCAGAACAGCTTTTTCAACTGTGTTGAACATTTTCTACTAATTCATTGAAATTTGGTTGGAATAAAATAAAATATGCCATAGACTAATAATAAGGACAAGAGTTAGGAAACCTTCTGAAAGGGAAAAAATGCCCCAATATCTTTGCAATTAAACACTAAATATTTATATTTAATAAAGAAAGGAGAATGCTATTGAAAACAATGGAGGAAATTGCTAGATAATTAAATACTGTGAATTCTTATGTACGATAAATTCAGGCTGAGTGGCTGTCATGATTTCTTTTAAATATAAAGTAGAAAAAGCAGTAAGACATAATTAGTCCTAAAATGCAAAATCATACAGCTGGCTTGCAGTGTCTTGAAAAAACCACGCCATTATAAAACACGGTGGGAGAGAAAAAGACCCTGTAGAATGTGCTGGAGGTACCAGCCAGACTGTATGATCATTGATGAAGAAAGCTCAGCCTACACAGAAGTAGGAAGACTTTTGACAGGAATCACACCTCTAGGAATTTAATGCAAGTTTTGTTCGTATGACACTGGGTAGGATTTCACTGCTCCCTCAAAATATAATTTTTCAACAGGAAATCAAAACAAGACTAATTTGAGAAAGAAATGCTGTGCTAAATGAAGCCTAATTTCTCTCCTACATGCTTTACTTCAGTGATTATATTAAAATACTCTGTACTAAGCATGTGAGTAATAATTTGCTGAATTGTGTCCAAGCTGGTTACTTGCCTGAACTAAGTCAGATAAAGTAGACGTGGGAAGCTCAAACTCAAGAACAGCTATTTTTTTCATTTTCCTTCCTTAATTTCAGACATCACACCTTGTTCGGTTTACACTCCTGGCAGTCTGCTAAATCATTCTTCTTCAGAACAAAAATAGCACAACAGCATAAATTCCACTTTACACAGAAGTGAGAACAGAAAGTATTCAGTTTAGCAGGCACTTCTAGCGAAACATTTCCCCTCCTACCAGGCATTACCTCTCTGTTCCAGCTGTATTTTTCTATCTTACTGTATACTCCTCCGGTAAAATCTTGTTGCCTTGCTCAGAAAACATAAAATGAAATAAGCAACTGGCCAGCAGTGAATCACAGCTGGTAGTGACTGTAGGCAGCTCTAAAGATGACACCATTACTTGTCCATGAAAGAGATAGAACAAGAGGAAATGGCCTCAAGCCAGGGGAAGTTTAGATTGGATATTAGGAAAAATTTCTTTGTGGAAAGATGAAACTTTGTTCAAGCATTGGAGCAGTCTGCCCAGGGAAGCCATTGAGCCACCATTCCTGCGGTATGTGAAAGATGTTAGACATGGCATTTAGAGTCATGGTTTAGAGGTGGATTTGATAGTGTTGGGTTAATTGCTGGACTTGAAGATGCTAAGGGTCCTTTCCAACACAAATGATTCTCTGATTCTGTGAAAAATCAATTGTTTTGTGCTATGCATCTATCTTTTATAAGATTTCCTAATTTGTCCTGACCTCAAACAGAATTTTTGCATTGTAATGCATGTTTGTATCTTGCTGCTAAATTGAAACTTTGTATTGTCATCTGTAAGTGAATGTTAACCAGTAAACACACGTGTGAGTATTTAGGGGCAAAGGTGTCACTGTTCCAGAAGGTGTCTGCTCCTGAGTGTAACTGTGTTGCAATATTGCTTCACCAAAATAAGTTTACAAGATTTAACATTTTTTTCCCTCTTCTAACAGCTACTAACAATCTATTGGAGAGGTTTTTTCATGGAAAATTACAGCAATAATATCAGGATCTGTCTCCTCTAATAGATTACTCTTCTATGCTAGAATTTGTCCATAAAAGTTTCAGTTAAAGCTACTCTTTTTCACTTGTAACACACACCAAGCGGTCAGGAGCACTAAATAATCCGAGATGCCATCAAGAGTGAAAGAGATCAGGGACTTCACAGGGGGTGCTCAAACAGGATGTGACAACAGCACCCTGTGGGGATCCATCACCTTGTGGAGAATTTTCCAGAACTGGCCATGTTGACTGTTGAGCTGTAAGGGACCCTTCAGACTCATTCCTACTGCAAATTCCTACAACACAACTCCAGAAGAGAGCATGACACAGTTGTAGCCCAGGAACCATATTTAAACTGTCCTGGAGGCAGTTGTTGGCCACGTGCCTGTCTCTCTGAACCAATGGATAAGTAGTAGTTATATAGAATGGAATTTTATATTGAGAAATCTCTGTGAGACAGTCAAGCCAACTACCTGAAAGTCCGCAGTTTGACCAAGGTAGGGCAATCATCCTGAACCAGGTGTTTCATAATGTCCAGTTTCATTCTCAGTCTGAGGAAGCATCAACAAAACTGGTATTGAAAAAAACTACTTCCATAAATGAGATTTTTCTGGAAAAAAATATTAAGCATTTTCCATTTAATTCCACTGTGACTTAATCTTACTTTCTCTCTGGCAGATATCCCTGAGAAATGGCATACAAAACAGAAAAATGTTGATTTGCCATGTTCTACCTCAGTCTGATTTAGCATAACACTGCAATATTTTCCTGTGTTTTTTATATTCCCAATCACTTGATTATGGAGTTGCATCATTGCTGAACCCTGGGCCATAAAAAATGAAGGAACACCATGACAGTCAGCCAAAACAACACAAACAGCTGCTTGTCTAGACGTATTAGTAGTGTCCTGAAACCTTGGCAGCCTGGTGATATAATCTAAAAAAATTTGCGCCACTATTCTTGAAATATCTTATTGTGATTATGTAAATCTACTCATTTATTTTCACTGGAAAACAAAAAAATGCAGGCAAAGGAAATCATGAATCATTTCAACCTTGGTTCGTCACTAACAATATGATTCAAAGGGAGGTATCTGCAAGCTTTTTTCTCTAATGAAAGTCTCCTGTGACCTGCATATTCTATAACATGAAAGGACAAATTAATAACAGTGTTACAATATAATTGTTTTCTTTCTGTTATGTGTGCTTATTTTGCTGTGGCAATTATTTGTTTATAAGCCATTAAGTTATTTGCAAAACCTATTTGATGTTCCACCTCTGATTTAATTAGTAGAAGACAGTCCCTTTGCAATTAACAATAAAGGTTAACTTTTTATAAAATTCCCAGTAGAATTTAAGATTTCATTTCTTAGCTCTTTTTACATCCACTTCTAATTATAAATGGATGGCTTTCGTTCAATTAAAATGTGCACATAAACTCCACAAAATATCACCACCAATAACAGAAGGTATCAATAGTTCCCACATAATCACTCTAGTCTAAGTTCCTGGTTTCTCAAATTCTGAAGAAATTAAAAAGCCAGGAAAGCAGTTAATGGGTTCTCGCTTGTCCTAGCCATAAAAGACATTAACACCTATAGTTAAAACAAGGAAGTTCTTGTGTAACAGACCAGAACTTTGGGTACTTCACTTCCCTTCAACTTGTTTTTGTGACTTTTCAAAGTTCCGTGGAGTGGTCAGAGATCTAACCTGCAATTTTTCTGGGCTTCAGCTGCACTGCATGTTTGAAACACTGAGCACCTCGGAAAAAAAGGGCAACCTTTAAAGACAAAGCCTTACACCAAATGTCTGAAGTTTCAAGAGCATTTAATGGTTAGAGATATTTCTACTTTCTTGGCTGCTCAGAAAGCACTGAGAGGTAGGCAAGATGAAGAGGGAGATCAGAATTTGACCCTCTGTTTCTGTCACTTTAATATTTGGCATTTCTGTGGCCTAAAAAGACTAGGGAAATCATTTAAGAACTAATGAAGAGCTATTTACCTCCTAAATCTTCTTCCCTTGAGTAATGAAATAATTACCCTCCCATAATCATGGAAATATTCAACTTGAATCTTAAATTGAGCTGTTGTGAAAAGTGGTAGTGATGTTACATAGGTGATCACCATGGTAACATTTGGAAACTGCACTGTCGTCAGCCAAGAATATCGTTTTGCTCTTCCCATAACAGTATAAGAGACTGGAAATGAACTCTTCCAAGATCCCATACTGATAAGGGAAAGCGAACATTTATTTGTCTTACCTGCTAGGACAAAGGCTTAAAAACAAACACACAAACCCACCAAAACCACAAACAAACAAAAACCACAAGCCAACCCTCTCAAAAATCCACCTACCAGTACGCTGTCCTTGAACTGAATTACTTTGTAGCATGATATTACTGTTCGTTAGTTTTGTTTTGTTTACTCTCTGTATATTAAGTCAAGACAGATCCCAAAGGAACAACGTGGTAGGACTACAAGGAGAAATCAAAATACTTTATTTGCATAACTTTGATAATTAGACATCCTACAAAGTATTAGAGCAGTTACTTACATTTTAAACTGTGGCTCTTTTACAAATAAGCCCTCTCCTCCTTTTTGAATCTTTGATTTCTTATGCAATATGATTTCCTACACTGGCAGTAGCAGTCACTGCATCTGAAGACTGTTTGCTTCAGGCTACCCTGTCCAAGTACCCCAAGAATAAATCTTGCTCCCTGCTCAAGTGGTATCTCAAGGGAAGATAGATACTAAAAACATTGCTTTTATCAACAGTCTAAGAGATACAATGAAGGACCATACTTTGAATATTCGCCCCTTACAAAAATGGTTTGAGGTTAAAACCTTTCAGAGTATGTAAAACATTCAGGACAGAAGAGATGGGCAATTTTTGCTACATTTTTGCAAACCAAAAGTTGAACTAATGTGCAGTACAAATAGGTGCTGGAGGCTCTGTATCAAAACTGAAGGAGCTACACATCTTCCAGCTCAAAGATATCATGATTTTCACTTTGATAGTTGCTTTTCTGCCTTAATGCTGTGTGGTATGAAAGCACAACCATTCAAAGAGGAGATTAAGTATCTGGGATACTAATTTTCCATTAAGCAGGATAGAGAAATTGAAGTGTCAATGATGCTAGAGTACACACTGCTGTGGAGATGGTAGATAAGATGCCCAAACCGCATTGGCTGTTTACAGCTAAGAATGATTCTATGGGTTTTTGCTAAAATGTACAGTTAATTAAAAATCCAAATCATAAACAAGAAGATTTTGAGAAAGAACTTATATTTCTAGCAAATTACAAGGAAGCAGAGGATTACATTCTTCTGTAAAGGATGTTCTCTCTAAGAGAGAATTAAAATACCTGAGAAACATTCACATTCATTCTTCAGGCTGTATAAAGAAAGCTTCCTTTCAGGCTGCTGCAATAAAACAGCAAGCAGCAGGTGAGGTGAGAACAGTAATAAACGCAACTTATCCAGGCTCCGAAAAGATTCTCAGTTTCACTTGAAGTTGCAAGTGATCTATGGAATTCATAGTGGATTTCTAAAGGCCTAACCTTTATCTAGTGGTTACTGAATTAAACTATCCTCTGATAATGATTGGGTTCATCTCTCCTTATTTCAGCTACCTAAAACCTAGGCATGTAGTGTAAACTGGCTTTCTTGTAGGCAGTGACAAATGATGAGTGGATGTACAAAGGGTAAGATACCTTATCTTAAAAGCCTCTCAGCATTCAGATGGCAGTTGTCACATCCTCCTCCTTCTTCTCCATGGAACAGAGGAGTTTTATATTCTCAACTTGGCATCACATCTTCTAAATTCTGAATTACCTAAACGGTTGTTACTGCATGCAAACCCCAGTCTCAATCAAAGAGAGCCTGTTCACACCTGCTCACCAACAATATCAAGCCTGGGATGGGACAAACTGGACTGCTGCAAAAGGCAGCCAAAATTCTTCCCCAGTGAAATGGGAGCAGGGATCACAAAGGCTTATTCTATCTGCTTAGCACAGAAGAAGATGCAGATACTGCAGAAGGAAGTAGAGATCAAGATCACTTTAACAGATGTAAAGAGGTGCTGAGGCAGAAACAGCATGTGGTATCAAGGGAAAAAAAAAAACACCTGCTTTAGCCAAGTACAGATAAGGACAACTCACAGACTTTTAGACTGCTCCAAAGGCACAGATCAGTGCAGTGTTAGACTTTGAGCAGCACTTCTCTCTTCTGCGGGCAGCAGGGGCATCTGACTAATACAAGAACGCCTACAGTTCACTCTTGGATACTTTAGAAGCTGTAAGAGGCCTCTTTATTCCTGGAGAGCCTGGGATAACCATTTTAACAGATGACACGCTCATCGTAGGCTATGGTCATGTGAAAGAAGCAGCAGATGTCTACCCTGGAAGAAGTTCTGAGTCAAATGTCCCTTTCACTGACTCCACTATCCAAGCCACTTTAAATGTGCTCTCCAGTCTGTGGTCAGCCATCCTTCTCAGAAGCTTTCCCACTTTCCTAAACATAGCACTTTCAAGTCCCTCCCCTGTTTGTCTTCTTCCTGTTACCGGGATCAAAGGGGTCTCATGACCCCTTTCCAGAGCTGTCTGTAACAATCCTGGTTCTGGTCAGGAGACCAGCACCCCAAATGGTTTGACCCCCCCAGAGCCTGTCAGCAAAACTGTGGAGACAAGAAACAGATCTTTCAAAAGCGTTTCAGCTCTTTGCCAAAAAACACTCAATTTAAGAAAATGGATCCAAAGCACAGAAGAGTGTTATCTAAATATATCATTACCTCAGAACAACCACTTTATTCCAAATAAAGAAGGATCCAACTCATTCCTGCTTTCCCTGGAAGACACAGCTGTCTTGCTGCTTATAGTGTCCCCCGTCTCTGCCTGTTTGACTGTTCAACTTGCTCACAAAGCCTTATTTCCTTTAATGTAAAGTTAGGATTGAGGGAAAATAAGCCTAGTTCAGGTCAAGACATTTTATTTTTAGGTCAGGTAGATGGATGCCACAAGTATTCACCAACTGATATCTTCCCCACTGTGTACTACAGAAGCATTAGTGCTTCTAGGATGGATACTTATCTCTGGCTTTTTCTCAGCCCCTTTGTTTCTCTCAGAATCTCTTTGATTAACTCTGAGCTGGATAACAGAAAATTAAATTTTCAGTTATTTGAAAATATTTATCAAAAGTAGGGTTTATGGCTCTCTTGCACTCCTTAGAGCCTTGTTAGAGTTTAGGGCATATTTAATGAATAATTTATAAATTTAACATTTTATAGGCTACAATTCTCACGTAAGTAGACAAATGTCATACATCCATCAGTCAAAGGTACACTCCAATGGAGAACAGGTTTATGCCTCAATTTTGGAGCAGTAAACTCATATGTTTTCTATTTGCTTGACTTGGTTACTGAGTTGTAAAAGCAAGAAAATGCCATGCAAATGAAACCTTTTGCACTGACTACTCTGACACCAACTCACAAGAGCCCCTAGAGATCTAAAAGGAAGAGTTCTGAGCGGTCACTGCAGGTGGCAAGTAGAACTGCAAAGTCTCTGGTCCTACAAGTAGTAGAATGTGGCCTTAGACTGTTTAGATAACCAAATTATTCAGGTCTCATACTCGGGGGTTATATGCACAACAGGAGTGGGAACCCTGTACCTCGAGAGTAAGAGAAGAGACATTTGCTCACCAGCACAGTCCCCCAGAAAATACTCCCATCATTCACACTTTCCAGAAGTAGTGCTCAGAGTAAGAGCTCAGCCAGCCAAAAAAGGGAACTATTTGCAGCTCTCCCTCATGCCCAGGTTTGCATGGGGTGGTTCAGATTAGAATTTGTCACTCATTTTACTTTCACATAGGAGATAAAGTAGAATCAAACAGCTGAAAAAGACAACAAAATTTCATCTGCCCTAAGTCCTACCTTGAGATAAGTGTGCTTGAAACACCTAGATTAGATACTCAGTTGTTCCTAAAGACCTTTAAAAATGGATATTCCATAGACTCCTGATATACCTTATTATGGTGATTTTCACAGAACAGTAACATCCTCCACCACTAGAAAGCTTTTAAAATATCTAACCAGCATCATGTTAGGCCTGCCCTGCTTATTTTTCAGAGACGTGGAGAACAAATAATTACTTTTGTTTTCCTAGCAGCTATTTCTTTATGCACTATTATGCTTGCACACACACACTTCAGTATCATTTTAGTTCATCATATTTCTTCCAGGTTCCAGTCTCTAAAAACTCTCACTGCCCCCCTTTGGACCACCTCTGTTTGGTCTACAATTTGTTTGGAGTGTTTGAAACTGGAATCAGCAATCCTGCTTGGACACTCTTGGTGCTTAAAATAGCATCATTCCTTATGTTTATATCCCAATCTATCACTTGAATTCTTTGCAAGAGCTCACAAGTTTTTACATCCTTCTGACCTGTGGTTCACCAGGACCATTACACCATTTTCTACAAAACTCTTATTTCACCTGTGCTCTCCTATGCATTTTATGTATATTTGTAAACCTAGTGTGTCACTTACTTTCAGTTTGGTGGCACCTGCAAATGCAATAGACTGCTCTCAGGCCCATTGGTTAGGTCATTAATGAAAGCAAGAACAATACCTGATCCAGAGTAAAAACCTTTGGACGCTCACCTAAAATAGATTTTGCAGTGAAAAACTGTTAAATACTTGCTCTGTACACATCTGTATGTTTTAGTGTTTTTCCAGCAACTGGATGCTCTATAAATTTCTGTTTTCCCACTCATTCTACCTAATCACTAAATTTATGTTTTCTAGCTTCTAGGTAACTTGTCTGCCCTTCAGAAGTTCCTGCAGATAACTGTTAGAGGCTCTGGGAGTTCACCAACCAGCCCATTAAGCACCAAGGACAAAGTTCACCTGCCCAGCTGGCATGAAAACATCTAAATTCTATACATGCTATTGAACCTGTTTCTTCTTTATTGTCTCCTGTTGGTGCTGGTGTTAGGCCACCTTATTGCAGCTGACCTTTATCCTGAAATCCAGCATAAAAGGCACGAGACTTGAGCCCTTCCACTGTCCCCCTCATACAGCCTTCCCTCTCTCAGGAACAGCTCCTCTGATTTATACACTTGCAGTTTGCCTTACTGAGCTGACCTAGTTTCCACTTCGTGCAATCTTCCTTCTTATGTTTGAAGTATGGGAAGTGCTCTTGATTTAGCCAGCCTGGGCTCCTACTGCATTTCCTATCCTTTCCCCCTCGATGGGATAATTTGCACCGTACCTTTAGTAGGCAGGTCCCTTCTTACCTTCTCGTTTAGACCAGACTCCAGATAATCCTCCGTCTGCTGCGCATACGGTAGGTGTATTTAGACTAGTTTTATTCCAAATAAGGACATCAAGGATCACAAAAATCAGGTCTGTGCTACTATTTTTCATTTCAGACACTGTACTGTTGGATTAACATATTTTTCACTTCACCCAGGAGTGGCTGAATTCATCTACACTCGCATCTTCTAAACAGCAGATTTTCTTCCAAAATTTTTAAACTGATTGAAATGGAATTCATTAACAATTCAAATAGTCACTAGCCATGACTTCCAGTAAAAATGTGCGGATACTTACAGGTGAAAATTGTGTATCTTATTTTTCTTGAGATGCTAGTCTAATGATCCCAGTCTCACTTTTCTTGGGTATTTTCGCTTCCAACTCATTCAATCTTTTTTCTTGACATCATTCTGGTCAGTACTACAAGCTTTGAAAACTGTTGTTTTGGTACACTGTTCCCAAGGCTTCTATGCATCTGTAGCATTTTTTTGGCATTGATACACTTATAAAACACAAAGAGCAAGAAAGGCGACATGCTACAAAACTATGTATAAGTCAACTTTTTAGACCTGATCCACTGAGTTCTGGGGTTTAGGGCTTATTACTGCTTTTGACAATTTTATTCAACTGCTTTTGATGGAGTTACTAAAGTTTGGATTCTCTTCACTTTGAAGTGATCCCAAGATGTTAACTTGAAGAAAAAAACAATTTTTTTGACCAATCATGAAATTCTGGGAATTTTCAGTACATAATACAATTTAAGAAAAAAAAAGTCCCAAACTATTAAATAACAGCGACATTATGAGAAAGAGGGATCAAGATATTACTATAATCTATAAAGATTATAGTGAAGGAATAAGAAGAGAATGAAACCATCTCGACTTTTTGAAACAATCTAAGTAATTTAAGAAGATCTGTGTCATTGGCCCATGCCCTTGTTCTCTAACCACCCTTGAAAATTACCACTCTGTAATTAGTGCTCTCTGTCTCTAACACTACTGAAATAAAAGCATAGCTTGCCTGAAATTGGGGTGCTGTTTATAATGCAAATTAGTAAGTATTTTCCCTCCATAAAAAAATACTTAATTTACGGTGTTTAGCAAGTTTACATTCTGGACCAGACAAGATAAATCATTCACACAAAATTATACAGAAATCCAGTCAACATATCTTTAGTAAATACGCTTTGAAGTGTTGGAAATAAGAAAGCTGACAATTTTAAATTTTTTTTCCCCTTTTAAACTCTCAGGAGAATGATACCTGTATATACCAAGTTTTCCTAAAATACCATTTTCAAAGAGTACACAGGGTGAAAATAATGTAGAATACCTTGATCACAAGTGACTGTTGAAAATTAGCTTTATACTAACAAAAATATTCAGTACTTCAACTCTTCAGGGTTTAGGCCCTGAAATTATTTCACTCAATGAAATTCTAACATCAAGACAGAGCTAGACAAGAGAAAAAGCTATAGCTATGAATGACATTTCTTTCTATATAGGGATTGAAAAATGTGGATTATCTTCATAAACCAAGCTATTGCCTGGTCCATAACAGATGACCTAATAACAATGCAATTCTCAGCATTTCTCATCAAACTATAATTATAAAAACCCTGTTATTCTAATTATCTGTGGTCATATACATATATTCAACTTAACACCATCTTCAGATGCATCTAATGTCCTCAGCATGCTGTGCCATTTTGCAAATAGGTGGTACATGGGTTTGATGGGACAATTTGTCCCACATCTCACATTCTGTCCTGAAAGAGCAGCAGACATAACTGCACCTACTCAGACAGCACCTAGGAATCAACTGTGTCTCAAAGTAACAGCTTATGTACCATTTTCTCGTTCTTCTGAAGAGATAATGGGGAGGGGAGGGAAAATTTAACTCTAACACCAAGACAGTCTGGTGAGCAGAGAGAATGGCACCATCTCTATCCTGGTCCTCCTTTGTCCCCACGGAGAAAAACAGCAATCAGTCTCATATGTTCTCCTTATAATTTAACTGAAAATTTGAGAAGGGCGGGATAAAAAAAAAGAGGGAGCTCATTTGCCTCTACTGCTAAGTGAGGCAGATGAAGGTGGCTATTACATTGCACAATATATAGTCAAATACACTGAACAGCAACATACAAGCAGCTCCTAAAATTTCAAATTATGTACCTATTAAATCTAATTGATGATAATTTGCTTCATGATAAAGATATAAACTATCAAAGGCAAGTAATAACCAGAGACACCAAATATTACAAGTAACACAATTTGTCCATATCATAATCCAGAAATCTGTGCTCTTTGCTAGTATAGGCAATGTGACTTTTCCTAGATTTCCTGCTGTAACCAGGACAAGAGGCTTGGAGTTGCTCTTGCTCACTCTTCTGACCAGCGCTAGTCCAAGAGCTTAGCAATGACTCTGTGGGAAATGGCACTAAGGGTGGGAGATACAACAGCAGCAGTGCCACCTTTCCACACTGCAAATCTGGTAGTCCAGCCTAAGCAGCTCCTCTATCCTAAATGTATTCTGTGTTTCTGGTAAATAAATACTGCATAGCTATGCACTGCACTGCAGAGAGGAGGAATAAAGCTTCAGGTGCAGGTGTGCTCCTCACAGAACCAGGGGGCTGTTCCCGTGACAAGGAAACCCAGAGCAGTCCCTCCTAGCCTTATTTCCAGGTTTTGTGCAGCATTGGGATAAACTGTCCTATCTCAGAGGTTTTTAGCCTGGGTTGTCAAAGGAAACTTTTTGGAAGGCCACCTGGAGACTAGAGAGCAACATTATTAGTTTACACAATTCATCACTTTAAACCAGGATTTTTCTCTCTGATTAATTTCATTGATACAAGCATCTTGTATTATTCCCTCATAAAAGTTAATAAAGAACAACACATGGTACTTGAATTCATGTCACCAGCAATACTGCAAAATGTTAACTGGAACAGCAACAACCCACTAGCTTATAGTAATGCCTTTCCCTGGGCTTAGAATTAAAAACCAAACACAGTTAGAGGGAAAAAGGGTTTTACCTCGGTATTTAAGGATCCCCTGGTGCACCACATCCAGGTAGAAAGCACCCCCGAATGCACACAGAAAGTGCACACCAGAAAGATGCACACCAGGATGCCCACCCCAAGAAGCACACACACGATAATTCGCGTATACAGTTATAGACCTTGCACATTAGCATATCTATCAGAGATTCCCCAATGAGAGGCTCAAGAGAAACCCCCGTCCTGAGGAATGTTCCCCCTGGATGGGCCTATCTTGGTTTACAGAATGTGTTCTGGAGAGGACCTTGGCGTCTGGGGCTTTCTGACCCGACTTCGAGGTTTTCAAGATGTTTGGTCTCCTGGCTTAACGGAACTTTGGGTCTAAGCTAGTTATCAGACTTAGGGAATTACAAGTATGTGGGCTAAAAGCACTGAGGATACATGCAAAGCTGCGTAAAAGGGTATGTGGAAGGGTATATGAGAGGGGTATATGAAAAAGCAAAAAATCAACATGGCATCAATAGCACTGACTGGCAAACATGCTGGACTCACTAAATTTGGTTAAATAATGTGCCTGGGAATGAAGAGCACAGCAAAAAAGAATAAGGCCTGAAGCAGGGTAGTTCAAACTGCAGTGAGAGAGTTGATATCTCGCATCTTTCTTGTGCAGAAAATAGTTGGCAATGGGATGCTTGCTTATTATCCATGCATTACACCATGTTTGGATGGCTCAGCTTTACAAGCCAGAAGAGCCAAAAGCTGAAAACAAATTCCTGCCAATTTCTTGCCTCTACCCATTCATTTATTATGGAAAAAATATCCATAGATGCATCACCTGTTCTGGATCTCCTGGCCCTCAAGGCTTTAAAAGATTGGTGGTTATTGAGATCCATGAGTCCCTCTTCATCAGCAAATCCTGATGTAACTTGTTTGAAGAGACAGATTCTGAAAACTTCATACTCAGGGAACAACCTTGAAATGAACAGGAGAAATTCCTAAAGCATTCCACTTCTTGATATGAGTGAAATCCAGCTCTTGTTTATTAGAGGCAATGCTTCATGTAACACCACTTCCATATGGTTTAACCACCTGCCTTGAAGGGGTCAGGCATCACTATTCGTATCCAAACTTAATTAAATCTTTACTGGAAAAGGTAATGCATTGTGAATTTGTATGCAAATTCTGAGAAAAAAATATAAACTATAAATCAGGCTTTTAAGGTCTAATCACACAAATTTGTTTTTATAAAAATATTCTAAATTAAACAAAGCACAAAAAAAAATCAGGAGAATTTCCTTGCATGTCCTGTTTCAAGGAAAATAATACTCAGAAATTAAATTATTGTCTACCAAACATTTTTGTTAAGAGATGATTTTTAAAAAATAAGCTTGTAGAGCTTGAATATCAGCCTTGTTAGTGCCACACCCTGTTCATAAGCAGAAAAATCCTTCTTCTTAACTTTACTCGTCAGTTGAAGTCTTCATGGACTGATGGCTCATATGAAACTAGATAAAGATGACAGATTCTTTAAAAACAAACATCTTTTCAGAATTTGCTAGGTACTGTTTCTGATCGTCTTTTTTTGATTTATGGTTATAAATTTTGATTGACTGCTTAACTGAGAACTGTCCTGGGTAAGACCTATTTGATATTCTCAATCTTTTCTTCCTGAAGTCCCCAGAAAATAAAGCAGTGTCTTCTGCTGTTCTTTTACCAAGCCTCACAACTCTGTCTCTCTCTATGGCATGAAAGACTCCAGATCTGAAGATAATCAAGACCACATGACTGCAGAGGGAGCCAATTGTGTGCAGCTCCAGGATCCAACACTGTAAGGTTAATGCCTCCTCGTTGAAAGCGTGTAATCATTTTGAAGTATCTTCTTTTTTTTTGTTTTGTGGTTTTGTTGTGGTCTTGTGTTTTGGGGTTTGTTTTGTTGGGTTTTTTTTAAAGCATGACAAAAAAACCCAGAGCCTAATTTTATGTGCCTGGGAGTAGCTATCTGAGCTTCAGGCAATACAAACGCTGCTATTACTGGGGAGTAAAAGCTCTGCATAATTAACAAACATCATCAGCCTTACAGTTCCTGTAGAATGTAGTAAGTTCCTTGCCTGAAGGCTGCTCTCAGCCTAGTAAGTCTGTTTACCCTGTCCAAGATTAGATTAGTTTAATTATTATGAAAAAGACTGCTAAGATCTTACAGCCTAATTATGCAAATGTTTCTAAATGTTCACAAAAGTAATTTATTTATTTGGAGATAAATGAATCTGTTTTGTCATAAACCAGATTGCAGTCCTGGCAATGTACAAGCAGGGTTATGTGCCCTTAGGCATATCTTTCACCACAAATATCAGTGGGACCCCTGGATTACAACATTTATAAATACATAAATGTTTTTTAGCAGGTTTTTATTGTTTTTATAAATTATAGTAATCCCAGAAAGAACTATCACAGGTTTAATACTCACCAACCTTGTTATGAAAACAGGGTTTCTCAGCAGAAGCATTTAAAAGATGCTAACAGCTAAAACATTCCTGGTAGACCTATTAAGATGCACCTGTTTTATTATGCTTTGGAACTGATATCTTCAAAAGAGTCCTCCCCTCCTAGCAGAGACTCTTGCTGCTAAAATAACCTGCATCAATATAGTACTATAATTCTAAATAAAGTTGTTCTTCTCAAGGCATACAGTGCTAACCTTAACTGTGAACAACCTCTTTTACATTAGGAATTCTGTAAGCTTTCCTCATAAACCTCATTACAGGTTAGAGACTTAATTCTTCATCTGTTTATAATTACATGACAATGCATGAAATAGATGCAGAAAAACTGTTCTATATTTAGCTACTGCTCTAGTTTCGTTGCTATTATCATGGAGATAACACCTAGACAGCACACTACTGCCTTCTGTGAACTCCTTCATTCAAGGTATAGTATTTAAATTTTGGACTGTTAGACTCTTAAAATCTGATCTTGACCACAAATACAACTGAAAAGCTTAATGTGTTGCATAGCTGTGTGAAATTAAGTGGGACATAAGCCCAGAAGAAGACTGGCCTTTACAGAGTTCAAATCTTCTCTTAATGAGACAACACATCTGTAGACAGGAGCTATTTTGTGCATGTCAGAGCACACATCCCTGATTCCCACAGGCATCAGCTTCAGAGGGAACTGAACTACAAGAACCTTTAAAACAACAAACACCAAAGGTTTAGCTGGATATTAGTAGCAAAGCAGGCATAGTACAATTCATATATTTAATAAACTCAGATAATTTGAGCTAAGTTCCTTTAAACTATAACATCAAATTAATGCACTAACACCTTTCTGCCATCGATGTTTATTTTCTACTGGAGACAAGAGCATGACATTTTACTGGAAACATATTGCATTACAATCAATGCAGAGTGACTTTCTGATTTGTTTATAAATTAACCATTCCTTAAATAAGCAAGGCAATAGCTCTATATGGGAATTATACCCACAGTTCTCCTGTGTATTAAATGGAGGATGTGAGCGATTATTTTAACTGGCTGCTATGACATCACCATTGTCATGGATATTCAAGACATTAAAAGCTGTGTGCTGTCAGTTAAATGATCACATCTCAAGTGCACCTGTGTTATAATTATTCATTTGGAGCAGGATCATTAACATATTCCTTAAGTCATTTACAGGCAATTTGACTCTACAGTAATGATTTTTCCCCTCTTTGTAACAAATTAATGAGATATATATAAATACGAAGTACAAATGAAATTCACACAATTCATACCATAATTAGCGTGTACCAAAGGTCTGAAGATAGACTAAGTTGTTTTTTTTCCTGTGGTAGGCAGCTATTCAGCACTATATATGATTCTTTCAGAAAAAAGACACCTGTCAATATATCTTAACAGTCACAACAAGGTTTTCAGTCATGTTAGCTGTTGGCACTTAGCAAGCAATACTTGTAGTCCAGGCTCAAGAGTTTAAATTATGAAAGTAGAAGAGGTAAGAAGCTGGAGATTTATTAAATCTGTCCGTTGAACTACATGAATAAGTTACTTGTTCAGTAACACCAATGTAATTAACTTGCCCGAGTTTCAAAAACATACAGTTGTTTCTGGTTAGAGAGCTTTGAGAATCTTAAAGCTGACTGATAAATGTGTACAAATACAGAGGAGAACGTCTACACACCTGCCAAACATCTTAAATATTGATAACTCATTTTAGGATTTTTTCCCATGTGCATGCTGACAGAACTTCCCTAAAACTATAAAATCTCTATCATTAGCGCAAGATAGTGTTGATCTAGGCTTGCATACAAAGCTCTTTGGAAAGGACATTACTGCTGGGGTGAAGGATGCCGCAAGACTGTCAAAAAACTGCAGTGCACACTCATTTGGACCCAAAGAAACCTCTTTCCCGTAACACCCGAGATGCAATAATTGCTTACTCCAGGCAACATCTTTTCCTCACTCACAAGATGTGGTGGACTGAAAAATTCACAGTAGCATTTACACAGACCATTCCTACACACTGTTTGCCCTTACCAAGTCATTAGCCAGTATCACTGGATTTAAATAAATTATTTTACTTTATTGCAAAACATTTCCCTCAATCATATGCAAGAGAGGGGCAGCTGGCAGCATGGCTCAGTGAACTACTGGGTTGAAATCTAGGTGCTGGGCAGATGTAGCCTGTCTCTAGAACTCCATTTATTACACTGGCAATGTGGCAGTGAGCAGAAGCCCTTCTGCAGGCACAGGGAGAAGAGACACACTGAGGTGGGAGCTTTTCTTCTAACTCATTCCCCTGAAAATACGTGCAAAACTCCTGCTATTCGGGGATTTTCTTCTCTTACACAGGTGCTCTTTAGAAGTGACTTGGGAGTATCTGGAGAGACAGAGTGGGGGGAAAAGTGTTTCCAGCTTCTCTTCAGTTTGACAGGCATGGATCCTGAGTGTGCTCAAAAATCCCCAAATATATCCACAGCAATGACATCACCTCTGCCTTGGCTCAGCAACCTGTCTTGAACAAGTCCGTAAGAGGAATTAGAAGCTTCATAGGAAAGAGCAGTGGCATGTGTGCATGGGGAACTCTGAGGCAGTAATCTATAACTCAAAGCATGAGACCAAGGCATTCTGGATGGCACACATGATCCTGTACAGCAACAGATGCAGAAGGGCTCATAGATTTATCTGCAACTAATTTTGTGCTAGACTTCCATTTGGAAATCTGGACCTTAGGAAGGCAATTGGAATTTTCTATTCACTTCTTCCACTGTCAGGGTATCAGAGAGAAGCGGTGAACCAAAGGCACATGCGAAATTTAGTAACATGATGCCAAGATCTCTGAGATTTTGTGATCTATTTCCCTAATTACCCTGGGAAAATCCCAGCATCCTTTATGGAATAAGAGCATTACAAAAAGTATAGTTTGCTCTGCGGTTATCAAATCTCTGGTTACAATGAGCCAATTTGAGAGGTGAATAAAAAGTATCAACTGATACTAATGCCATTGGTAGGTGAGGGCACCACCATTACTGCAAATATTACAGAAAACGGAAGAATACTAATTACCAAATGTCACACTGGTTGTAAAATCAAAGCACAGAGACACTGGGATAGAAGCAAAAAGCAGGTGAATCCTCAATATTTTTCAGGATATAAATAACTCAGATAATCTTACAATAAAACAATACCCACTGTGTTGGATGTGTCATTCCCAAGTATCAGCAAGAAACAGAGATTCAAAAAGAATGCTTAGACCTTTGAATATTACACTCTAGCAGAGTAATTTACCATTTTTAATATACAACTGAAATGCTACGGAAAACAAAATGTTAGATTATAATATATTTTGTGTTACTGAAATGCACTTCCTCCAACAGTGTATTCCACACCATTGAAAACTCAGCCTTTGCCCTGCCCGTTCTCCTGGTACAGCTCATGTCCTCATCACTTGACCAGGTGGCTCTGCTCCACAGCCCTTTCTCAGGATCTGATGCTTATGGTGTGGCATCAGCAATGGCCTGAGGTTTTACCTCTCCCAGAATAAAATCTGACAACTCGCCCCCTCTCATATCAGTACCTAGGCTGTCCATCCCTGCCCACCAGCCACGGTTAGCTATTTCCTACCCAAGCAAGCTCCGATGGACTTCCCAAGGATTCATCCTGCACTGCATGTTGACAGCAGACATTTAAAGCATTTCACAAAAGAAAGAATTTGCTATTCTTTCACCCAGTGATGGAAAGCGTCAGTATCATGGTAGAAAGCCAGAGGAGAGTTCCATATATCTAGCCTCCTACACACATATATCCTCTTTCTCCCATGCTTGAGACAACCTGGCTACCTGCCCAGCATGGGATAAACAGCAAGTCCTAGCCCTGAAATTTCTTGATGCTCTGATTCTTCCCAGGGTCTGCATCACACTTCCCCTCTCTCTTCTCCTCCCTATCATATCTCTCTAAAACCCCTTTCTCTCTCTTCAGGACAGAAGAATAGAAATTCTCCCTGGCTGTCAAGTGAGCCCTGAAAAAGTAAGCCATCCTACTGTAGACTGTTACTGTGACAGTTTAAAGCTGTGCATCCGTTATCTTACCTGCACCAGCACTTTCCTTTTCCTTCTTCCAGCTTTAAAGACCATTTTAAAGGCTTCCTTGACATAAAGCTGCATTCACTCAGGCAGCAATGTACAAGTTTGAAGAAACCCACAATACACATCAGAATAATGCAGAGCACTCATCATGACTCATTCTTACTTCCTCTGTATTCACTGAAAGCAGTTTTATATTTGTGAACTGCATGATACCACTGAACAGTACCTGAGTGCCTTCTCTGGGTGACAAAAATTGCTACTGTCAATTTGTTGGACTTTATTCAGAGCAGAGCAGTATCCATCCAGTTCCTTTTCCTTGGCCCACCCAGCACCAGTCCCCCACCCTCAGCCTCCAGGCAGTGAGCACCCTCCTGAGTGCTCCTTTCAAGCTCCCAGGGCTCCCTTAGCCCCAGCCACTGGCTCAACACACCATCAGAGACCTGCAGTCCCTTTTTAAGATGGCAAAAGGGAGTGAGTTGGACCCTATTTGCTCTGAAGTGCTCTATTGTTCACAGGCAATTGAGACAAGACCGCTCTTCCCCCTGTCTTTGCTGTAGTTCTGCTTGGATCACCTGCTAGTGTGTCAACTGAAAATACATGCCAGAGTAAACCAGTTATCTTTAAGACATTAACATTTACCAGCTGTTCAGGTACCTTGACATCTGACAAAAACTAAAGAAATATTATGGCATCTGTATATCACACAGGCAAATAACCAAACTTAAATCAAATGTTATATCATTTTTCACCTCTGACTATTCTGGTAAAAATAACAAAATAAGGCAAAAGCAGGCTATGCAGTACTTCACACTCAGAATAGATTTATTTCATCTTACTGAGGCTTCCTGTATCACTCATTACTCATATATCCAGAAACAACGCATTTTGCTTATGAGAACAACAGCCTGTAAATTTTGGAATCTGAAATATTAATGAGAAAAAGTAATGACATTTTAAGCTTAACACACACACACACAGACGTCAAGTTTCTAATGAAAGATCAGAAAAAGCCAGAGTGCAATGTAGCATTATCCTTTCTTTTCAACTATTTTGAAATAGTCTACATAGGAAAACAGCTGGGAGATTTGGGGTATTTTCAGTTACAGCAGTCATTGTCTGGGAGAGGATCTGTGGCTAAAGGACAGGGGGTTCTTCAGCATTGCTGAGCAACTGCTAGAGAGCAGTAGCCCATCAAGTGGAAGGGAATGCTGTTTCCTGGAACAGTATTACTGACGGAGCAGGACTGCTGAGGGCTGACTCATCAACTACCATAAATGACTTGGACACAAGACTCAAAGGGATACTAAATAAATTTGCCAATGGTACTAAACTGCAAGATGTTGACTTCTTTAAAGAGAGAGAGGCCCTGCAGAGAGACCTTGACAATTTAGAGGGCTGGACAATCACCAGTTATATGAAGCTTAACAAAGACAAGTGCTGGATTCTGCACCTGGGATAGGGCAACCCTGGAAGTACAGACAGACTGGGGAACAAGGTGCTGCAAAGGTACCTGGGGGTCCTGGTCAACAGAAAGTTGAATGAGTCAGCAGTGCCCTGGCAGCCAGGAGGGCCAGGTGTGTCCTGGAGGGCATCAGGCACAGCATCGCCAGCTGGGCAAGGGAGGGGATTGTCCCGCTCTGCTCTGGATTGAGGCAGCCTCATCTCAAGTCCTGGGGACACTTCTGGGCACCACAATGTAAGACATGAAACTATTAAAAAGCACCCAAAGGAGGGCTATGAATGGTGAAGAACCTTGAGGAGAAGCCATATGAGGAGTGGCTGAAGGCACTGGGTCTGTTCAGCCTGGAGGAGACTGAGGGGAGACTCATTGCAGTTACAGCTTCCTTGTGAGGGGAAGAGGAGGGGCAGACACTGATCTCTTCTCTGTGGTGACCAGGGACAGGACCTGAGGGAATGGTCTGAAGCTGAGTCACAGGAGGTTTAGGTTGGATACTAGCAAGAGGTTCTTCCCCCAGAGGGTGGTTGGGCACTGGAACAGGCTCCCCAGGGAAGTGGTCACAGCACCAAGCCTGACAGAGCTCAAGAGGCCTTTGAACAGTGCTCTCAGGCACATGGTGGGATTCTTGGGGATGGTGCTGAGCAGGGTCAGGAGTTGGACTTGACGATCCTTGCAGTCCTTTCCAACTCAGAATATTCTATAATTCTATGATTCTATCATATATCGGTAATTTAAACCTCTTTTCCATTTGATATGGGTTTTGTTTTCAGTTTGGCTTTTTTAAGAAAGGGAAATGTTATATCATTTGGTAGAGAAAGTTTCTTTCAATTAAATAGCTAATCTGTGTTTAGCTATCTGTTGAGATAGAAAAGTAGTAGTCTGCCAATGTTATGGCTGATTTCATTTTTATGTCAACATTATCACATGGTTACAGATTTGCCAGCTCTATGCAACAACTATTGAGTTGGTTATTTCAGATCCCACACTTCACAAACATACATTCTTGTTAATAATAAGCATTTGCTTCAATCCAGTCTGGTTTCCTAAACCTTGAGTTTGACACACTGTAGAGATACACCCTCCACATAAAATTGACTTTGAATCAAGTATTACAAATACTGAAATACAACAAAGACTGCTGATGCGGAAAACTGACACAGATGAAAATCCCAAACACTATGCTCACTTCCTCAACAAAATAAAGGTATGCTGTGATTCTGGAGGCAAAAAAGTAAAATCTCTAAACATGAATTTATTATTGACCTATGAAAAGATCGCATTAGACTGGATTAAATTTGATCTCCCCTATTTCATACCTCAGAAATCCTTCACAAATTAAGGCAGTGGAAAAATAATGACATCTGTAAAGAATTTAAATCAAGGCTAAGTTTCCCACTGATAAAGAAATCAAGCATGTTTCAAGGATCGACACTTTTGATTAACCAGAAATTTGATACCCTCAGAGCACCTGTTGACTACAACATGTAAGGTACCAGATAGTCTTGTGCTAATCGCTGACCCTTGCCTCATACAGGGGTTGAAAAGTATAGCTCATCCCCTTAGCTCAGGAGGGGAAACTGGAACATCAGGCATGACTTTCATTTTCACTTTATCAAGAGCTCAGACCTTCCTAGACCCACATCATCTGCTCTTATCAGAAAGATGCC
This sequence comes from Rhagologus leucostigma, assembly GCA_013397725.1. Lineage (NCBI taxonomy): Eukaryota > Metazoa > Chordata > Aves > Passeriformes > Rhagologus > Rhagologus leucostigma. The sequence continues at coordinate 1,963,823 of VZTD01003959.1, forward strand.
CTCTGCTCTCTTTCTTCTGCTTGAAGTGGGAGCCCCTCTCTGCTACACAAAGGATCTTGTCACTGCTTTCACATGGTTTGCAGCTTCATTACAAGCATTTTGCACATCTCAGGCTGGAACCTGTAGATGAGAACAGCTTTTTAATGTTTTCTGTAGTCTGTAAGAATTGTGCAATTATTCAACTGAAAGCAGTAAGCATGAAAAAGAAAATATTATTTTCAACTCTACTTTCACTGCACATTTCCAAGATGAGGCAGTGAAGCTTCATTTGCAGTCTGTTACAAAGCAAATCAAGATATATATTTAATATCTAAATTGTGCACAGAAGCAATATGGAAAGAAGAGAAGAAACTGCTGATTATGTAGTTCAGGATGGGGCGAAAAACATGCTGTTCACACATATCAAGTGCCAGCAGGCAAATGTTGGAATAGTATCATTCTCTCCTCACTTAACTTGCTTTGTGCGGAAAGTGACACATCTGTATAAATATTATAGGACACTCACTTGTAATTGAGGTCTCTCATTGCAAAAATAAGGTCTTCAGAATTAGCTTCTGAAGTGCCTGGCACCTAAAACTGCAAGATAGTAAAGTAATCTTCCACAAGATGGCTCTCTCTCTCTGTTCCTATTACTGACTCAAATCTATGGAGAGGAAACATAAATAATACTCAGGACAAAATGAGATTACAGTTTGGAGGAGTAAGAGTGCCTCCACACGGGAACAGAGATGCTTCACTGAATTAGGGCTACCTATGTGACAGTGGAGAACAACACATCATCCATTTCCTGCCAACTGTAAAGGGGTTTCACAGGGTGTTTTGAAATTATTTTTGAAAGACAGGTGCTTCTCCACCTGCAAGCCAAGCTGGTGGGCTCCAGTGAAGTTTCATTTCATCATCCACACTCCTAATGGGCAGTGCCTAAATTAATAAACACTACCTTTCAGGGCTAACAGAAATGCTCACCTTCTGGACTCGATTTAACAGATAATTCCTGCTCTGCTATAAGCATGGGCAGTGAACCATCTCTGCAAATATAAATTCATACTTGCACTCCAGACTTCAGAGAAAATGAAGCAATAATAAAATTAGAAAACATTTACACCAGTATATTTTTGAAATAATTTTTAGACATAAATTCTATTCATCTCTTAAATGACAGCAATGGAAAAGTATCTTTGTGACATCTGAAAGCATGTGATTTTGAGAAGCTTTAAAATCTATTGGACACACAGAGCCCTCTTACCCATATTTATCCTGGACCGTTTTGTATCTTCACCTTATTTTCTGTGAAGTGCGCTTTCCTGTACATTGTACTATTTTATGTGCTTACCGGAGCCTTGAGAATGTGTGTAACAGATTTGTTTATTGAGTGTTCATTTACACCTACAGAAAATTCTCTCTGAAATGAAGCATCACAACAATCTAAAATACATTTGACTGAAACAGAGATGCTAAGATCTTGCCTTATGTCACCAATAGCTTTACAGTACCTGATGATGATATAGATATTTGTCATTATACAATATGCATTACTCCTATGCAAAGTATTTAAAGTTGCTCATCTTTAAGCAGTTCCATTAGGTGGATTCAGGACAGTTGTGTTATAAAATAACTGTCGTACTGAGCAAGAGAGAAACAAACAAACATCAAAATAGGAGAATGGGAATATTTTTCACACTATTGCTTCTTTCATCTCCAAACAGTATTCTGGGACAGGCATAAAAATAGCAAAAAAATCCCTAGCCCCCATCCTCTTTACTATAGCAAGTCGGAAGGACTGTGAGGGAAACCTCCAGTTCTGTGGGATTCCTGGCATAGTTTGGAGCTGGTAAGGTGTGAGCTTCCTAAAGTACATTGTGGGGAAAAGCTGGGACACCAGCTTCCCGCATGGTTTATCTAAGGCAGCTCACAGCTTCAGGCTATCTCACTTCTACCACAGCACAAACGTACATCACTGGCAGCTGCACTAGGGCAGCTGGGACACTGAAATTACCATGTAATTTACTCTCACATGCCCATGCTCATTGTTTCTGGAATATACCATCCTCAGTTGGCCCCATTTTGACAGATGATAACTGCAGCGTGGTAGGCAGGGACCTTCTTTCTTCTCACATCACTGTTATGTGGTCTCTGCAGAACTATAAGAAGGTACCAGAAGTGTAGACCCACATTTGGCTTGACAATAGCCAGCAGAGAGTTGTCTCGCCACAGTAGGACTCCTCAGTGAGCATTTGTAGCTGGATTACATCTCTTCTTCATAGTATGAGCACAGGAAACTGCTTACAAGATCCCCTAAGAATATGGTCTATTAAATTAGCAAAACCAGGATTAGGTTTAAAGCCTAAAAGGAATGAGAAAACGGTGTTTCCTACCCGTTACAAATTGAGATTTTTATGCACCTTGAATTGACCATTGACCACCTGCTCCTTATCATACACACTGCTCCCCACCTCATCATTCAGTTTTCTTGCACGCACAGAACACCCTTTTCCAGCACTGTGGTTGCTGTTAGACCATTTTCCTAGCAAGGCAAAGGAGCTCTGCTCTCTCCATTTTATCTCATCCACACTAAGGAAATCACATTTTGGTCCATATAGCAAGATGATGGTGAAATCTGAGCTCTAAGAGCAGCTGCCTTTCTGTCCTAGCTGCTGCCAGTCACAAGTAGGACAGGCAGCTGAGAGATGCAAAAAATGAGAGAAATGACCGAATTTCACAATCACATGTGAACACAACAACAGCAGCACATGACTGGATCACATCATCCAGTTCTGCCTCCATCACCCATCAGAAATGATAACTCAGATCTTGGGGTGTATAGCAAGCTGCTGGCACTCATTTCATAAACAGCTTGAAAATCAAGCAAAGAAGAAAGAGAAGTTTTTTTCTTCAGAGTTTTCTCTAGTCCTTGTAAGATAAGCCAGCCATTAGTTTCACTCGCTTCTTCGCAACTACTTCATTTCCCCAGCACATTAGACAAAGTCTGCCCCCAGTGCTATCTCACAGCTCAGGTACTGACCATCTCCTTTGAAACGCTGACCTCCTCCTCAAAAAACATTCCTGTTTTCTGTTTGTGCACAAAGGTAGCAGCGCTGGTGAATGGAGTTCAGTTATGACTTGGCAAATTCTACACTGTAATGTAACTGCTTCTTCTGTTGGGACAAGAGAAAAGAAGCTTGAAATTTATAATGAATATAAAGGCTGCACTGGCAGCAATGTGGCTTAGCTCCATTCTGTCAAAAAGGAAGGTTTTTTGGAAAGAAACACGGGGATATATCTCTCACATGCTCTCAATCTGCGTTAATTAAAAGTTATTTAATTTCACTGTCAGTGAAGCTTAGGCATGTTACTGAGAGCTCCAAGATCCAATTCTGATGCCATACTGATTTGAATCAGTGCAAGGTAATAATCTTATTTTATAGAACCGAACACAAGGTATTCTGAAAAGAAAAGGAAAAATAAACTAACATTTTTGCTTGCAGCCTCGTAATTTCCCTGAACCATGCTGTGCTGTTGACTTTTAAGCAAAAGTCTTTATTGAAATTCAGTAGAAGTTCTATTTAAGAACTGGTGGCAAGATACGGGCCATTGACTTCAGTACAATTACTCCAAGTTGTACTGCAGAAGTCTGAGACTTGAGTCCCGAGTACTTCATAAGCTTAGGCAGGCTTAAGATCTATCATATAAATGAGACACTGAACTGAGTGAAAACATATCCAGAAGTCCTGTGGAACCTGACTGGACCTCTTTTCTTTTGGCTTTTACTTCTGTGGGTTTAATTCAAACTTGAAGATAAACTCAATGTAAAGGCAGTTAATCCTCTTTGCGTATAAAAGTTCACATGAAAAATGCTGTCATTGTATTACAGATTACTTTATGCACTTGATATTTTATTTTTATATTATGACATTTTAGAAGAATGCCTGCCTCTTTATTATTGTCAACATTATTTAAGAAAACACATTAAAATCAAAAAAAAGGTCAATGAAATGTAGTAAGAAATGGTTAATTTTCCTCGGCTGGGATGTTTCAGTATTTTGGGAATATTTTATGTCCCCAGAGACCCAAAAGGCAAGTCATTTGAAAAGCAGTGTGTATACAGAAAATCACCAGAATGCCCTGTGGGACCAATCTGAGCCCTTCAAAATCCACTAGAGTCTGTCTGCTGACTTCAGAGAGTTTCAGTGATAGTCCCCCACACACATTTTCTAAATCTAAAGAATCATTAGGCTTTCCAAAACTTCCTGTTACTGCCTGCACTTTAACAGATTCAAGAACAACACACCACTAAAGATTGATGCTGTACCCTATGGACTGTCCAACCCGATTTTCTCTCCACGCTGCTGACCATGGGAGCTGCCATACATATGCACTGCAGCAACTGGAATAAATTTCAGGGAGGGACAAGTGTTGAGTGCTGACAAGTCAAAGATCTGAGAGCAGCCACTACTCTAAAAGCAGATTCTTTACTGTGAAATAACACGAAAGCAGGATTAAGCCAACAATCAGAAGTATTTAGTATATATTAACTGGAGTTTGACACTGGGAAGGCAGAATAGCAATATTTTGAGAATTTTCACTGAAAGTCTCCAGAATACTAAAAGGCTGTGCAACCAAGGCCCCCAGGTTTGGGACCCAGCACATGGAATCAAGTTGCCACAGCTGAGATTCATAGAAGCAAAAATTGCAGAATTAACTTTACTGAAATGAAAATTAAAATTATTACTCAAATGAATTCAAAAACCCATGGAGAATGTATTTTGTTCCACTGGAGCCTGGACCTCTATCTTCAGAGCAAAGGAACAAACACCGCTTTTGTACCAAGCAGTGTCAGCACTGTCAGAAAAGTGTAAATGGCTTGCTATGGGAACTGTTATGACATCCAATCAGATTTCCTCTGTACAGAGAAAAATCAGTTGCATGTTTTCACATCATTTAAATTAAACTTGTTTATACAGGCATTATCATAAACATCTTAAAAAGGAAAACAGCAGAAGACATTAAGTAGAAGTACCATGTGGTCTGAAAACTGATCTACTATTTTGTCTGCTGGTTGACTCTGTTTTACACTTACATGAATTTTGGGTGCAGACAAACTTTGAAGAAATTCTGTTTATGAATTGAAAAAAAAATCATAAATTGCTTAATATTTAGTGACATCTATAAACATTCAGCATACACAATTTTGTTCACATTTTCTAAAGAAAGGATGGATTCTGGAAACCCGTGCAAGTATTCATGAATATTACAGCTGACCACAAGTGGTTGACCAAGCTATATTTATAATGGCCAAACATCTTTCTCAGTTAAAACCAGGGAATCTCACAGTGGGGAGCAGGAGGACACACAGTGCCCTTGGGCACAGCACGAGAGGTAGGGGAATACAGTCTGAAAGAGTGAGGCACATGCTCGCTGCTGGAAGCTGCTGCCTGCACAGCTGAGGTTTTCTGAGCAAACTGGGCTTGAGAACTCCCTTCCTGGGTGTTGTGTATAGCAAACAACTTACCCAAGCAGCACAGGTTGAGCTGTTGCCTTAAAATAAAATCAATTTATGTAGTTTGAAGACTGAACCTAGGTGTTCTAATCTCAGCATTAAATATTTGGAAAGCTTTTATCTGTATACCTATAGTGTACCTATAGTGTATTTCTCATTTGAAATACAAAAATCAGCTTAGATCTCAGTCAAACTATTTACATTTTCTCACCTAGTTCCAGGGCTTAGTTCCCCACTCCTTATCTAATCCTTTCTATTTTGTATCTATTTAGGAATTTGGCCACTCACCCAAGCTCATTTTTTCATATGAGTAAACTGTAATACTTGTAAGAAGCATGAAAACCTTTTCATGTAATGAGAACCTTCCCAAAGTGCTTGGAATTCCTGTAAATTATTTCTTCCTGGAATATGGATGCAAGAAGCTGACTTCAGCTCTTCACACGAAAGTCTGACGATCTTCTTACCAAATATCTCCAAGCTATAGCAGCTAACATATTTATATGTGCGATGGCTCAGAATAATCAATTAGGTTTGCTAAGGTTCCAGTAAAGAAACTGCAGCTACAATCTCTTTTTTTCTTTTCCCTTACTGTCTTCTTGCATAACATTTTTTCGTTATCATCGCTTATTTTCATGCAGAGCATGTTTGCTTATTTGCTATGGTCAGTAGATACTTTATTTTAATTACTTCAAAGGTAAATGTATTTGAAGACACTTGGCTCTCATTCCAGGTAAGAAAAACAATTAATATAATGGCTTTAGAACTCCACAGGAAAAAAAAAAAATCAAAAACATGTGCTGACAACACCCAAAACCCCCATATACATTAATAAATATACTGTTTATTTTGCCTTTGCCTTCACCTTTTTCTAACGAATACAGTAGTGGCAACAAGTTAACTTATTTGCTACCTAGACTTATCAAAGGTTACTGTGCAGTTATTTATTAACTGTGAACTTACAACTTCATTACTATAATTATGTAGTATCCAGCCAATTACCTTCTGGGGTAAATGCATATTGCTCCTGCACTTTCTGCTCCAACACACACTTAGGGCTAAATTTCTGTCGTTACTATCTCTATGATACTGCAGCACCTACAAGGCTGTTTAGATATCAGAATGACACTACTGCTGGTAATGGGCAATCAAACAATGTAAGAATGCACACACACCTTTATGAAAGTGCTGTTGATATGTGAGAGATACATTTGTTGTTAAACAAAGTGGCAGAGAACCCTCATGTACTGTAGACCCGCTTGTTCCAAGATGGACAACAGGAACTAAATCATAAGCTAACATCAATCACATGAAGTATCACAACCCACGAGAACACTGCCTCTCCTTCCATAACACACGATGTACATTTCAAAATACATATACAAATTAGAAACTTGGTAATAGGACACTGATACAGTCTATCCATACAGGTACTGCCATTCTATTCTGAAGGTTGCAAAATTCACTAAAATAGTCCAAAACAAGTGCTACAGCTGTTTCTATGAAACTGAATCAATATCTAGTGCACTGAGGCACTAAACAGCTGAATCACTTCTGAGTGTGTCCATGTTCAAAGAGACACCAGTACTGAGCTTCCTAACTCCAGCCCCTGGCTGGCAGCATGCAGACTGTGTTCTCCACTGTCCGCTGGTGATCCCCAGGGCACTGCTACTGTACAGCCCAGGCACTCTGCAGGCAGAGCTCATGTTCCAAAGGTAATTCAAGCATGGAAACTTTGCTATTCAGCCTTCCAAGGGAAACTTAATATCTTTTCATTATGTAAATGTGATCAAATGACATAGAAATTCCTTCCCAGATATGAGCGAAAGAGAAGAATTTTAGAGAATTATAAGAAAGATGTAACAGGGTGCCTCCTGATGATTTACAGCTAATAGGACTGTCCTGAAATCCAGCATGGACAAGTCTGTTTCTTTCCTTAAAATCCCTCCTGGGAATACGTTTACTGCCCCCATCCTCTCTTAGATTCCCCAGTCTCTTCAAGAGCTTGTAAAAAGAATTGCTTGGCAAATAGAATTTAATTGCATTAAATAGCAAATTAATCTTTTCCCTCAAGATATCCTACATTGTCTCTCCACACCAGAAAACAACAGAAAATATAGCCACGCACTGACTGGAGCTTCATCGTAGAAAGTTATTCCAGGATATTGGCTTCTGTCCAAAAGGTAAGAGTAACGGACGTAATTTAAATATGCTTGAGCACAGGAACAAATCCCTAAGCTCTGTTGCTCTCTTTGTCAAAACCCATTCTTTCAGAAAATCATTTTCTTTACTCATTGGACAACAAAATGCATTGTCAAGAAATTTTATAGCAATAATTATAAAAGATGTCCATTTGAACCCATTGAGGTCTTACTGATTTTACAATACCCAGCAGACCTCCCTGCAGGAGAACGCTATATTTATGTTAGCAATATATGCGAGAATTGAGATCGTAAAATTAAATGACCACATAGAACTGTCATTTATATGATGAGCACCTACAAATGTGAAGGCTGGTTTATCTTGCAAGATAGGGTAGAACTAAATGGTCCACTCTCAGTGAATGCTTTTAATCACGCATTTCTTCACTGTTTCTGCAATATTACACTTGAAGGACTGGTGAGCAGTTTGCTATGAAATGTTAAATGGCTACTGGCAGTACAAGCTCGATGGAAGTGCTCACTAAAATAGAAGTACAGTACATATTGTATGCAATTGTTTTATGAGAGACATTATGGTTACTAGAATAACATTTCACCATTACCAACCGCTGAGAGAAAAGTCATTAAGATATTTGGCAAGCCAGTGTAATTTTTCAGCAGAACTACAGTACCAGACCTCAGAATAGCTTCTGTAGAAAAAGGCTAGCTGTCTCAAGAAAACAACTTAAGTCTTTGGTGTCATTTTATTCATAGGGGTTTATTTTCGGATTCCAATGAGAAAGTTATTGCTGCTGGAGAGTGAACAATTGAGCCTTAACCCTTATTATAACAGTGCAATTTCAGAACCAGTGCAATAAATCTTGCAGCAGTGTTTCCATTAAAAATCTCTTTTCTAAAGAGATTTTATGGTGTGTAGTTTCATTCAGACACTTTAATGAGAGATTTCTTTAAACTATGGTTTTAAAACTAGAGAGAGATTAAGCACGTGTTTAAGCACAGTTAAATACTGAGGTGGAAATAAACAAAACTCAAGTCACTGTTGTCATCTCAGCCTCTTCCATGGTTTTGCAAATACTGCAGGAACAGAAAATTCATGCTCTCCATAAAAATGGTGAGGTCTGTGCTGGACAGTGTCCCCGTCACCACCATCAATGGAGCAGCAACTGCCCATTTTTCATATTGCCATTAACATATTAAAGACTGACTCGCAGACACACATACTTCATTCCACCCTGATTGCTTCCAGGAAATGTGCTCTCCCTCTTCCTACAACTGTACTTTAATGATGCAATGAGGCATTGCAGCTTCAAGGTACAAACATTTTCAACTGAAACAGCCACTATGCATCACCTAACTAAATCCTTTTCTCTATAACAAGAACAGTAACGACCTATTACAGTATTATCACAAGGTAACAAAACATAAGTAACAAGGCCCACTGCAACCAAGCACTTCTAGTTGTCAATGTTTCCAGTGGAAACAATGACTTCTGGTTAACGTGAGCTGACAGGAGATCTCATGAAAGCCCCACAAATGACACAGGCCAGCATTAAACAAGCTGCTGTTTTGTTCTTCTTTCTACAGTTCTGACCATGACAATCCCAAAATGGTGAGTTGTTTCAATAGCATTTGCTATTTATCTGATTTGGAAGAAGGCAATTTTATTATTTGATTTCTTTTAATCTCATACTGTATAATTTCCACACACATATTTAACAGATATTAAAGCAAACCAACTAGATTTAAGCTCAAGGGAATATTTATCAAGTGATCCGTTTTCTAAGAGAAGAATAAATCAATAGAAGCTCCATCAAATACAATGCAATTATTTCACACCATATGGGAAAGGATTATGCTGAGGAATATTTCGTCTACAAAACTTTGTAAAAATGTCCATGTTCCACTGTGTCTCTGAAAGAATGCAGTTCCCATACACTGAGGTTTTCCAGTCATTTGCTGCTATAATCTGAGTTCAGAAAGTTCTATTCTAAAAAACTCATTCTAATCTGAGAACTCCCAAATTCTGAATAATATTACAATATGGTTTGTCCTATGTCTGTAACTCCCAAATAAAACAAAACACCTAACTACAGAAATTGAAATTGCATAGAAACTTAGTTACTTACTTGCCTGAATCTCTCAGATGATTACACCTCCAATTCACAGCTCTTCACTCCTCTTTAAGGTTTCATGCACATGTACAGGTATCCAGAATATTCTCAAGGGCAGCAGCTTTCTGAAGTTCTCTGTTTAGAGCTAACAGTTTGGAAGACTAAAACAGGGTAGAATGAAAATACTAGTTCACTTGATAACTGTCAGGAGTAACCCCAAAACAGAAACATGCAATGCAGAAAGCCATGGTGAAAATTAACTTATTCTCTAGCAAAGCCACATCCAGCTGAATTGAAGCTTCTGGCCAAAGCCATCCTGTTCAGAGAGACTCAGGCTCCATTGCTACCAAGACCTTCTAAGCTTGCATCATTATATTTCTAATTTTGCAAACGTTTACACATACACTTGATTCTGCCATTATGAGTAATTCTTATGGGTCTTCCTCTAGTACCAAAGTAACTTCCAAAAGTGTCCATTCACTTGAAGAGGTGTTTAAGTCACTGTCAGTTTTCATAATCACATCCATCATCCCTTTCTGCACTACTCCTCACGATTACCAAGTGATTTCTGATCAACTGTAGTTCATTCATGCATGTGAATTTACAGCAATTATTGATACCAGAGCAAAAATTTTGGAACTACAGACCTAGACTTTTAGAGCCATAACAGAATACAAAAAAATTTAGACTGGAAAGATTAAAACATTTTCTAGAACTTAACAGCTGAACTCTACAACTCTAATGTTATTAGCATAAGGGTTTTAAATAAAGCATTAAAAAAGTAAACTTCTTTTTCTTGCATGAATAATAGCCAAGAACTCAAAGTAACTGCCATTTTATCACAAAATTACTTCTTGTTCAACAGAAAGCTAATTTTGAGAACTTTGTTCTCAATTACCTGCAACTGTACATACAGAGGCATCAACATCTGTATTTAATTCTCATACTCATTTCAATTCCACAAAGTTAATAACTATATTTATTAAAGATATATTTTTACTTCCCTGTCTCCCAACTTAATGAATTTGCTTTTGTTAGAACCAGACAACCAAATCGGATATATATCCATGAACTAAAAAAAATATTTTCCCTTTGGTCTTAACAATGAATAAATTTTGTTTTTATTTTAAAAGTCAATTATGAACATTTTTCCTCAGGAAAACATTCACTCTCTTTCTTAGGACTTTTCAGAATAATTGTGAACACAGATAAACATAAACAAATGTTTTGTCTATAAAGCTCATCTGTTGTGCCAGAAGAGTGTGCTCTTCATCATTTTTAATTTAGAATGCTAATTTTACAGAATGTGAGAATTCAGAGATAGCTCTTCACAGGCTTTATTGCCATTAGAATTCTCTCTGAAAAGTTAATAACATTAATAGCTTTTCTATTCATTTCATTTGAATTTTCACTGGGTTTTTAGGGTTTCATAATATGAAAATCCCTAAACTTGCAAGAATTTAAAAAGAAGTTGCTAAAATTCCTCTCAATAAACTAAAAATATAGAGCAACTAAATGCTTTACCAGGATTTCTAAAATTTCACCATCAATATCACTTAGCAAAAAATTTCCAAAATTATGCCTATATCATAAAGCATTAAATGACATAAATTAAATTTAAAACACTAGCTGCATTAGCTGTTTCACTGCTTGGATGTAGAACTACACATCTTATGCAACTTAAAATATGAGTGACCCACTCCATGCTTTAAAACCAGAAAATTTTCAAGCAAAGCATGAGGGGAGACAGGCTCTTACGCCATTTACAAAGTTTCCCCTCCAAAGATACTTCTTTCATAGCTATAAAATCTTAAATGTAGTTCTTTAAATCGGCCACGCAAAGCTGCTGCCTCATTTTTACAAGAGGAGTTCTTAGTATATCATTATAATGCTGAAGAGCAATAGTTCCAACAGAATTTAAGAAAATATACGCTTCAGCCCAAAAGTGGAGCTGGGATAATGTGATGAGTAAACAGGATTACTTGTTTAAGTAGTCAAAGTTTGCCAGGCATGCAAACCCTAAGGAAAATTTAATTAAAGTCAATAAAGAGGAAGAGCAAGCACATAAAAATTAAGTAATAAAATTTGTGCAAAGCAAAATATGAACTGATCAGTTATCTGTGCCTGTGGGATAGTTTTGCAAACATAAGCCTTCAGCCTACAGCATGCTGGGATGGATTCTGAGCTTTCTGTGCTTATCATGCACAGATCCACTTAAATCAATAAAGTTATGCTAGAATTTCGGCCATGTGAACAAAACAGTGATTGCTGCCATGCCCTTCTAAAGACTGAAAAGAAAAAAATTCTTCCTTCCCAGATTCATTTCACTGTTTTAGCAGCCTATCTGACTATTCCATTTATGCAGAATTTAGAAATTGTGAAGATCTGGGATCAGATTCTCTGCTGCAGAAATTTAATGCTGATAAAACTGCCTACAAGTCCACTGATAGGCAGTGAATATTTATTAAACCATAACAGGTAGTAATCACATTCTTAACTTATCAGCTCATTATCTTGTTGCATTTCTTCTCTACATTATGTACCTTGGAGCATTACTCAGTCCACATTCAAAAGCTTTCAGGTACTGTCAGCTATTTTTCAACCACCTAGCAAAGACTATAAGCACTTTTCTGACATGAACTCACTGAAATCTTAGATTTCTATAAAAATGGAGTTAAATGCACTTAAAAATATGTGAAAAGAAAGGCACAGATACTTAAAATTTTGTATAAAACCTGCAGCAGCAGACTCTCCTCTTTCTCAGTCTGTCTCTTGAGCCAGCAAGTCAGCATCCTTCCTTTGGAAACTACAGGCCATCCAAAGGGCTGTGTAAATTTCATAGTTTTTACCATCTTGAAAAGAGCTAGCTTTTTTGCAGAGGGAAAATAAAATGCTACATCCCTTTCGACAGTGTATGGCTGTAGCATTCCAGTTGTGAAATTGACCACTTGCTGCAACTTTGCTTCTAAACTTATTGCTGACTCTCGAAAGAGGAAGGGTTTCCATTCCCACTGCCCCAGCAACATCACTCAGCATTTTGCCTAGAACGGTTTGTTGTCAAGCCCCAGGCTACAAACAAGAACAAAAAGTGCTGTTCAGGCTACCAAAATACCAAAGTATCTGGATTTTAACAGTCTTGTTCAACGGCATTTCCAGCACCAGTCAGGACGCAACAGTTTAGTGTTTGTGTCACATTTGATGTAATAATATGTCACTTAGTTTGAAGCACTTAAATACAGTTTAAACCACAGAAAACTGCTGGAAATCCCAGAGAAACAAATCTCTCATGGCAGAATAGACACTGGCTGGTATCTCAAGGGGGTTTCAAGCCCAACTCCCTCTTCAAGGGAATCGTTTGGGGTGAGTAAGGAATTTCTTTTCTTGCACAACTGGCACAGCAATAGGCAGGTGGTCGCCAGCATCACCATCCAGTTCTACAGGCAGAATAAGGCTGGGAATTTACAAACTCTGAAATAACAAAAAATAATCAAGTGGTTTTGCATATAGGTGGCTAAAAGATCTCAGCTTTTCCAACCAAAGGAACAACTTGATATTATTTGTAGCAGAAAGGTAAGCCACTAGAATTTTGCGGAGCAAGATACCTCACAGAGGTGTCACCATTCCCTCTGGCAGATGACTTGAAGGAAAATATATATGACAATTAGGCTAAAAAGAATGAAGCTAAGGTAAGTTCCTACCAGGTGTCCCAGGAGATACCCACTAGACCTGTTTAATACTCACAACTTTAATATAAAAGTGTAGAGTCAGCTTCACCCATTTCTCTCTACGCTTGAATCTGCTAAAAATGATGTCATTTTGGGATCAATCATAACATGTTGGTGCTTCTTTCACACACAAAATCAAGAAAAATTAAATTTTTTCCCAATCACGGATTCTATGATTCTAGTTTTGCAGTATGGTGAGGTGTGGTATTCTTGATCAGAAAGGGACATAGGAAAACAAAAGAAAATATTAAAATTGTAGAAGTGACCTTTGTAGCTACTTGAGATAATAACAGTTGACTTCACCATTTCTTATGATAATTAATTTTTTAAAATCATATTCAAAACAAAGGCATCAGAAAAAATGTGTTAAATTAATAATTTAAGAACCACCATGTTTAACTGGACAAAGTGTTAGACTTAAATTATTTGCCTTCAATGACCCCTGAAAAAGGCTTATTTTTGCAGTTTGAATATAAAAAGCTTAGAAATGCTAATCATTCCATCTGGAAATCAAAATCATAAACTGTTAGATTAATGAATGTTACAAGTAGCTCTCACATGCAGAATAGTAAAGACATTGTTAGCAATTTGTTTTGACAAAAGTGATTAGAATATTTATTTTTGCTAACACTTCTCCTACATGCGGACCGGGAAAAATGAAACTTGTTTGTATAATTCAGTAATACACAAATCTTTATTAAAACTCAGAATGTTGCTAAGTTAATTATATGATATTACCAAGAAAAGGGATAATCAAGAAATCCTTCATGAGTTCATAATCTGTAAGGCAAACAATTGTTCACTGGTCTGATCTGTAGTGCCACTTAAAGCTATTTTAAATGGAATTGCTAGGTTTTACTATTTATTATTACAAAAGAAAGAAAAGCAGAATTGTTTATTATAGTTTCTTGTGATCATAAGGAATGTAATGCAACAGCACCTAAACCATTACATTTGTTTTAGATTACATTACCTGCAAATAGTGCTTCATGAATGAGAGAGAGGGAATGTTGTGGAGTGTGTTTTTGTCATCCGGCTTGTGCCTGCTTATTCCATTATGTGTAACATTGGTTCAGAAGTCTAGAAAGTCTTTTCTTGGAGAAAAGATAAATCTCATTTTTTAACAATATTGAAATTAACCTAATTAAAGAAAAAAAGAAATTGTAGGAGTTTTAACAGACTAAAATCTCATCTGTGATGTCAAACTCAGCTGTAGGATTTCACTCCCATTTTGCTTTCAAAATAACCACTAATGAAGAAAAAAAAGCAAAAATTAGGAGCAGTTATTTACAGATTCCCAGTTCAGTAAGAACCATGTGTTCAGGGCTCCCAGCATTGCACAAACTAGAGATGAAATACAATGCGTTCTATCTGAAGCCCCTTTCTTGTGGCTGAGGTATAGGAAGACATTCCACCCTGATTATAAGCGATAGAGGATCTTAAGCTCCTTGAGTAGCAGTGATTAATTACTCTCACTGTATAGACCAATTATGCCTGCCTTCAGTTTCTAGCAGCATAGTTCCATTATGCCTTTCTCTGCTAGATTAAAGAGACCATCTAGTATCACTGAGTTTTTTTCTACAGGAATAATGGTAGGGTACATACATCACAGTTTAGGTGAACCATTCCTCTTATGTTTGATCCCAAATGCGAATTCCAGCTCTGCTCTGGGTTTCTCCTGTAGGCTCCTACTGGACAGATCAAACTAGCGAGAGCCTACAGGCCTAAAGCTTTTCTCCAGCCTGTAAAGCCTCCACAACCAAGGGGCCAAGTTTGCCTGCTATGAACGGGAGCTTGACTTCAATTTTGAGCATGACTGAGTCCCCAAGTTTGAATATAAAAAGTACAGGGTA
Source organism: Rhagologus leucostigma (assembly GCA_013397725.1). Taxonomy (NCBI): domain Eukaryota; kingdom Metazoa; phylum Chordata; class Aves; order Passeriformes; genus Rhagologus; species Rhagologus leucostigma. Next base: position 1,979,168 of record VZTD01003959.1, read on the forward strand.
CCGGTTTCAGAGCAAGATCTACTTTTTACTTAGACACAGTTTTAGAAACTTCTGAGAAAGTCTGTGGTGGTAGGGAGGGGAAGAGAAGAGGAAATGCAGCAGCAGCTCTGCAGAAGTTAAAGGAATATGATTTTGAATGTTTTCATGTCTCCAGTGATATGTGGACAGTATTGGTACACATGAATATTGTGCACAGTAGGCAGGGCTTCCTCAACAACATGGCCTGCATTCCCAGAGTCACAGCTTCTCTGATTACTTGCAAAGCAACCACTAATTGAGGTGAACGGCAGGCTCTAGACTACTGTGTGTTTTGCTGTTAGGAGGAAACTGCAGTTGTGCCCAGTCACATCTGGACTCAACAACAGGAACCCATCCTTACATACCTGTAACCTTAGTACAGTACTGCTAGTCCATATAAGCAGAAAATAAGAAAATGGGAAAGTACAGGTCAAATCTGCTACAAAACTCAGAATTAAGGCAGTCTCCATCTCCTCATTCATTTGGCATGGTTCTGTTTTTGTTATCAGCTTTGGTTGGTGTCTGCAAATCAATGTCAGCACCTTCTCCAGGCAAACAGCTGCCTCTGAAACATTTGGGGCCATCTCTTGGCAGCCGCCTTTCTAATGGTACATCAGTGAAGCACTGCCTCTCTAAAAAGCGGCAGCTGCTAATTCTGGTGTGGTACATAACAGCTCACTGCCACATCAGGTTGGCTCCTGCAAGAAAACGAGTTTCTCTGGCCCAGAGATCATTTGACAATTGCTACCATATGAATAATTCAGTCCACAAAACCTAGCAAATGCAAGCAAGCAGATAAAACAGCAAGCTGTGTACTGCACTGGATGGCCAGCAGCAGCCGCAGTTCAGCCAAAGGGTGTGACAGCTGCTTGCTGATGGTGATGGCTGGCCACTGCATACCGGCTAATCGACAAGCCAGCGGGAGGCTTCCCAGGAAGACGTTTCTGTGTTTCAGACTGGATGGCTTGCCATCCCAGTCCCTTTGATTTGAGTTGGCAAAAATAGGGTTTAAACCTATTAAAATATGTTCAGCACAATTCTTCCTCTCGATTAACTGACCTGATTGAAAGGGACACATTTAGCTGAAGCCATGCAATCTTCTCACAACTGAAAAAATCCTTAGCTTCATCTTACTTGCCTTTGGCTTCTGGGCCTACAATTCTGTACAATGAGAGTGAGCTTCACAGCTCTGTTCAAAAATGTTTCTTCAGCTTTAATTTGGGTAATACGTAGAGGAATGATACATTAATTGAAAGGTGTAATGCTTCCTTCTTTGTCCTGCAGTATGTGTTCCTGCCCTTGTCTCATCCACTTTTAAAGCAGGAAAGGAGAATGCATTCAAAGAGAATTTTGCTGCTCCGGAGATGAATTTATTCTGCTCATCAATTCAGAAATACTCTCCAAAAGAGGAAGTGACTGCAGCTCCATCCCAGGCTGCACGGTGGGCTATCTCACACCTTTGGCTACCCACCTGCCCTGGCTCGCAGGCAGCAGGCTGGAAATCTGGGAGCCTCAGACCCAGGGTAGCCCACCTGGCAGCACAGCCAAACAACCTCCACATCCTGTGCATCTCACTTTGCAGCTGGCATGCTTCCAGGGAGCTGCGTGGGTGAACCAGCAGGAAACCAGGCTGAAACTTTACATGTTTTCAGAAAGAAATTTGTCAAATTGAACTATTTGCATGGACTACTAGGATGAATTAGCAGCCCCACCATTAGAAGGTTTCTGACTGAACCTGCTCTGTGTCATGCTTAGTTAACACAGTGGCCAGTAAGTGTGGGTAAGTTATTCACACAGAAACAGGGAAAAAAATTGTAATAAAAAAACATCACTGTAAAACTGCAGTTGTTGGGGATACATTCAAGGCTAGAAGCATTTATAATACTTGCCATTAAGGCTTTCCACACTTAGGTTCACATTGCTTCTTCTATGTTGTTCTGCTCACTTACAATCACTCCATCATATACTGTGTCCCCGACTCCTAAGTAGCGCCTATAGTCACAGATATTATTCACCTTCAGCTGCTTTGTTCTTCACCTCAGTTACCCACAGCAAAAAATATCAGGCTATCAGCTGAGACACTTGGCTATATTTTTTACACAGGAATTCTACCTGCAATGGTAGTTTTGTAGCATTTTATTTGCTCAGATAAATGAACAGAATACATTTATTGTGATTGACTTTGCCTTGATAATTACTGACAATATTTGGCAGGACTAGACTTACCCGTGTATAGAGGTAAATTAGGTGATTTCTTTTCCTAGTTTATACAGTCAATGTGGGATTTCTGAATAATCAATATCTGGGTGTAGAGGTGACCAACAAAGACTAAGTAGCAACCCTGTTTTACTCAGGACCATTCATTTTCTTCCTTATGAACGGAATGATTCCAAAACACTTAGACAACCTCTCTTCCGGTGAATTAAGAGGCTTAGCTTGATCACAAATGGCTAACTAAAAATCTCTCATAGTCTGGCTGCCCACTTCTCTTGCAGAGGTTATTTCATCTCATGGCTAGGGTCAGCCAACAACAGGAATAAATGAGGGACTCTCCGCTGCACAAAGAGAGAAGTGAAAAGCATTTACAAACCAGACACCTAATCATCCAAACGGAAATAAAAGCGAGCAGAAGAGATCAGCAAGGTAAGCAGAGTCCAGCTTTGATGAAGAGTTCTTGTAAGAAGAGATAACTTGCCATCATAGAAAACAAAAGGAAAAAAATACATCGATCTTTTAAAGCAAATGAGAAATCAGTTTTGCTCTCAAGAGGAAGGGAAGGTGCGTGAGAAGGCAGGCAGGTGCCCATAAAAACAGGAAAAAATTAATGCAGAAAGAAAAATTGATGAGTGTAATGAAGGACAGGAGATAAGCAGATAGATCTTACAAAAAGTTAATAAGATATAATGATCTTATTCTAAAATGCATACAGCTTTATTACATTTAGGACTACTGACTGTCCTTTGACAGACCTGCTTCACACATGACACTTACCCAATTTCCTGCCAAAATCTGAGTTTTTTTTTCAAATGGGAGGAAGTTGAATCACTTCGCAATCTACCCTTGGCCTCTTGGCCACACCAAGTGTGTTTTGCCAAGTCTTCCTCATCTCAGCCTATCCAGAGCTGGTTTCCCAGGCTCTGATGGTCTCCGCTGAGCAGGGTACTGAATGTGCTGAATAGGACCCACTACCGAGCCTGTATTTTCTGTATGTTTTGCTGAGCCAAGTCACCAGCACATCCCCTGACACATATACACACTCTGCAGCTCTCCCTGCACAAGGCAGCTGTGCGCACACGCTTCCCCAGCCAGTCCTAGCAGTGCTTCCATACTCTCCTTCCTCCACATGTAATAGGCTCACTTTCCACACAACTCCCCCTTGAATGCATATTCTCAGCTTGTGCCAATGCTGAAAGTACCACAGAGCACAGGCACATTTCAAGGGAGACTTACATAGCCCTCTGAAATCACCATCCTTCGAGGTAAATAAGCCTCTGATGACCCATACTGTATGTATGGCATTATGCTGCATTTGTGATTCAGATGCCTGCTCCAAATCCAAAGCACACACACAAAGTACTAAGAGAACTTTCAACATAAAGGAGGTATAAAAGTGGAGCTGATTCACACTCTTAGCCGCAATCAAACTACCAGAGGATGCTGAATGATTCCCTCTGCTCTGGTTTTGGATGTCATTATCTGACCTCATTTCTTGCTTGTGGCATTTTCTTGGGTAGCTCAGTGCTCACATATTATCATCAACTCAGCCGCACTCAAAGTCATACAAATGTGAGTGTATGTGCATGTCGCTGAAGGGGCATAAGGGGTGGGGTAAATTAAAGGCTTTTAAGTATTACTGATTGAGAAAGAGAGAAAACAACATTTAAAAGCCTTTTAAATTGCTATTCCTTCCTTTTAATCCTAAATTTCTCTTTGTTTTGTTTTATGCAGCTGGCTGAATGATGGCAGAGTGGCTTGCAATTATCTGGATGACATTAGATGCCAGCTGAAATGGACACTAAAGGAAGAATCCAACATCCTGCATATACAATTCCTACTGCATTTGGCATTGAACCAAGTCAACAAATATACATTCCTTCCCTCACCATCCGCAGTAAATCCCGTGGCCAGTGAATGCTGCTATGGAAACAAAAATGCAGGAAGTAGAAAGAGTCTGGATATAAGCAGTTTTCAAAATGTTGGAGAAGAGTTTTAGGTTCAGAACTGCACACACCTGTCGGTAACCCCCACAAGCTCTGCACACTGAACACTTAAGGGTACACCACAGACCTGGGCTTCCAATGCCTGCAGAATTCTGAAGGGCCCTAATTAATCTGATGGCTTTCATTTTCAGTCATTGTATGGCTTATTCAAATCACAGGTACTTCTCCAGCAGTTCTGTGAAGCTCACTAAAATAGACCTTAGAAACTGAGCACAGCTGTCAAAATAATGTTGTTGTATTCCTGAATCTGTCCCAAAGATAGTTATTCCAGAGAATTTTAAAAGTTGTCTTCCTGTATTAGCACACTAAGTAGTTCATAGCAGTATAGTAGATCAAATATTCCATACTGCTAGCTTAATAAGATGGGGACTCATGCATGAAATGACTGCCAGGTTAATAACACAGGGAGCCATGCATGGCATTTATTTGCATATAATAGCACAGAATGTTCCCCTAAATCCTTTAAATTACTCATCAGTTCTTAAACAGGCATTTAACTAAGCCTTCATCCGGAATCAAAAAGAAAGAGGCAGCCACCTACAACTGAAAGGAAATATAGATAAAGACTAAGTAAAACCTAAAATGCCATCTTGTAGGAAGAGCTGGAAATCTGCACTTGCAAACAAGCCAAACCAAACCATACCATAATTCCTACAGCTAAAAGTAAATGGATAAATTTGTTTCTTTATAGCAACTCTTAAAAAGAAAACTAGATGTATCATAGTATGAAAAGATGACAGAGGGAAAACACCAAAAAGCTTGAAACCAAACCTGGAGCAACCTGCAGAGGTGATGATGAGGGGAACAGAATTCGTGCCTGTTACTTTCCTGATGACTCACAGAGTCAGCTGGAGAGACTGAAGTCCAATCTGAAGATTTTTGCTTGGTTTCCTTTTCCAGAGCCCCTTCCAGACTGCCATATGTACATTCCTTCGTGCCACAACATTTCTTGGGCTTAGTTTTTAGGAGCAGCTGAAGAAAAAGGACACTAAAACCTGAGCTGCAGACGGGAAGCCAAGCTGAAGAGAGAGAGTCTAGACCCTTCTCCTTAGACAACAGTTCAGGGAAGGTGTGTTTCTGCGCCAGTCCACGCTCAGAATCAGGAAAGTTGTTTCAATTTTACATTTTTCTTTTTTTCTTCCTGTTGCCTGTTATAACTGCTCAGATGGCCAGCTCTTCAGGGCAAGGACATGCTCCCAAAAGGTTCCGAAATGGGCCCTCAAGGATGTTCGGGACTTTGCATACCGTTGCAATACAACAGACTAACTCGCACGTTGTTTAAACAGCTTCAGGCCCACATACCTGGAACATGTAAACACATACACACAGAGGACAAAATACTGGCTGAATAAGTTTCTGTATCACTTCAGCAAAGTATTATCTCACATAAATACTGTCATCATAAATGCTCTGCTGTGAAGAACAGGTAGTTTCTTCCGGATGCTGAGTCATTATTCTCTCCACTTTTACAGAAGAAAACATCCTCAAGAGCCTGCTCCCAGTATCATTTTTATATAGCTGGATTTAAATGTCCATTACTACAAGCTATGGATCACTTGCAAATGTGAGTCACAAATTTATACAACCAAAGTTTCTAAATCTAACCAAAACATATATTGTCATTCCAACATGCAAAAAAATAATACACTTATTTATTACTATGTTTGGATGTGAAGAGTAATTTTAAAAACTAATTTAAATTAACCAAGTATGGAATAGAGAACCTTGAACTTTCACACTGTCACTGCAAAAGGACAAATAATGTTCACCAGCTGCTTTTCCTGTGACTCACTCAAGTAGTACTAGGGAAAAAGGACAAACAATTAGATTCCTGTAAGCAAAAGGATTAAGATATATCCATTGCCTCATAAGCTGAGACCATTTCAATTAGAGAAAATGTCCTTGCCTAGACAACAGCAGAGAAAAATATGAACTCACTTCTTTCCCCAGCTCCCATGCATTTCACTGAAGTATTGGCTTCAAAGCTTAAGCAACTGAAATATTACTCAGTTCATTATTCCCTGCTCTTCTTCACAGAATAAAAAAAAAGCAGACATTGTGTTACTGGCACTTTATGTATAGCAGCTTGTATTTAAGAAAATAAAAATATATAGAAAACATACGGCTCCTTAGACATATTGATTCATCCTTTTTGTAAATCACAAAATCTCTCTCTCTGTTTGTCTCATCAGAGACCAGGCACTGCTATAAGACAAAAGACTGACTGTGGTTTACTTGTGATTAATTTCCCAGGGAAGAAAGTCAAAATCATATCCAGAAATAGACTTGAAAGACTTTGGAGAATCTTATTGTCCCAAGAGAAATGGCTTTCACTGTAAGAAATATGGGAAGAAGTACTCACGCCTTGAAGTAGGTGAAGTATATTGGCACACAATATGGCCATTCTTTCATGCAAATGGCCAGTAAAGATTTTTGGAGGAATTTGCCCTATACCATTAGCTTTATTAATAACTAGAGTAATATGTTGCTTTGTGTATGAGAAACGTTATAAAGGAATGCATAAATGGATACTCTTCAACACCAGCAAAAAGACTGACGCTGTCTATACCTGATGTCAAACGCACTGAGTAAACAAGAAAGAAAATACCACGTTTTGCATCTAGAACAGCTGCAGACTTAGTACCTGGATGCTTTCTGAGAAAGATGCCTTTACATTAATAAAATTTTTATCCTTTCTATGGGAGATTTACCATTTATTTTTAGTAACTGGATATTAGAAATTACTTCTATGGTATCAAGGTGTAAAAGTTGTAAGCAACCACGGTAACAGCCTATATTTTATTTGCCAAGAAATACTTCTATTTCCCCAGAATATACCATGCTCTAAATTCTTATTTCCCTTCAACTAATGCTAGAGCAATTACATCTACTGTAGGAAATGCTTTTATTTGTAAGTATGGTCTTTTGTGTTAAGAAAGATAAATGTCAGACTCATTAATTATGTATCTATAATTAGATACTGCTGAAAACGAGCTGAAACTTGTTTTGACATCTTCTTTGAAGAATGTATTTGTACATTGCATGTAACATTGCATATATGCATTTGCAAAACCTGAACTAGCTGAATGGCAGCTACGTACAAAAGCCAGTAAGCTTTGACAGGGTAAACAAAATCAAAGTGCAGCTGAAGCACAGACGTACAGGAGGGAAATTCACATGAGATAGCTTGCCCAGAAAAAAACCTAAATGGCCATCAAGAGGAAAGGAAGTCTCTGACCAGGAACACATGATGAAAGCTGTACTTTGTTGGTTGCAGAAAGTTTGCTTTTAAATACACCCTTCTAAGTGTTTAACTAATTTCCAAGAGGCTTGATTGTACTTTGCTCAACTTCAGGGGTTTTTTTCCTACTAATTTGGAGATAGATTGTACCTTAAGGCAGAGCCAGGAACATGGGGTGTGTGCTTAAGCGGCAGGAACCCAAGAGTAAGTGTGGGAGGTATTGTGCCTCAGCAACAAAACATCTCCCTTCCCCCCATGGAGGCAAAGGAGACAATCAGCCCTACAGTTAACTGTGAATTTAAGTATGAAAACCAGCAGTGTGCAGAAGATATTGCAGGATGGAAGCAAACTCTCTTCTGCCTTTTTTGCAATCTAGGAATTTAAAGAAGCAACACCAGCAACCTTCCTGTGTGAGTAGTCCCATGTATGAGGAAACCACATGTGAATTAATAATAATAATAGTAGGGGTATTGATGAAGACTCAAAGAACTGTTCAGGTTTTTAAAGGATAATGATAAATGGTTTGATAATGCTGCTTCTGGGACTAAATAAACAATTCAGCCTTATCACAGCCGCTGGACTGCACCCAGCATTTAGGTGCTGTTATGATCAGAAAAGCAACTCTGTAAAAATACCTTCCTACTCAAAAGAGCTGCTTCTTCTATATTCTCTGAATCATTCCTGATACCTTTACTGACAAAACAATTCATTAGTACTGATAGCATGGCAGTGCTAATCCAGCTCCAGGGGGGAAGGCTGGATCCCGTTTTGTCTCACCATGATGGAGGGATGACTGGCAAGTAGCCCAGATCTCTTCTAGAGATCCAGTGTAGGGACACACAGGAAAACCATTCCCAAATACCTGTGATTAGGCACAATCACTACATTTCTCTTAAGGACAAAAGCCTTCCAAAACCAACCAAGACCCTTGCTGAAACAGGGACAAGCAGAGGTATTTGCCCTGAAGGCACTCTCCATACCACAGTATGTCTTCTGCAAGTCCATGGCACTGCAACAGACATTCACTGCAACCAACTCTATCCCCACATCACCCTTTCCAGACCGAGTTAAGACATAAACCATATTTAAAGCAGAGGGGACTACTACTCATGAACTTATTTTTGCACATTTCAGAAACAAAGTGACCTTCAGTTGGGATAAATCAGCACAGCCACACCGATTGCTTTAACTGATGCCAATAACTGTACTGATTACTTCACACTTTATCAAGTGTGCCAAAAAGGAGCGATTCCCTTGCTGATGATCACTAAGGCAGGAAGAGCTTGGCAGCTCCTTGCAAACACAGTTCTGCCAGTGCTTGCCAGTTTATCCCTATGCTGCCTCACATTCTCCATAGGTAAAAAGCCATTACATCATCAGTGTGCAAACAGCCACGTGGCTTGTGAATATGAAATGGCAGTGGGACTTCTCCCATAGCAGGTGTACACTAAAATGGAAAGTTTCCATATAACTGAGAAAGATAAACACCTGGGGATTTGGTGTTCATTTTAGAGTCACCTTCAAAATTGAAAAGGAGCAGGAAAATTACATCCCTTATTTCTAAGGCTCTTGCAAATAAGAAATCTGAGTGAACACAAGGAAATGTGAAATTAAAATATTTCTAACCTCAGACAGTTTCAGTGTTTCCACATTTTTAAGTGATCACAGTCTAGCAGTTCTCTTTCATGCCCAGAGCATCCACTTTAAAGGACATAACCAGCAGAAAAACAAGTTTTTCTTCTATTCTAAAGTTTTCCCCAAATGCCATTAGCACACTGAATGCAAAGCAACTCAAACCACTGTTGTGGACACTGTGCTCTATCTTGTGCAAATCAGGGAAGGGAAGAAGCTTATTTCCTGATTAGCAATTCCTGGGTGGTAGTGGTGGGGAGGAAGAACCTGCCTACAAAAATCATAGCTGTTAGGAAATATCAGCCTGTCTATAAACAGATGGCTACTCCTCACAGGATACTGTCCTCTCCAGGAACACTGCACTAAGTTCTGAACCTCTTCCAATGCAGCCCTGAGCAGGCTGTGTTCCTAGCAAAGGTGAGGAAAGTTAGAAATGGAATGGAGCCAATCTGTGCATATAAAAGCTCTAAATTCATTACTCTCAATTAAAATGAATGAGGATAAGGATTGCTTCCAAGTACATCAATCAAAGAAAGTACTTGCTGCAGGAAAACAGAAGACACTGGTGTATACACGAAGGAATTTATTCCCATCTTAACAAAATACGTGCAGGAAAATGTACACAAAATGGACAGTTTACTTTTCACTTGATAAGTTGCAACTGCTTAGGAATGATGGCTTAAATATCTAAAGTTATCTATTTTTATTATTTTTTAAAAGCCTGTTTCTTAATGAAATATTTGTATGCCTGAACACCTGATCTTACAAAAAAAAATGAGAAGGTAACTCAAACCAGAGTGTTTCATGCCATGTAAACAGGTATGTGATGCTTAGTAGACAAGTATAGATTTGCCTCCAAATTAATTTGTTCCGGTAACTATTCTATTAACTTTGAGGTACCATAAGTGCCCTTAATTCTTTCTGAAATCAACAGCCTGAGAAACTGCTGAGCACTGCAGAACTAGCTCTTGAGAGGCAAAAAAAAAATCCTCAAACAAAAACTAATGCTTCTTATTGTTGACAAAAATACAGCCCTTTACAATGCTGGTGTACTTCTCACCGTGGTTTTGCTTTGGGTTTTGGTGTTTGGGGGTTTTTTTGCATTGGTTGCAAGACCCAGAATGTTGAGCTAGCCCAGTACCTACCACACTATTAGAAATGTTTCAACATATTATCACCGCTATGGAACTTCAGAAATTAGGATATCAAGGAGAGTTGCACAGAGGATGCACTTGAGTAGGATGCAGAGTTGCACTTGAGTAGGATGCCTGAGTAGGATGTGCTTGAGTAGGAATTTGGAAGAGATGGAAACAAGGCATTTTGTTTCTGTCTCAGTTTAGCTTATGACCTACCTCAAAAGCAGTATTGGAAATCCATGTTCATTATTTGTAAGGAAATAACTAGTGTTTCTTTATGCAGGAAGAATATAGAGTCAAGCCTTCCATTAATGGAGATGTGTCAAGACCTTGTCATTTTTAAGGCTATAATTTCATCAACCTATACCACAAAGCACAAGAAATGTGCTTATTTCATTAGATGTGGCAAAAAGTGGATTTATTTTTACTACATGCCTACAATCAGGCTTACAGAAAAAAGAACCCAAAGAAGCAGCTGTGATGCATCAAAATAAGAGCCTTTCTCCATTTTGAACAATGCACATAATCCTGCTCTGGGTGAAAACCTCTTAGTGCTCCTAAGAGATGATTATCAGCTTTGGAAAAGTTAAAACTTGACCTGCAGCACAGCACAAGGATTATAAATTCACCCAGGATGAGTTTCTGTCCAGGCCCTTTTTAGGGTCACATAAGTAGCCACCTTTGGCAGGTCACAATGCTTTCAGAAACTATGAATGCATGACATTTTTTCACACTGACATCATCACAGACCAGCTCTTGTTGGAGAGGGCTGGCACAAGATTTGTGGGACAGAATGAATGAAGCTGAAAACGACCTATGGCCATGGTGGTGAAGGGCTCAGAAGGAAGGATGAGTGATAACAATATTGAACCTAAGCTGATCAGGCCAGGGAAGTTGGAGAAAAAAGCTGATGTATCTCCTACCTTCATGTGCCCATTGACTGCCTCAGGAAAACTGTGCCTCCAGCTGCTGACATCCACACTGTACGAGCACAGCCCATTTGCAGGCTGCAAGCCCCAGCTGCCCTTGTGTTCATACCTCCAAGCTTGTTTCACGAGGCAAAGAACACTTACAGATATGCTGCACAGGTCTCATTTTTCTGTCTGGCACTCCACTAGATCTGTGATGGGAAAATTTATCAATGAGAGCCGTAAACAGACACACAGACACAATTTAAACAAGCTGTTGGACACTGACTGCACTGAGCTTCAGAGCAGGAAGAGCTGCTTCTTCAAACTGCACTATAAGGCTTTCTTATCTATAGGAACTGACAGTCCAAAACTCAACAAACAACTGTGACCACAAATCTCACAAAAGCTGAGGTAACTCTCAGGGGTACCCATATTAGGATGGATATCAGTCTACCAGGAGAAACTGATTCTTGCAGAGGAAAAAAAATGAAAATTAAAGATCAGGAAAATAAAGGAAAAGAGAAGGTGCAAAAGTATAAGAAAAGGCCATTACAGAAAGACTCCATGTGGTAGAAAACAATATTCCTTAAAAAAACCTTAGGAGTTCCAACAAAATAAGTTCTTGTTTTATTATCTACATACCAGCTAAGCTCTCCTGAAAAAATTAATTCTATAATAAAATACAATAAAAACCTAGACAGAAATCATAAAGAGATTTATAAGGAAGAGGAGGCACATAAGATCTTTAATGTAGCCACAGAAGTTATCTCCCCTATGGCCATTTTTAGCATAAATGTTACTATATATACATCTAGTACAACCACAGGTCTCATTAACAGCTGTTCAGGTAGAGCTGTGAATTGAGCCATACGGAGACTATACCAGAGGGCAGGCTTTAAAGATAAAGACTTCAAGAACTGTGAATAATTTAAAACATAATGCTATACACAAGTCTCCCCAAATTCAATTTGTCAGTGAACATGCAACTCACTAAAACATCTTTGAGGCAGTACTGAGATTTGCATGATAGTTTGGGTCTGACACTAATTAAAACTAAGAAGGGTTTGCATTGACTTTTGCACTTGGTTTGAGGCTTGGATCCAGGAGATTAGCCCTAAACACAAGCTTCCTTTGTCGTAGGAAAAAACCACTGCATTACTTTCTACCCAAACCTACATCAGTAACAGGAAACTATGCCCATGTTCTTCCCCCTCCTGCTCTAGAAGTAACTGGTGACAGCTCAAACAAGGACCAAAATTCATTAGCAACACCCTCAGCCTCCTGACTCCCACCTCACACCCCATGCTCCAGAGCTCAAGTCTTCACTGGGACTGCTAAGTGCTACTGAGATATAAATAGCGTCTTACAATAACACCATAATTAAAACACATATGCTTATGTACAAGCATACTTCCTGAAACTGGGGACTGAAAAAGTCCTTCCTTAACTCATTTACAGTTCTTTCCTGTACACCAAAAAATTCACCACTTAGTCCCACTGGACTTCTCAAAGTTGATTTAATGGCAGAGCCCTCCTGGGAACTCTTAAGAGAATTCACTAATTCACTTATGGAATATTTACTTTGATAAGTATCAGTACTTCTTGCATATATTTTCCATAATATATTTTCAGATAATGTTCTCAAACATATAACCTGTTCATCTATCATCCTTGCCCACATTATCTTGAATTTGGATATACTCATATGAACTGCTTATACCTTTTGGCCTGAAATTACTGTTTCACCATGAGTCTCTCACTCACTGAAAAAATGTAGCAATGTTCAGTTTAAATTACTTTTTCTATTCCAAATAAAAATAAGCATCTTATCAGCCTTGCTTAAGCAAAATGAAGAGTGAATGAAAGCTGCAAGACAGTTCTCATAATGTGACTGTGCTTGATGCCATAAAGGTGTGGGAACACTAGATGGCAATAACTACTGCACGCGTATATTTAAGTACAAATTTACTTTTACTCCTGTTACGATATTGTCTGTAGTGAAGGTAATATTATTTAGAAAGCACCATGTTGCATCCCGAAAAAAACACAGACAAAAATCCCACCACCACAACCTACCCCCCCACACACAAAATACCAGCTGTGGGCCAGTGGGGCTTTTAGGTTTTAAAAAAAACAAGCCAGACTTCCTCAAAGGATTGGTCTTCAATTTAGGTTTCTACAGCATTTCACAGTAACCTCTACTTGAGTATGAATCAAGTTGGTATCTTTGTTATAAGGTTCAAAAGCTACTGTAGAAGAAAAGGCATTAAGGTCAGAAATAGAAAACATTGCTAAAGTGTTCTCATTCCTAATTGAATATTTATTTTATCTTTTGGCACATAAAGCAAATGTGTAGAATGCGCAAGCATCACAAAATAATGATAATTGTTCATTAAGATAATACCCTGTAAGAGCATCAATAACAATAATAATTTTAAAAAAGAACAATTTGCAATTTTGTTATTCATTATCAGGATATCCAAGAGGCTTCGTAAGTATCAGGCAATGGAGTTCATTTAGGAATCTGTACTAAAACTTTGAATAACTCAAGATCCTATGGTGAGCTACTTGAACTAGGATCAGACTACAAGTGTCATGAGAAACCAAAACCTCTCTAGATTGGTTTGTAACATAGACATATTAAAATGCAGAAACTCATATCAGTGTACCGAAAAATGTATCCCCAAGCCAATTAACTGCTGTTTGCACCCCGACAGTGTTTAGGAAGCCTGGCCATGGATCAGGGTCCTGGAGGAAACTGTGCAGCTACCAAAGGAGGAGCCTCTGTCCACAGACCTTACAACCTGGTCACCAAGGTGAGCATTTATCTCACTTGGCTTCAGCTGTGTTATCAATTAGAGCTGTTCACTTGCCCACTCCAAGTTGTTCCAGCTCCTTCTGAAAAGGACTAAGGCATTTCCAGAGTGATTTAATCCAGTATATGGGTTACCTGGAAGAGCCAGGTTCGAGGTAGATATTTTCCCCAAAGAGGAAATTTATATAACGTTAAGTGTTTAAAGACTGCATACCTAGGTATTCATCTCACCCTAGTTTTCCTTGAAATATCGTCCAGGACCACAGTGACTACTTGATCGGAAAGCAGGGCTGGGAGGGCCAGTGCAAGGCACTGCCGCTGGGTCTCCTCAGACACCAGCCACGGCACCACCAGAGCTCTCACGAGCCACTCCATCCTCGGCACAGCCGCCTCCATTACCGGGAAGGAACGGGGCTGCGGAACCTAGAGAGATAAAGGACTGAGTAGCAAAGCAGTCCGTGGTGCCACAACCCAGGGAGCAGCACTGGTGCCCGCCTGTCTCCAGCAGTTCCCGGCTTCCAGCCTGCGGGACCTCGAAAGCAGGATCGGGATCGCTGCGCTCCCAACTGCGGCCCTGCAGCGGCACCTGCCGGCCCTGCCCGGCAGCGCACTCGGGGGCGCCGGCAGGAGGGGTTGGTCTTTAAATGAAGTTGGATTAATCTGCAGAATTTCCCGAGAAAATACAAATATTCGGCTTTCTACACCGATCTGCCTCAAATCAAGTGGCTTCCTTGCCTGCCTCAAGAACGCAGAACGTGTTTGAATGCACCTGTTTAATTGAAGATGTTAACTAAAAATAAAACGGATCAGCATCAACTTTTATTTTCCTCAAAAAAACAATCTCATAAACCAATCAATCTTTGGAGAGTGCACCTATTCCCTATGAAGCAAAGGCTAGAACAATCATTCAGCTTATGATTCAACTCAAGGAAAACTGTCTTTTAGTCAGATACAGTGATTAAATGTCTAACACATATCGGAAAAATGATCAGTTTAAATATAAGCCTATGCGTTTTCTAGACACCTACAGCTGTGCGCATTAATGTTGACAGCCAGCCACCTCAGTATTTACTAAACCCAGGAGCCCAGCAAGGCCTGGTAAACTTCCTTGGCCCAGCACCTCTGAGCAGACAACTCCACTGTCACCTGATTTCTGCAGAAACTCTTCTGCCTCCCTGCTGCACCAGGACTCACTCTCACGTACAAACCCGAGCACATGCACGAACTATCACATGGGATACGGCAGGGAAGGAGGGGGAGTTACATCTAAACTTAACCTTTCAGAAAAACCTTAAACTCTTCTCGCCTAAGAAAACCAGCAAAACCAAACGTGGAAGAAAACAAAAGTAAAAAGGAGACGAAAAAGAAACTTCACCAATATGTTTGTCAAACTGGTTTTTTAAATCATGGAAAAAAGATAACTTTCCATTCTGATCCTTCCTTCACACCAAAAAACCCAAACAGGTCTACATTAGACCAAGAATAGACATTTATATTGTAGCCTATAAAGCAAAGTTTCACATGCAGTCAATAACTCAAAGTGAGTATCAGCAAAGAAACATTTAGGTGACTGTTTCAATTTTTGTCTCACTGCCTGTAATACAGACCTAGAAAAAGATTACCAAAAAAAAAATAAGCTCTACATAAATATCTGTAATATCTGTAAATAAGCTCTACGGAAAATTCCTAAACACATGCAAAACATGTATTATACAATTTTCTATGTGTATCAGTTACATATGTTGTTGTCTAAAGATCTTAGAACCCAAATAAGTCTGAGAGAAGTCTGCTGCAGTCCCACACAGCTGAGTTCAACTGTCACAGGACATAAAAACCCCTCACCATCCACGATGGGATGAGACTGTGGGGCTTTCTCAGCTCCCAAGTGCCTCAGTGCCTGGCTGCCAGAGAACAAACAGTTCGGACCAATTAAGGACCGTGGCAATGGCACTAATGGTTTGCTCCTTTCTGCGTCTGTATATCCAGATCCAAACCTTCATTTTACAAAGAAAAGAATATTTCCTGCTAATTCTCTCTAGGTCTGAAAGTCATCTGGGATTGCTGTCACCATAGTGAAAGCAAGGTTAACACTCCTTATATTATCAGTAAGGGAAACCAGCTCTCCTTCCAGTATCTGTAGGCTTTGCAGCCTGAAAGAAATTACAAAGCAATAAGTTTAAGTACATGGATTGAGGAAAATAGGTGGTTCTTAGAATACAAGTGTGGAACAGTTTCACTGAGGAAAAAAGAACTTTCTTGCCCTAAGTTTGCTATCACACAAGGATTTCAGAAACAAAAAACAGGGAAAGTGTTATTTATTTCCATAGTTCCTGACATGTGACATCAGTAACAGTCGCCTTTTAAACAGATTGCAACAAGCGAACAGATAAAGTAAGAAAAGTGACAGCAAGAACAACTGTGATTTACAGAGTTCCAATACTGTTCACATCTGCAGCAGGAACTCTAATGAAGCATTTTCTATTGTCTCTGCTTACGAAAGAACTTTACTTCGCTATTCTTATTTTCAAAATTTTCTCTCCAAAAAATAATGTTGCTCAGAGAAAGCAAACATTTTTTCTAATGACCAGAGACAGAAATTCTGCTGCTAAATCACCATGAAATGGCTTCTTTCCTCTCCTCAGAACTTCATGTTGTAAGTTGCCAAATCAAGTGAGACAAGAAAGGAAAGGTGCGGGAAAGGTACGAAACAAATCCAGAAATTCAGACTGTTTCTGCCATTCACAGAAAACCAAATTATTTTCAGCTGGGGAAAAGAATCCTACTAAAAATAGACTCCAGAGTTTGGCTTTGTATCTTTTTCCCTGGTTTTCACTATGTTGTCAGAAGGGGTGAAAATACCTCTGGGAAAAACTGCTTGGATTGAGCTTGACATCTTAACCTTTTCCCTGTAGTTTCAGTTCCTTGGTTTACCTATAGCATGTCTGTACTTACAGTAGCTGCATCGCCTTAGAGGCACTGCTTTAGGAAGCATCTATCAGCATTTCCTCACCACAGAAAATGGCTCCAAATTAAAGCCTCTCTCAATCAGGAAGCAGTTAAAGCCCGCTGAAAGCAAAGCCTCGCTGAGCAGCAGGCAGTGCTGGGAGCACAATGGAACCAAGACCAGAGCATGCACCTCACTATCTGTCAGCCATCCTTTCTAGCATCAGACTAAAGAGACCCACTGAAGTCAATGAAAAGGTTTCCATGGAAATCAATGAGGTCTCAGTAAGGCTGTAAAGATGCATCATTAATTTTTTCAGCCTCGCTTTCACACACATCCATTCTCTCTCTAATATCAGTTCTTATACTATTTATATGACCCAGGATCTAATCAAGACGTGTACTCCTACTTGCTGGGAGCTGAAAAGATCATGCTGATTTGTTACTTATTTTTTAATATTTAGGAGGTACCCAGCTACACTGTGGATATGGGCTCCAAGAGAGCAGGAGTACAGAGACACTGAGAAGCAGAGAAGCACCTTGGATATCTGCACATGAGAACTTTTACATCTGAAGACCTATCACATAGTTGCCAGAGCAAAAATTGCTTAAAACCTAGATCAATAGAATTTAAATATTGCAATCACCGTATTATTAATACACAGAACAAGGCCTAATTTTTTGTTGGCTAATATAAATCTCATTAACGAAAAACCAAAAAAGACAGCATTGGTAAGCATCTTCTCTCTAAACATTATACAGTTAAAAATCTACTTAAAATCTCCTCTTTCTTCTGCCTATACAACACTGCTTTTTTAAAACAAAGTTTCTTCAGGAAAATGTCCATAAAATTGTTGGTTTATTGCTTCTGCTCCTTTTTTAATTCACAGTTGCTAGTATACATAAAAGAGTTGAGAAGCATGGAAATTAATAACTGCAGAAGCTGTGAGATGCTAATAGCATTGTATTTCACAAGACTAAGATGTGTGCAACATAGACTGTATCAGTATCGCAAAGTACAGTGCAAACTATAAGAAAAGATTTTAAATTATTTACCTTTCTACTTCAGCACAAATGTCCTATAACCAATTATCATGAGATATTGCCTAGAAATTAACCAGTCATCTTGTGTTTCTATCTCCAGATTTACAATTAGTAATGCTATTAATGTGGATCCTGTACTTAGCATCACTAATTACATTGCTATGAACTAATGGTGTTAAAAATAGCAATAGCCATCAACTACCAATTAATGCTTAATGAGACCGTATAAACCCTGGCATTGTAATGAATTTCCAAATTATTGTTTCTCATGTGTCTCTTGAAATCATACAAAAATGTGTGTAACCTATGAAGGCAGGCAGTGAATAAAAACATATTTATCATGACATTTTGAACAGGAACAATAGGAAAATGTTTAAGGATTAATCTATACCTTTCAGGCAAGTAAACAGTCAAATAGAGAGACACATATCAGCTAAACTCTCAAATTTTTACTGAGGGGAAAAACATGGTAGTCATTGAGTTAACTGTTGCAGTCTTAAGCAGAGCAGGGCAAGAGCATAAAAGGCAGGAAGGCTGTGAATACTGTAAACAGCATTAATAAACTGCTTTTGTGTTGAACTGTTGGAATGCACCGTAACACCCACTTTTTCCACACCAAACAGGTTTTATTCCTTAAAATACTATGGTAGGCAAGACAGAAGTGTATCCCCATCACCTGCATCATAAAATACAGCAGGTGCTGTTTACTCCAGCAACTTTCAGAAGTTAGGATGCACTTTAAGTCATAAAACCTAGATCTGTTGTGCCCTGGTGGAAGGAACTAAAGATCCACTACAGGTCTGATCTCTGGGGCACAACATGAGGCCAGGATAGATCCATGGCTGGAAGTCAAAGGCAGGGAAAACAAAGGAAAATAGTAGACAGGAATAAGAAAGAGGAATACTGAAAGCAAGTGGGAAATTCTGATTAGCTGGAAGGTTCAAACGAGATCCTTGTTTAGCAGGACAAACTAAACTAGATAACACTGAGATATCTATGCAGTGTTGATACAGGTTTTGACATAACCTCAAAATTGTGGATTTACTGCTGTTCCCTAACAGGTGGACACTCACTGTGTCAGCAGTTAAATCAAGGCAGTTAAAATGAAGCATCAGCATTGCGAAGCAACAACAGGTAAGGAAACAAATACTGCTAAAATGGGGAAGGTCATCTTTCTGGGAAGGAGCCAGCTGGATAAAACCCCTGGAATGAATGACCCTTGGAACCAAAACCCTGCCACAAGGGGATCACCCTTAATGCAAACTTTGAGAGTTGACAGAGATGAGATGAGTGCCAGAGCAGTAACCTCAGTGAAGGCAGAAGGAGGACAAAATTAAACTGCTTTATTCAAAAATGTAAGAATGGGCACAGGATAAAGAATGGGAAGACCAAACATGCTGCAGTGATAGCCAACCTGAGCAGCCCTGGAGGAGCCACCGAGGGGCACAGCAACTCCCTCACTGCAGGGATGTGTGGGCAAATGGACCTGGGGGAACACGGCTGGGTCCTCCTGTGTTCTGCAGGGCAGATGCAGCCTGGGGACACCAGGAGCAGCTCTTCCCTCCATGGAGCAGTGTAGTGGGGAAAGCCAACCTCACAGCTCCACATGCCAAGCGTGCCAAGCTGGGGGAGCAGCCCGAGCAATGTGCTCCATCAGCATGAGCTTTCCTGGGAGATACTCTTCCAAGCATTCTATTGTTCACCAGACAATGTAATTTTTCTCATCTTTGCTCACTAAGCTCTCTGCATAGCTTTGATTAGAAATAAATCCCAGAAATTCCAGATATCTCCCTAGCTGTGCTTTATCATGAACACATGCTGGGACAACTGTAAAAAGGTGCAAGTTACCACTGGGAAGAAGCTCTGTGTTTCCTGTTTTGTTTTGCATGTCTCTGCAAGGAGGAGCAGATACACAATTCCATACAAGGAAGGCCTTACCCACTGTTTACCTTCCTGGTTTACTTATGACAAAATTGAGCACTGGAAGACATTCTACTCAGAGGTGCATGGGAAGACTTTTCTCCCCTTAGATTTCACCTTTTGTTCTTGACACATTTTTTTTTCTCCTTGCTGGGTCTTCACAGTGCTTTTTGCTGAAGAAACAGATGTTCCATCAGAGCAAAGCAGGGTGGGAGGCAAGAAGATGTAAAGGCAGAGGAGGCAGTCCCCAGGGAGGCTGCAGGTCAGCACGCCCGATGCTCCTTTACTCCTGTGAGCAGAAAATGAATCCCTGTCTCCTACACGACACAGAAATACTGCAGCCACCTTTGCTACACTCTCATTTGGACCCTGATCATCTTAGACCTGAGAAGCATTTTACAAAGGAACTTTGAGAGAGGTTTATCTAACGAAAAACCTTTTTTTACCCTGCAAGAAATATCCAAACGCTCAAATTGCAAAAGTTTACCTTCCATATGCACTATTCACATTTCTTATACTGGAAAGAATGGCTGATTACAAATGTCAGGAAACATAGACCAACTTATTTTGTTTTTTGAGAGAAAAAGTATCTTGATTTCAATGCATATACATAGATATATAAAGATAGGGGTTTATGGTTTGCATATTCTTTTACTTTTAAGTCCAAGGCAGTAGAGCTTTGTTCAGCATTTTTTCTGCTGTGTACACTCACATGGTGGTCTCTTACAGTATTCAAAGATAATTACCTTTTATATCCATCTCTTCTAGTTTCCCTGCTAACAGAATACTGTCTCAGTATTGTAACAAACATTTAGACAGTACATAGTTATGGTGGGATTTTTATGCCACTCAGTGTAAACCTGTAAAAAGTTCTTGAAAACAAGAACAATCCCCTCTATACCAAGATAATTCTTCCATTTTCTCATCTTTCTCTATCAACAATATCAAACTCTAGAGCACTAAAGGTACTCTAGTACTAAAGCAAACAAGCAAAATCAAATCTCTTTTTATGGAAACCAACTAACTTTGGTCTGAAATTATTCTAAAATATTGGAATTGAAATGTGTTCTTACACCTTGGCTCTTCACAAGTCTTTGACCTAAACCAGTGTCACTAATTCAATTCTTCAATACCCTCTTCAATTACTTCTGTGAAAATAGACATTCATGACACCTTTGCATAGGAAACAGAAATGCACTTGTCTGAGACAATGTTTAGTACAAGACACTTAAATTTCCTGCACTTTTAAGGATGCAGCCATGATAGCTTTGAGTCAGGCACCAGAACTAAGAATTCTCATTCAAACCTGCAGCAATCTCCATCTTTTTTCACCATCAATCTACCATGCCTCCATGGTGGGAAAACAGGCTTTATCTGATGTATTACAAAGGATTCAGAGCAGAACTGATAGTATACAGCTGGGATATTCTGGGAACACATGTTGGGAACACATGCTGGGATTCTGGGAACAGCAGGGAACACACATGTAGACTGACAACCACTGTGGTTAGTTTATATGGTTCAGGGCAAATACTCAAAGCAAGAGTTGCAGAACCACACACAGCTCCAGACTCCATGTGCAGGGAATATTCACTGCTGGGCACCATGTTAGAGATCATGCCTCTGCTTCTGAGATCAAACACTCAATTTTGAAGCTTAGCTGCTATTTTAAAGTACTTGAAAAGTATGTTAAAGCTTAAATATCTATAGTTCTAGCATAATTCTTGGAAGTAGACCTGTGTGTTTTTCATTCACAGTACATATATTTGTTTCATTGATAATGGGATATTTTTAATACAAATATATTAAAATTCTCTTTGTTTTTTTCAGTTCTTTAAAGTTCTTTTTTTCTGTGGTTTTCTGGTTTTTCCACTTACAAGACAACTTCAGTTTAGAGTCAGGCATTTGTATTCAAACTTAGAAATACAGAGATTTACTTTTTTTGTTTTCCACTGGCTCCATCATATCGTAATCTTTTTCTTTGGGCTCCCTTCCCTGGTGGAAGAGCTAAGTTCCTTTGAGAAAAGCTCCTAATCAGAACACAGGTCCATCTGCAAAAGGGCTTCACAAAAAGTGAAGATTATCTGTACAAAATGAGAATGTTATGGATTAAGGCCACATAGTAAATTGTGAATGAAGTTGCTGAAATATTCATCATCACACACGCAGATACACCAAAAATAAACCAAAAACCAACTGATCCTGATAATTTCGCTGTGTGAGTATTCTGCTTCACAAAAAAAAAATTAAAAACAATCAATTTTTCTTTGTCTAAAAGAAATAAATGAGATTTTGAAGTCTTCCCTGTCTCCTTCACAAATATAAAGGAAATGAAGCCTAAATAACAATGCAAAATCACCTACATCCAAATTGATTAACTGAAGATTGATAAGATCATATTCATCCATATTCAAGCAACCAGAAGGTTCTTCTAAGTTTAAATTCTCGTGTATGTCACCTTAATTCAGTGCCTTAACAAAATATTTCTAGGAACACTTCCCTAGTCTGTGTACTGAGGCTGAGATGATATGCAATACATCTGTATTATTCCTGTGTCAGCAGAGATTAATTTTTTTTTGTTGTCGTTTATTTTTTGGTAATAAAGAATAAATTATAATTATTAAAGCCATATTGTATGCTTATAGAGTTTACTATGAAATCAATCAAGTTGATACACCCCAACATGCTTAAACCCTCAAATTTTTAAAGAGTGTTTAAAAGATACTGAGATGTGACTCCTAACTGCTCAGCTTTTCACTTCAGTGTCACAAAATTCCCTCTTACTTATTTTTCTTAATGTCACTGAAGATGATTACAGAACTCAGTGTAGAACCCACATGTACTGATCCATTTGAAACTCGTCTTTGACGCAAAACAACCTTCTACACTATATTATAATTGTGAGTTACACAACCTGGAACTTCCTTACAGATTAAGTAAAGGAATGTCTCAAATTTATCTCACCTTTATGAGAGTACAAATAATCCAATATCTTGAAGTTTTACTTGTCAAGAGCACAAAATCATAATATATATTAACTGCAAACAGCCAATCTATCAAAGAGATTCTCCCAGCATATACTACCTGAACCAGAAATCAAAGGGGGAAAAAAAAAGAAAAGAAAGCTTGAGTAGAAATCTATGGTAAAATAATCTCAATGAGTATTTGTGTTTCTGAAGAGATGATCGTACTAATTACTATGGATGGATTTGAGATAAATTCTATATATCTGAGTTGGTGCAGACATGGAAAAGCATTTAGACCCTGGGAGATATTACTCCGTCTCTGTATGCAGCAAGCAACAGTCTCATAATACAGTGCTCCTGCTCATTAGTGCTTATGAGAGATGTGCACTCAGCTTATTAACTCTCAAAAAAGGTATGCATATATTGTAATTTTATTCAGTGAAAAAGCTTTTCTGAAGAGCTTCAGATCCCACAAACTCAAATTCCATGTAAGAGTCTGAATTCTGTATAAGAATCTCTGTTCAGAATAAGCCCAGAGCTCTGTCACACACTGAGTGTACATTCCAACCCTCACACAACCAGCTCTTAACCAATGCATTTCCAATCTTTTCTTTCTTGGTTTTCTACAGCACAAACACAAGACCACTACACGAGGAAAAATGTATGTTTATTCTTCAATTCATCTGTACCAGCCAACGTCCACACTCGGGGTTACAAGGTGTGGTGAATTACTAACACGAGGTGGTGCTCTCTTCTTAGTAAACAGCTCCAAGTCTGGTTTACAGCTCGTGCGGCCGTTTTCGAGAACTCCAATGAGTTTTCAGAGGCATTTTTCCCTCAAAACCAGCATTTCGAGGTCAGAAATTTAAATAAGTGCTTAAGTACTTTCTTTTCCCCTCCCCCAAAGATGTTTTTCTGAATTAAATGAAACTTCTCACTGCATTTATCAACTCTCCTATCAGCTCTGCCTGCAGATCTCCCATTGCATCCTGCAGTATCTCTCTAGCTGATCGATCTGTCTTATCCAGCCCACCAGCTGGATGTCACCAGGATTTAAGGCTTTCAAAGGAGATACACAAGCTCTTTTCTCAGAGGCTTCCAAAAACCCCAACAAAGTCTATTTCTTAGTTTTGTATCAAGTGGTAAAAGAGGATCCCTCAGAGACATTTTATGAACAAGGTTTCTTCAGCACTCTCAGTTTCCACCAATGAGAATCTAAACACTGGATTAACTCCCACCCAGTATTAAAGATCCAGCTGTGGTTTGTTTCATATTTGTGTTACTAATAATAAGTGTAAGTATTACAGTTTTTCCATTTCCCTCCTAGGAAAACACTGGTAGGCCTTCCTTGCCAGAACTTCCAAATCGGCTCCAAAAATATCAATCGTTCTACTGTCCATCAAAACCAGTGCAGCACTACCAGAACAAAACAAAGTAATCCCACTTGCTCTTTACAGAAGGCTTTCTTTCAGATAAAAATTAATACTCAGAGCAAGTTCAACCATATGTTTTGCCCAGGTTTTGAATTTTTTAGTGTTACATATTTGTCTAGCAGCAACAAAATTGACACACCAGAGACAGAGGTCAGTCACATACAGGATTCTGCTGATTCTTTGGGTTTCAGTGTGGTTCAGATACACAGAAACCTTTGCACCGCCTTGGAGTACTCACAGGCTTTTATCTCAGTACACACAAAATCACAGGTGACAAGCTAATTTCTAGTCTGTTACAGGTCATCCTGACATCGGGAATACCGGCCATCTGTGGGAACCCTCTCAGAACTTCAGGATACAGATTACACAGGTTCACCTTGTTAACTATATGAAAATCAGTGCATCTAATCCCTTGAGCAGACAGCAGTGGTGGAAATTTCCTACTAGAAACTGCATCCTTGCCCTGTGCAAAAGTGTACGCTGCAAAGCGGCTGACTACCCTTTCCATCACCTCCATAAATTTCATGGCAAACTAGAGACAGTAGAAATCCCAAAGCATAAAACAAGCAAGATAAACATTTTCTCATCTCTTGCTTAGAAGTACACCACAAGAATAATAAGCATATGGGAAATTAGTTAACTTATAAAGACCTGTGTTACATAAACATCTCTTTAATCACATTACTCTGGTGCCACGGGATTGGACCACGCTTTATTTCCTCAAAGGACACACTGTTCGGATACTACAGCATTTCTATATCTGGATTAATTAGAAACGGAAATGTGGATACAATTAAGTTTGAAATTAAACATTCTGTGTAGGAGGGAAGATAATCACTGCTTTAGAATGATCTGGCTGCTCCAACCTGTGAAGTATCAAGCTATTCTCTCAATTAATTGGAACAGTACTGTGTGTTCTTGGAGCCAGCTAACCGTGGCACTCTGTACGGAGTGTCTGTGGACACTTTGCTTCTCTGATCTATTATTTGACCTACATTATTTGATGATAATAATAATAATAATAACTAATGTCCTTACACAACTCTTGATGTCAAGCATAGTACTTGCACTTTTAAATTACTCTGGTGTATTGCACCTCTTCTTCTGGCTGCCCTGGATTGGCACCTCCTGCTGTGTTCATCAGCACATCCTGAACAAGGAAACTGAAGTGTCACTGAATTCAGGCAAAGTTCTCCTCTGATTCACAGCAGAATTTATTACCAATTTTGATTTCCATGAAGAAGGGCCTTCACAAACAGGATGTTCTCTCAACACAGGGAAAACACAAGTCCTCTTCTGCAATCCTACCTCACACTGAAAAAGAATGTGTGAAAAGTGACCAAGGTTCAAGACCATAGGGAGTGGGTTAGTATTGATGCAATTCTGAGCACACTAATATCAATTTTTCTCTCAGCAGAAAGACAGCAGAATAAACTTCTTGCTCTGTCTTAACAGGAAGATGTGCAACATTCTTGGGGCTGCAGCAATAGAAACTGAACATAGCTCAGGAGGGCCATCAGCAATACACACAAATCTCATGATCCAGTAAGCAGACCAGGAAGGCAGAACTTCTGGCTGTGTGGAAGGTCTTAAAATTCATTATCTGAATGCTTGCTTCCCTTTTACCTTTTGGCCAGCTGTGACAATAGGGAGTTTATATTCTCCTCACCTCCAAGTACAGTAGAAAAGAACAGATCCTTAGGGTTGACAGAGCACACCAAGACAGGGAGGAGGTACAGACTGTGTAGTCTTCAGATTCAAGGCAGTAAGACAAAGTCTTTCCTTCCTGATAGTAGTGGTAGAGATAATCATACTAAAATGCACAAGGAAAGTAGGGTTCTCCAAATGAACAGGTCATGGGGAAATTCAGAACCATCAGAGCAAAGAAAATTTCCTCCTATGCAGAAACAGAGATCAGCTCTGTTCGACAGGTTGAGAACAGAAGTCTCTCTATGTGCGTTACAATTGAAATATCAGAGTAGGTGAGGGCTAAAAAAACCAAAAAAGGGATGATAAAAAATACAAACAAAATTTACATAAGCTCTCCATAGAGAGGTTTCATGTGGAATTATAGCTCAAAGTTTAAATCTGGTTTTCACCTTTTAGAGCATCCACTGCATACATGCAAGCAAAACAAACAAATAATAAAAGACAATGGAAAGTTATCCAAACTGCGTAATTAGAACACCCTGATCTTCTTATTGCCAAGCCCTTGGCTTTAACTACTGGACCACACGGCTCACACCCTAATTAATGGATAAATTCAATGTTATAAAAATTTCCAAATCTTCTTTTCTTTTTTTTTATAAACCTGAGATGGAGATTTCCAGTGTCAAGCAATTAGAAGTGTCTTAATCCACTCAGATACCTTTCACAAGGCTTAGCATACGGCAAGTACATTTTCTAGTCTTCTTGTTCGGCTTATTGCTCTTATTTTCATTTATTTATTATTTTTTATATTAAATTTTTCACATTTTGTAATCTTAGTCATAAGTCAGCTTCACTGAGGATGGGAAAGGACTTCATGGTCTGCTACAAAGTTACAGTGTAAATGAAGCAGAGATTCTATTACGAGCCTACGACATCTATGTTTCGGTGGGGGTTTTATACATCAAGTACGTAAACAATCTTGAGAACCTGCAGAAGGAGAAATTCCATGCCAGGAGACTGTAGCATATTCCCCACAAAGTGTTTAGTAGTTATTTGTAAACATAAGAATGACAGAAGTAATAATGATAGAGAGGATTTAAATATCACCATGGAAATATTTACAAAAAATACCACAGAAGGAGAAAAAAAGGTTTCTGTGCCTGTTTGTCATAAAATTGTAAACTGGTACTCTCATACGCAAATATTTTTAGAATACAGAATAGGAACAAAGTAGAACAAGCTCCTGAAAGGGTAAAATGAATTACTGAATCAGTGAAACTGTGAAGAATCTAAGTTATAGAATAGTTTCCTTTTTTAATCTTGTTTGCAAGGCGCAGACCTTGTTGCAAAAATTTCTAGTTTATCAGAAGACTCCCATGTGTGGCCATTAATCCATGCAAAGCATTTTTCTTTTAAAGTTTGAGGGTGATTAGGTAATCTGCATTTTTTTAAACAGAAAAGCCCCAACCCAACATGGCCTTACCTTTGCCAACTCAAAACAAGCACAGGTTTTAAGACTAACTAAAAGTCTCTTAAATAAAGCTGCTTATCCCAAAAAGTGCAAAGGCATGTTATTTCCATGCATATGACGAGTTCCAGAAGAAATGCGGATATTATCAGAAAACAAAATGTGACTGTGGTTCTTGTAAAAAAATCCTGAAACATACGTGCTTGGTGACAAGACCAGTGGTGCTTACAGTAGCTCCACATTTTCATCCAACACTTATCCCACAAAGTTTAAAAAACATTTACACCTAGTTTTCCCAGGGGCTCACTATAATATTCAGGAAAACTTTTTCCAAATGGAAAAGTTTAAACTTCTCAAATAAAAAAATCCAGTATATCCAAGGAATTAATAATCCAATTCCCTAAGGTGTTTTAGACATTCCTGTTGCCTGTGCTTCTGTTTTCCTGCCTCTAAAGCACAGTAAACACAGAAATACTGGCTAAAGCTGGTTATGAGCTTTTTCAGAAAACTCATGCTTAATATTTCCTGGGGTCGCCAAGGAACTATAGCAGATGCTATGAGAACAGCTCCTGCTTAGGAGACCACATCTCTGCAAACATCAGTTCTCAGAACAACAATGAGAAAAAAATCTTTAGGAATCTTCAACTGGAAGATCTTTTACACCTGAAGTTCTATTTGAAGTTAAGCAGTCACCTTTCTGAATACGCCACAATCAGTTTTCTAATCACTTTGATGTCTAAGCTCACCATTACCACCATGATACATAAACCACATCACTGAGTTCTGAAGATGGGGGACTTGGAGTGGCTCTACTGTTTGCTACTCAGTTATTATTATCTTGGGTTTGGATAAAACCAGAAAGTTTGTTATATAACTCTTCAGAAACAATTCTCACGATCAGAAGGCAGCAGACACAAACAGATCCACTCACACAGGGCTGAGAAATGAAGGGACATATCAGATCTAAAGCACAGCAGGCACCATCTTCCTGGCGACCTTCTCCTTGCAGCAAAGTGATGGCCCTGGTGAATAAATGACCAATTTAGGTCTTTTTCATTTAACTGAGTTTTTCTCTTTGGGGGTTCCAGACCTGTTCCTTTCTCCCTGGGAAGGTCTGCCCCTGCTGTGAGTGGCTCTCTTGGTCAACAGCAGGAGGTAAGGCTGGTGGCAGCTGCCTGAAGAGAGAATACAACAAACTATTACTGCTTCATACAGGAACGGCAGCCAGCTCCGATTGTGTGAAGAAAGAGAAGGAACACTTGTTTCACCCTTAGCAATCTCACCTATTTCATCCCTACCTCTAAAAAGTATTCACACAGCTCCTACTGAGCTATGCAATCTCCAGTGTCCTTACAACACTTCTGCATTGCAGCAAAGCATATCATATCTTTGTGCACATCAAAAATTGAGGCATAGAAAAATAAAGTTGCTCAAGGTAACAAAAAGTTTGTAGTCCAGAAGAGATACTCTGTATTTGGAGAAAACCTCTTAAAAAAAAAAAAAAGCTTACTTTTACAAACTCCCCAGAAAATTATCAGTACCCAAAAAGTTGATCGATCCACAAAACAACCCAGTTGTTACACCTCTCTTTCTCCAAACACCATCTATGCCTTCATCTTAAAATACTTGCAAAGCCAAGCTGAAGAATCAGTCAGCCATCTTGCAATAAATCAGACAGGTAACAAGGCCAGACTTTACATCTGAGCTTCCTTTACAAAAATCCCTGGACAAAACTCTTCTACAACTTCAACTCGCTCCATGGTGGTAAAATCCCAGCCTGTAAAGCATTTTCTGGAGACTCAAATCTGTGAAAGCATCAGTATCTCAATATGAAGTAAGGAAGACAGAGGATGAAGATGAGTTTCTTACAAATGAAACCCTATCTGAAAAAAATGTATAGTCACTAGAGGCTTAAGGGAATTGTCAGGCACGACCTCCAATATCTCTAAGCCATCAGGGCAGATATCATGTTATTTTGGTGTAACTGTGCAATGAAAGATGGATTTAAGTGGTCTTCTTTAATGTAGCCTCTACCTAAGATACACGGGTAGGAAATACTGACTTTATTTGATCTGCACCATTAGTTTCAGCCCATCTGCAACGAGAAGGCTCATTTTACTTTGATGTTACTATCATTTCATATAATCCTAGCACCCCTAACTTTCAGCATCAGAACATATGACAAATAGACACAAAAATCCATGAAACAGATTTTTAAAAATATACTGTATGTGAAGATCATGAGATATTTATTACTAATTTTTCATTACTACTTTATTTAAGAACACTCTTTGGGGTCACTGTCTTATGGCAGGTATCAAGCTTTGCCTTGGCAGACTATGCAGGATAAAAATCAAGACACGTGTGTTCCACATAAACAAAAAAGTGAATCATTTCTTGGCTTTTTTGTTATCAGCTTCCTCATAATAATCTCTAGAGAGGATATTATGTAAAGTGTGGAACTCATTTTGTAAAGTGAGGACTATTTATTTTAAAGTTATATTTAGCACACAAAAAGCTAAATCACACTTGTTCAAATACTGTATATACTGTAATTACACACTTTAATTTCATGCTTTTGGTCATGTACTTAACATAAGTAGTTGTAATTACACATTTAAGGCATGTAATCATGTAATTATTAAGATGCACAATTCAATTATATAATTAATGTATGCAAATACATAGAACTATCCTGTGACATTGATTTTAAGTAGAATACCCCACTAATTCTGAAGGGACTTCTGCTTAAAATCTCATTATGCAATACTGTACTGACAGAAAGAAGGCAGACCCACTGTCATGCTTCTTTGGTTATCTGCATGAAATGTAAATAAATAAATAAACAAATAAATATATGCATAAAACCAAGCCATACACACACACAAAAATGATGAATTCTCAAAATGGACTAAAATATTTACAAGGTTGTTTTGCAGCATTGGTAGAAAGAAAATCATCTCCAAAAATACCCTACTACTTCCTAATAAACGGTTATGTCCTCAGAATATTATGTTAAATAAGCAATGATCTCTTTACACGTTTCAATTACAAAAATACATGTTTCATAGTTTCCTGCACAAAATTAGGAAAAGAAAGAAAGAAGCTTTTCAAAATCAGACAAAAATAAGGAACATAGACAGCGAACTCATTTCCACTATGGTTGGTTTTTCGCTTAACTGCCAAAACACTTATCAGAAATATAAACCCAGAGATTACTGGATTTAATCTCAGTGCAAATTTTTGATAATGGTTTTAGTAATTTTCTTGCCACTCTTTTCTTCTTCTAATAAAAAGAGACTTCTAAAACCAGAAGGGCTTTGTGCAGAACAACACAATAATTAATGGTGCATTCAAGGAGGTTTCTCTCCAAGAGTAGAAAGTGGCAGAAGCAAGAAAGCCACTGCCAGAGCAAGAGGGAAAAGTCATCTTTCTATTAAACCACATAGATGATGCAATCGCTGAGTCCCGGTGTCCCTTGACACCCACCACTGGCAAATCAGATCCAGAAAGGAAATTCAAAAGATGACAATATCCTGCTGTGAGCTCCACCAGAGAGTGGATTCACCTTCCCCTGTACATTTACCTTGATGTGGTTTGAAGAACAGGCATGAAGAATTGAGAAGCAGCCCTTCCCTAAGAAAATCAGCGAGATAAAAAACATCATCTATGTGCTGCAACCACCCCCAGCATACACATGCAGAATTTGGTGGTTAGTAACTTGGTAGGACCATTGCATTAGAAGAAACACATCAAATTAAATAGCATGTACCTGAGCACATCCAGATTGGAAGGCAGCACCAAGATGCTTTAACTCTCCTTGCATGCCCCATTCCCTCTGCCCTTCATTACACTTTGTATAAAATCTCATTATTAGATGTATGGCTGTGCTGAGCAAACTCATCTTGGTTACAAACTGAAGCAAGCAGGTTCCAATGGAACTCTGACTGGGACTCAGTAGACCTCAAACCATAAGAATAAATAACTAATTGCTGGGACCTCATTGTTATACATGACAGCTTGATACCCATTCTAGAAATAGGCAGAAAAATAAATTCTCAAATTATTTTCATTTAAGTTCCTTAATAGCTTTTTCGTTCAAGAAAAAAAAAAGTCAATACCCTGAATATCCCCTGGCTTGAAGCTATAAATCAAAGTTAATAGATATACAACAGTACGTGTGACAGTAAGATCAAATATTAAATGATCAGACTTCTCAAATATCAGAACAGCTTTAAAGATGCTACTTAGATATTCACAGAATCTGGGATGAAAGTATTTTTTCCACTAAGATTAGTATCTATTATTATTCATCTGAAAGATATAAGGACACGTTCACAGTCCGGGATCTTAGAAGTGATTACAAAAAATGCTTCACTGTCTATTTTGAGTTTAAATAAGTAACTATAACTGCACGCTAATATTCAAAACAGAAACTGAGTTCTGCCGGGAGAACACACTCAGGCAATGCTATTTACATTGCTAGGTACTAAAGGTTAGGAACAGATGTACCCCAACTTTTTCCATAGGACTGGGAAAACCCCAAACTCCTCTAGTAGAAAGCTCTGAAGCTGAGCCTATTTCATCATCAATTAGCACAACATGGCTCTTATCTTTGGTGGTGTTTGTATCACAGGTTTTCCCATTCCACAATTAACAAATAGCATCTATAACCTGGCGAGCAACACCTCTGCAGGTGATCTCTGCTATTTTCAAAGTATTCTCTCCTATCATTGCCGAGGAATAACACAGCTAGCCTTGAAGAGGAATTCATCTCTTTTTGAAAGGTTACCAACAGCATTTCTCTATTGGCAGTATTTCAAAGAGAAGCTACTGCTTCTCTCTAAGGCCCTGCAGCTCTTTGGAGAAGGGAAGGCTACTCTGAAGTACTGTAATGCAGAAACATCAGGTGTTCTGTCTGAAAAATCAAACCAAAGTGAGAGGTCTTGAGGGATCTCACAAAAATAGGATGGCATATTTCTATTCCTCCAAAATGTCCACCTTATCTTCACACAACACAACCAACATAGGGTTGTTTCCTTTAATTTCAGGGGCTTTTGCCATGTGATACTGAAGTATTGGAGCTGCTGCTGCAAGACACTTTCTGCCACAAACCACAGAAACATTAGATGTATTTATTCATTTTCATTTGCTGCTAACAACACTTTGTGCTTTAAACAATTTAGTTTATCAGCTTAGGTTTAGCCTTGATGCAATGGTGGAAGATAGCATCATAGATCTGAGGGTAGTACATTTCATGGGTCAGATCCATGAGCATTCCTAGCCCACACCTTTTTAGTTTTTCCCCTGGCCTTTCCTTGATTTGCAGGACCAGCTTACAAAGAGTATTTCTAACTAGACAGAGTTCAAGTTCCTACAGTGGCTATCTTTTCTTTTAACAATTGCTGTACTGAATTACTTCTATTCCTTTTTGGTTTTATATGGTTTTAAAAAATTGGTTACATTACAAAACAAGCAAACTCATGAAACCCAGAAAACAGCTTTTTTTGCATGTGCCCTTGTTGGCAGATCATGACGAAGTGTCTCTTTTCCAGCTGCCTTAAGGAAAGGATAAGGAGTTTCCCCTTTTCTCTTAATTTTTTTCTGATATTGTTTGAGGAAACCTGAAGCCTCTTCTCTAATGAATGTTCCCTGCTTACACACACTCATGACTCTTTCTCTGCACATTAAACATTTAGGCTTGCTACAGAGAGATCAAGAGCTCCTAAGCAGAGACAGTCGTCAGTTGTGACCCAGCAGGTCAAAGCATATCCCAGAGTCATGCATACACATTTTCTCATCCTGCTCAAGGCTGCTGTCATGGCAGTTGACCACTGCAAACAGGAAAGTAACGAAAGTCATTAGATGTTATAATTTAGACATATAAGGATTTTGCTGCTGTGGGAAAATCCAGCACTAGACTAGAATAGCATGCAGCAAATACCTTCAAACATGGAAGTCAACACATTGCAAGACACTAACTGCAAATTTTCACATGAACTTTCACAAAAAAAGGAGTTTGGAAAAACACAGACACACAAAAAATTATGCCAGTTTGGAGTCTGTTTTGATAATTATGAACAGCCTTGATTTAAAAATCGGTGATGCTATCAATTTCTTGCACTATAACACAGCATTTAATGTTGCTGACACAAGTGGCATTAAGATGGAAAACATTTTCAGACTGATGGCAGAAAATTATTTATTTCTGATGAGATATCATGGATATAGTATAGTAACCTAGCATACTAATCTCATCACCATTTCCTGTGGATCAAATTTGAGCCCAGTGCTGAAGTACATGCCATGTCCTCCAAACACGGATTTTGGTGTATCTGTACCATTTCACGTCATTTGTAACGCTGCAGCCCAGCCCATCTCTACCTCCACCCCTTACCCTTCCTGCCTCACAGACTGACCAGGATGAAAAAAAAGAGACTGTGTGTGACAGCTCCTAATACACAGGGCACCAGCATCAGGAGCCTGCCTGTGAGGAAGGGTTGACCACTGCAGACAGACTCCAAGATCCACCAGCACATCCATAACACCATGGATATTTGCTATCCCAAAACGCCAAGAGCTGCTAACAAACCTAGAGAAAAAGCCTGACCAGTAAAGGTGTCACAAGGATGTTGACCACCAGTGACCATAACCTGTGATGCCAATCGATGCCCTGAGCAGCACGGTCCATGTGAGCTTCTCCCTCACAAGCGGATGCTGTCAGCTACTTCTGAAACTCTTCCCACCATTTGGTAAGAGAAAGACAGGCTTGTATCTGCTTTAAAACTGCACACCAATATCAAGATGTATTCAATTAAGGTGTCATGTCCCATCTCAAGACTAAAAGGAGAAATTAAGTAGAACAATAGCATTTCACAGCTGATAATTGTGTTTCTGCCTGATTTGCTCTAATTATACAGATTGAACAGGCTCAGTGTTACCTGGTTACAGGCAACCATTAATTATCTGTTCTATAACCCAAGTGCATATTTTCCTTTTGAGTTTTGTAGCTAAGGTCCAAATCCTTATCGTACAAGAATTGCACATACAAGTTTCAGTAATCTAGTAACTCTCTTTCCACACCCAAAAACTTTATTTTTCATTTAGGGCAGACATTTCATTTCACTGCCAGCATACTTAAAGGTAACTAAATTACTCCTAAGAGAAACTCCAAATGAACTTTCAAATTCATATAAGAGCATTTGCCAACCATATATTTTCAATTATACTGTAAGTTGTTTCATGATGTGACAGCTGCTTTTCACACTGATTAAAAGATATTTTTGCTTACATGAAATTGTTTAAGGGCAGAATGCATCATGATGAGAACTGGATTTCAGAAAGTTTACCTCATCAGATTTTGAAGTCTCTGTGAAAACCATATGTAATATTGTTAACATTATCCATCTTTTTTATTATTTCCCTTCATGTCTTCAAATTTTGACAAGGAATTGAAATGAATGCAAATGCTGAACCGTTTCCTGTTACATATTTGTGATAACCATTTACGTCTCCAGAGCATGTAACTACTTTTCACTGAAAGTAATTTTGGCAGAAGTAGCAGGCTTGTGGATTGGCCCTACAAAAATGTGAATTCCCATTATGTTTATGGGGCTCTGATGAATACAAAGCTAGAGCTACTTAAAACAAGACTACGCAAACACAGTCCTTTGAAGGGAAGGAACATTTTGGAACTCTTTTACTCAACAGACTACTTGTGCTAGAGGACCATGAATAATTATTGTTAGACAGCAGGAATAATGCCACATAAAACAGCTCTGAAAGCCTTCTTACAGAAATGCACACATTAATTTATGACAAGCAAAGAGCTAACTGTAAAAGCAAATAAAGAACATCCCTGTTAATGGAGAATTTGCATTTGAAATAATTTCATTTTTTAGCTTAATGTTTTCTCGTACTTATACAGGTGTCCCTTATACAGGAAACTAAATCTCTGATCTTCAAGAAGAAGACAGGCTACACACAGTCCCTTAAAGTAAATGGCTGAAGCCACAAACTTAATGTGTTTCACAAGGCTGTTTGAGTCTTTCTCTAAGGAATTATCTTTCAAAACATTGTCATATGCCAAGATTAAAAGTATTCATAGCCTGTCAACATTGTAACCTGAAGGTATAAAAGCATATGTGAACACAAAAAAACCCAAACAAACCAAAAAATCACCAAAAACTATCCCCCCCCATCAACACAGTATGATGTTACTAGAGTGATATCTAAATGCAAAATGATCCTAATAACATCACTGTAAAGATATTGAGATAAGGAGTCTACACCGAGAATTAAAATTAAATATGTTGTATTTACAGAAATTATGTGTTTCCTTGCAATTCTGATAAAGGCATGACAGCTAAGACATCTCAGAACACTCCTGACACTATTTATTTTTATAATCCATCGTGTGAGCCTTATATTTTTTGTCTCCTCTTGTTGTTCAAGCCATTTTATATTGTGGGTGACTGGAATAGGTGAAATGAGAGAAAGAGTTAGTCAAGCAACAGGAACTCCTAACCACTTATCTCTAGGGAAATACACCTTTTTCAGCCTTTAAAATCAAGGGCTTAAGTTAGGTTGCAAGGTTGGTATCGTATAACCAATAATTCAGATTCAGTTTGATATTCTGTATCTTTAGCCATTACCAGCATCATCAAAACAACACCACACCAAGAGAAATAATACAAGGAAAACGAAATAGTGATAATCTTATCAAAACCTCTTTCCTTCTGTGACACTGAAGAACTCTGTGATGGCCCCTCCTCTTTCCCTATTTGTCCTTATAGGAGGTAAAAGCATCTTGGAGGTGTTAATCCTTCTACAACACTTGATTTTGCTGTGGGAATTATTAGTTTTCCCCTCATTAACATGAAAAAGACATTAGACTTAGCAACTTTTGCTGAAGAATTTTGTTTCTACCCTGACAACTCACTGCAAACAACATGACGTTGTGCTTTGCTGCCACAGGTTCCAGTACTAATTATACCTGTCTCCCCCCGCCTGACCCCAAATTTGGCCTCTTTTCAGCCTGAAGTCTGAGCTCCTCAGCATTTCTTAACTATAGAAGGGTTTTAACCACTGCATATTCTTTTAGATTGATTGAAATAATTGAAAAAGGGAGGAAATAGCCAACATTCTCTTCACAAATCATACTTATGCTTATATAAAGTCAAAGTCCAATTCTTTAGGGTCCTAAGTACGTCCAAAGTTTGGTCTTCTTTTCTTCCCCCCTTATCTCACTAATATAATTCATGTTTAAAAATTAATGATTCTCCTCTTGCCAGTTTTTTTGTTAGTAACCTTCAACAAGAAAGGAGTCACTCCATTTCTACATAGAGTCACTAAGGATTGGAGTCTCTTATTAAAAAGGAGTGAAATAGCATCTCCCTGCTTCTACCTCAGTTACGCCACTTGACAGAAAAAACATTCCCCAATTCACATCTGTGAAAACAAAAGTCTAAATTTCGTCGTATGAAACCAACAAAAGAGCACTGCCACTGCAAACTTGTGCAAAAAACTCTCAGAAATGCCTTTCTGAAAGCCCTCTTGGGTTTGGAGTAACCTTACGGATCAAGGTTTTTCCATCTAAGACTGAAAACACAATGTTCCCTTCCAAAGAGCCTGCTCTCTTCTCCCTAATTTCCAGGGTAAATATGTACCTCTTACAAAAGCATCAACTCAAACTAAATGCAGAGGCAAAAGCTGTGATCCACAGGTGATGGAAGTTATCTGCTCCCCAGGGAGACACTTCCTACAAGTCACTAACTGCTTACTCCCAGTACCATGTACTAACAAATTCCCACCAATGTTCTCAGGCGGCGAGGCCCCCTGAGGGTCTCTGTGGCATTGTGCATCTTATCCTATTGTCCTGCTCCCCTTGTTTGTGTTTTCTGCTGGTGCATCTCTCAAAGTAATACACACTGTCTGAAGACACAAAGCAAGAGCACACCATCCTCACTGCCTGCTGGTTTCTATGAACACTGCAGTGTTCTCTTGTTTGTTTTAGAAAAGATCCTCTTCCTTTATTGTCCATTGAATTTTTCAGGATCCAGCTTCCAAGCACAGCTCTGAATTTCTCCACGTGATTTAGAAAGCCTTTTGATGTTGCTTCTATCTTTGTATTAAAAATTCACCACTTCGTATCATTGTCCTGTAAAAAATTTGGATTGACTCTGATAGGCCTCAATACAATAACATTTCACCAGCCCACAATTCCTTCCAGCTCTTCTGCAGACATTGTCTAGTTCTTTTGAAAATTTTAACCCCAGAACGAGATGCAGTATCCTAGTATTTATTAGTTACTTGAATCCCACTTCTCAAAAGTAATTTTCTATTTGCACCAAAGTAAGAGTAAAGGCAACACAATCACTTGCACCCCAACAATCTTCTTCTGTGAAGTTTACTTCAATAATCATAAGGCTTAATTGCTTAGTCTGTCAGCCAAGCCTTTTGCAGAAAAGTATCAATTCATAATTCACTCTGCCTTCTAACTCAGTTTAAACACAGGATGTTTATTCTTCCCTTTTGTCACATGAAAACTTCAGTTAAGCTGGATATAATTGTCTATGGCATTACAGAATCCAGTTCTGTTGTACAGAGCTACAAGCTCTAGCAACCATCTATTATCACAGTGCAATTAAATAAACACTTCATGGACATCCAAATAACACAGCACGTTCCGTTTTTCTAGCACAGCAGAGTCCAGTAATCCCTGACATGTCTGAGTGTACTTTATAATAAAAAAAAAGAAACAGAAACTTAAGTAACGTTAATAATTACAACTATTTCCTTCATTCCACTTGCTCACAGAAGCAAAACATTACGTTTAAAGAGCTAAATAAAGAAAAATATTGAAATATGTTTCCACATGTCAAGCACTCAAAGCTTCAATATTGTTAGTATTAAGCACAGAAGTTTTTGGAAACACTCTTCTTGAAATTCACATTGAAATACGATCCTTACTTTTTCCTGCCCTATTCTTTTCACTTGCCTTGCATAATTTGTATAAATCTTGGAGAAATCTGAATTACAGTCTTGGCACAAAGATGCTATCTTCCCAGAATATGAGTGACGGCCACATAAATTTTGAAACAAAGACTATTTAACATCAGAAAGACCAACAAGGGCTGTTTAAATACTAAACCTGCTCAGCTCACGCAGTCAGACCTGCCCAAATTTCTACCTGACTTTTCTAATAAAATCATAATGAACAAAAATTCAAATTGTTTATTAATGATTATGTCTGACTACACACAGTCGTTATTTATTCAGGTCTTTTGTTAATACTTAAGTAAAGGAGATGACTTTAAATTATACCCCTCTGTTACTGATGGGAACTTTTTAAGCAATATTCCATCTGAGCTGCACATTGTGAGGCAACAATTTCAGTGCTTGGTTTGGTAATGAGGCATCTAAACCAGCCAGAAGCCGGCAGTCACCATGCACTAATCATGTTCTTACTCACCTTCTCTGACAAAGCCTCCTCTCCTGGCCACAAAGGCAGCACATCAGCACTAGACAGACAGTGGGATGATTATATATGGTCACTTTTACATGCTTAACAAAATTAAGTGCATCAAATAATATCATAAATGCTCACATTTTACACTGACAACCTACTTCTAATACTAGACTGCTATGCTGACATTTGGAAATTGAAATAGATAGGCATATGGAATTTATTATTTTGTGTTTCAAGTCATAGATACTAAATTCGAAAGAAAGCAAGTTATGAGATAGTGACAGGCAGTCAAAGTGACTTATTTAAGAGGACAACACTGAAAGACGTGTCTCCTTTGCATTTGGGGAGGAGTAGGTGTGAATAAATCACATAATTCATGGATATCCTTGTTTCAAGAAGACAAGTCATGTTCATTTTTACCTAATCCAAGTACGAAGTCATAATACAATCTATCTTACTACCTTCCCTGTATCAAGTACCCATTTGAAAAATGCTCAGTTATGTCTGCTACACAACAAACTTCGGCAGGAACCAATCAGTGCTATGTATCACTATCAGGAAAAGGCTTTAGACTCTATGAAATCTGCATTCTTGTTCATCCAAGAGGGTCCTGCAGCATAATGCTAAGAAACTACAATTTGTTAGCATTAAATGGAAGAGAGTCACCTAACAGAAACCACAGCTATGGTACAGAAAGAAAACATTTACCCCAGCAGATGTGATCACCTTCAGTGTCTGGTAATAGCTAGGTTTTTCATAAAAAGTTATTAAAAATAAATTATGATATCAGTCAATTATATAAAAGTATTACTCTATGTGATGTACTCAGCTCTAGACTTAAAGAAAGTAATGAAAACAAAATGATAACCTGATTAGTTGATCCGAATTATAACAGTGTAGTATATTATATGCTTTTAACAAGAAAGGACTTCTTCAAGACCAAAATTCTTCTTTGTGTTATAAATTACTTTTTAGAAGGCTATGGGTACATCATGCTACAGAATAAAAATCTAATGTGTGCAGACATGCAATCTCAAAATGGTCCTCAAGACCAGAACAGGACATTCACACAAAGAAACAAAATCCCATAAATTTACCAGCCCTTGCCTGGTACCCTAGAGGCATAGCAGATTCCACAACTCAAAGGATAAACAACAGACAACTGTGGGCAACATTCAGCTATAGAAATGATCAGAGGCTAAGAATAAAAAAGAACATTGCATCTCTCAACAGTAATAAAATCTGCCCATCCAAGTGTCTGGCTTTAAAAACCCCCGTTTGTGGCTGGGACCAGCACTGCCCCCATAAGTCAGAGCTCATATCTTTTCATTTACATGATCAGTCAAAGCAAGGAATGGATAGATAGAATAACAACACACAAAAATCTTTAAGAAAAATAAACTGCTTTATTAATAATCAATTTCAGACAGATAAAAAAAGTATCAGGAACTATTTTGAGAAGAACTCATCTCAACAGTCTAATGTCATCAAGTTACCAAAATTGGGGGTTTTGTTGAAATAACAGAACTTTGTGTTCAGACCACAACCTAAATTTTATTCATTAAAAAAAAAGTTTACAAAATTGAAAAAAAACGGCCTTTCCTTCAAGTCCTATTTGCCCCCCTACTTTCAAATCTCTACAGTTTGGACCCAGTGTGAAAATAGCAGCAATATTTCACTCTGCCAAGTCATAGCACACAACTTCATGCACAAAGCATGGCTACAGCCCTTTAAGCCAGTAGAGATCCTTGTAGAGTTTCCCTAACCCCCAGTGTTGGTTTTTTTAGTGCAAGATGCAGCTCAGCACACACCAACCCATCAGAGACAGGCCATCATCCACCTACAAGCATTTGTGTGAAGTTATGGGTAGGCTGCACTCTTCAGCTGTGCTGAGCCCTGGGTGTCTGATGTGCTCTATCATTTAGCCTTCCCAGCACCAAAATAAAGATGTAATTTTGCTTCTTTTCAGAGCTGATTGACATTTTAATTAGTCTACAGTTAGAAGTGTTATACCGAGCTATGAAGTGAGGCTGTAATTCACAGCTGGTAAAATTCCCCAATATGGTTTTACAAGCATCAGTACACAGTTTACCTCATTAGTTGTTCTTTGGATATTTTTAATAAAAAAATAAATGCACCCACAGTGGTATAACTCTTTTTTCAAAGAAAACCAGTTTCCAGGAACCCATTCCTAACAGAGGATTCTTCTTTCCTTAAAATAATCTAAATCTTCTTTCCTATAAGATACTCTAAATCCTTAATGAGTTATTTCAAAGGACTCAGATACAATAACTTTATTTATTACTTTCATTTTGATAGAGTCATAAAGATCTATCCATAATATCTCTTCTTCCATGGAGCTTCCCTCATTCACTTCACTGATAATATTATAGAAACAAGTTTTGTCCTTTTATTTTTTAAGTATTCTACAGATTAAAAGACTCACTCCAAAGATCTTCAGAAACAAAAGCTGTGTTTGCTTTTAAAAACAGAACAAAAACATGTTGCTTAATACATATAAGGATACGAAATGAAGCAGTGGTGTGTATGTGTCACTATTTATTTTTTT
Source organism: Rhagologus leucostigma (assembly GCA_013397725.1). Classification (NCBI taxonomy): domain Eukaryota; kingdom Metazoa; phylum Chordata; class Aves; order Passeriformes; genus Rhagologus; species Rhagologus leucostigma. Next base: position 2,020,604 of record VZTD01003959.1, read on the forward strand.
AAGAATGTAAATCCTTCACAACAAATATTTTTAAACAAATAATTCATCTGTTTATATATTTAGAGTGTGCATTTCTGAAAGATTATTTATTTTCTACAAAGCTCAATAATTTGGCTATTGTGAAAGCCTTAAAAAAATAATAGACACACACGATTAAGAAAATCCCTTGTTTTTCTAAGAAATATTATGGGTGTGGTGGGGCTGTTCTGGCAGTGTGTATCTGCATGGGTCCAGCAAAGGATGGCTATAACATAGCATCATGCTCTTGACAGACAAAATTTGTCAATTCAGTTATTGGATACAATAATCCTAAAATATACTCAACTCGTACATCCAATGTTTTCAGAGACCAGGTGTAGGAAAAGAATTTGAGAATTGAGAAGTTGAAAGTGGTCCTGTACACAGATGCATCTCCAGTTCTGAGAAGCTCATTTAGTAAAAACGCACCTATTAGAGGCAGATATTAAGATGAACTTCATCCTGTCATCACAGGAAGCTCCCTAAGCTACGTTACACTTACCAGACACTGGAAATCTTCACATAGTGTTTCTTTGCAAAAAGTTTTGATTTACACGTCTAAAGGAAGAAAAGCAATGCTAGCATTTTTTTCCTTTCCTTTCACTTCTTTAAAGGGCTCAGCAAATTCCTACATCAGTCAGCAGTATCTGTGCATCAGCTCGGCGCAAGAGTAACACACCACCATCTGCAACACTGAGGAATTTTCCATTTTCAAGCTTAATTCCTGACCCTGCAGATGAACTGAGCCACAATAAAAAGACATCCTTACCCATTCAGTAGTTTGGGTTTAGAGAGAAATTCGCCAAATCATTTTATTAATACAAACAAGATACAGAAAATTTCTTGCATTTTTTCCTATTGATTGCTGACTCTCAAGTCAGGATCGCTGTTAGCAATTTGCAAATAAAATGATCTGTTAAGATATTATGACAGTCCTTGCAATTCTTATACATCTCTTATCTTTCACTGGATATACATATCACTAAACACCTCTGAATGAAATGCCCAAAAATCACAAATAAATTCATGGTGAAACTACATATCGTACGACAATCTCTTAGTAAAGCTAACCTCACATAAACAGATATGGGGCAAGGAGGAAATCAGTTTTAAAAACATCACTTTCACAGACATCATTAAAACTTATGATTAAGAAACGGGTCAAGGGTAACTACAGTTCAGTTCCATATGATATTTTGTTTTCCATGTGGAATATGTAACTTGACTCCATAAGGTTGCCTTGGAGCCAGAACGGAGGGAGGGAGGGAGGAGGAAAAGGGGATTATTTGCAGGCCAGACTGGTTGTGGGTATATGACCAAACAGAGCCTCCTCTTCTTGCCCCTTTTATATAAATTTCATTTATTAAAATACAGCCACAACAAAAGACACTGCAAACAAAACCAACAATGACCAAAAAATCCCCACCCCAAACCCCTAAAAACACCAAGAAACCAACCAACAAAAAAATGAAAAACCCAGCCAAGATTGCACTTTTATAAGACAAGGACTACCAAACTACTACATTCATCCCTCCTCAATAAAACATGTAAATTCAAGCACAAACCTTTAATTTACAGATGGTACAAATCTGTCGGATGGAATACACATACAGTTCACAGCATTTCACTTCTATTTCACCCCAGGAATGACTAGAAATCTCATAAGAAAGTCCTTTCAGAATAATCTAGCCATTTTTTTCCTCAGCGAGGTTCATAAATTATCTTTAAAAGATCCACAAAACCAGCTGAGCAAAATCTTGCCCTGTATTACTAGTGCACTTTTCTTTTACTGAGGCATCTTCTCACTATTTTTAGAACAGGACTAGTCAATCAAGTAGAAAAAAAAAAAAATAAAATGTGACAGGCATTTATTGGTGCCAGTCAGAGCTGGATTTTAGTTTCATCATTCATAGAAAAATATGTGGTTTAACACTAACTGTATGTTCAATTCCAAACCCATGAAAATGTGAAACTCATGTCATCTCTTCTGCTATCACTGAAAAAAACCCAAACGCTATCACTAGGAAAACAAAACAAAAAAGAATACTTTGCTACCTCTTCCATAGGTTTTATTAAGAGATGAGGTAAACAGCATTTCCAATTTGTAAGGAATTCAACTTTGCCCCCAAATTTGCATTAATTATGTGGAAGACCATGACATGAGCCGGAAAGCATTCTTCAAAAGGTGAGCTTTTGATTTCTGTGCTTTTTTATATAATTCCCACAAGTCTTAAAAGTGGGAAGTGCAGTGCCACTGCCATTATATGCAGTGTAGCAGAGAAATCATTCTTTTTCTCTCCCTTTCCTCAATAGAACAAATTATATGACTATTTTTCCCCACATGGTCTCAAATCCATAGTCCACTGAAAGAGTTCGTCACCCCCTGGAAGTGCAAACAGAGGTTATCTGGCCAGTCACTGAGAGATATTCCTCTCTGTCTTGCAGGTTGGCCAGCAACTCCTCCTGAAAGCTGTCTATTCACAGGGAACTGCAGAGCAGCCAAAAGGCTGTTCACCTCCTGACACCCTGCACAACCCGGCAGCACAGAACCGCAGCATCTCCCCACTTCCCAACACAACTAGCCTGAGGTTGTTCTGCAGTAGGCAGAGACCAAACTGCAAAACCTCTGCATCTCCCAGCGGGGCCTCACTCTCAGAAAAGTCTCATGCAGGATTCATTCATTTCCTATCTTCGTATCTCACATTATCACCTGATTTAACACACACACAGTGTTGTCCTGTTACACAAAATATCTCACACTTGAGTTTGAAAGCAGCCAAGGCAACCACAAATGTACCAGAAAGTTTGTAGAAGGTTTTCAGTCTTCCAGATACAGAAAACTGAAGCTGGAGAGCGTCTTACTTTAGCTAGACAACACAAATGTATCTGTTTTTTTATCCACATTTTTGTGGAAGTGATGGTCATCTTCACTCCCAGTTTGAGAAAACACTGAACATTATAAATTTTGTTATATATGTTACATGTATTTTTTTTGTCCATTTATTTTTTTCATTATAAAAGACTATTTTAACATTTGGTAATATATAGAGGATAAAGAGCTTCGCTGATGGGCCTTAGTCTTATCAAAATCTGCCATTACCTTTTATTGATCTTCTCTTACTTCCATGAAGAAAGGTGTATTTTAGCAAAGGTCCTTCAGTTCAAATTCTCTCAGAATCAATTATCAACACATTATAGTAATGTACCCAGGACGGACACAGATCCAGCCTTTGGCATTGTAATAGCAGACACTGTAGGTCTCACATTTGTAGGTGTTATATAGATTACAGCCAAACACGAAATGCAGTAAGTTATTTCTATGATTCTGAAAAAAAATCTCAGTTCATCTATTTTGTTTTATTTGAACAAGAACACTAATATCCAAAATAAAAGCTTGCTTTTAGCAAAAGTATTCATTAAGAAAAAGAACCCACATCTGAGAATCAGTCTTTGAAAACCAGTGAGGGTTGGTCTTCAGATCAAGTAAAATTTTTCAAGTGAATAGTGTATTTCACACATATTTTTTTAACTCTGGTTTTATAACAAAGGCTGGGTTCAGATGCAGCAGAACAAAACCAGGTCAATACACAAATCATCCTTTTCTAGGTAAATACATACCATGTTCTCGAAACTCACACCTCCATCTTCGTTTACAAAAGAGTATAGTTGGCGGTTTTGCCACTTTCCAAACATCATAACTCCTATTAATACTTTGAGATATCATGTTCAGGGTTTTTACTAGATCATACTTCCCTTTTATGCCCAAAGGTTACTGAACTTTGCACAGCTGACTGAGATTAACAAGCCAAGTGAGAAAGCTGCTTGCACGAGTAAGGCTTTGTAACTAAGCAGGAAGAAGGCAATTCTAACCATGGAAATAAAGAACATTATTCCAATAACTCCGGTAAAAAAGCATGATGGGGCAGCAACAGCACAAGGGCAAAGTACCAGGGAAAAAACAAATCATAGGATCTACAGATTGATAAACTAACAAATGATGCATCTGCATCTGAAACAGCTTAGATTGTCCTTGTTTTAAAATTATTTGTAATTTTAAAATAAAAGACATTAATATAACACATAGTATATGTTACTGCATAGCCAGTGCTTATTTATAATTCACCAAATTAATGAGACAAAAATGCATTGCAGTTATTCTTTTAAGGTGACTCTGTAGGATATTATCACTATAAGTAAATCTAAATGGATACTTTACAATTCTTTTCCACAAATGCATTTTTTTATTCTAAACAGTCCATAAGTATGTATTAGAATTCTAATAACTAAGCTGAAAAATTCAAACAATAATATACATTTGTAATAATGCTAATAACTCATTTCATATGTAGATAGATAGATACACACATATATAAACTGGAACACGCATTACTTTCTCTGATTGGCGAATTCCACGCATTTACCTTCTCCAACTGAATGACTTCTGTAAGTACTACCAGGAAAATCCTGTACCCTGATTTTTACGTAATGTACACACAAACATAAAAAACTTTCTGCTAATGAAATTTTATAAATAGTATATATCTTCTATATATATATACTATATATATAATTATTATCTGCTAATAATTTATAGATAGAAAATTCAATCAAATACCTTTAAATTAATGTTAAGGACAAGGTGAGAAAACCAACAGAGCTGCCACAGCCCTGTGAAGCTTTTAATATTTCTTTCACATTTTCCTCAGAATTAAATTTTCTGTCTGGATCAGACAGAATCAGTTCTCTGATCAACTTTGCCCTTACCCGTGAGGGCTGACTGAACTAACAAGCATCTCCACAGTCTATCACACACAGATCAATCCCAGACAACACAGAGACACTACAGAGCTAGAAGAGAATACAGACTGTGTGGGAGCAACGTTCTCACAATACTGCAGAGGCAATTACCTAACTTGTAGCAAAGAAAAGAGATTAGAATGAGGGCATGTTGTTAATATGATCACTCTAAAGCCAAGCAAGCCAGTGACAACACGAAAGAGACGCATGTAATTCCATGAAGTGAAGGAAGCTGCAAGCACCATGGGACCCATCCTGTGCTTCAGCTTGCTTTTCCCAAGAAGAATTGCAAGACCTAGGTTTCATCTTAGCATAAGTGTTCATACACTGATCACTTCTGTCTTCTTTCACATCTGTTACAGTCCTCAAAATCTGTGTTAACTTCTACTACATGTAAATCCCAAAACTGTTATTCCGGAACAAAAAGGTTCTATTTTCTTCATACACCAACCATCCAGAGAGCTGAAACCTAACATCCAACCTAAGAGCAATTACAGCTCTTTCATCAAACTGGAGAAATCAGTTCAGTGCTGATATCCAAAATAACAGCACCAAGTAGAGTTTACATTTCTGCAACCAACAGTAGAGCTTTTTAGGCAAGCAGACAAGGACTGAATTCAGTGCTGGAAGGTTAGAGAGCTCACACTGTGCTATTCTCAGCACAGGATGAAAGAGATGGACAGAGTTGATTTTTCTTGCTCTCCTGCCACAAGCAGAAAAAGCAACATTTCCCAAGACCCCACTCCATGGGACAAATCTTCAACAGCACAGAGCACACAACTGAATTAAAAACCATCCCAATTTTAAATCAGCTGAAAATCTCAACTACTCTGGAAATAAAATTTTTAAAAGAAAACATTAAAAAAAAATCCTATCTTTCAGGGTTCAAACGTTTCACGACAGCTCTTATGAACTTATTGTAGGAGGTACTTTAAAGAAAAAATGGCAAAAAGCCATGTCCAATAGCACAGACCTCCTTTTTATTCACAGACCTCTCAACATTATACATGCTATGAAGAATATTTTCCTTCTAAGTCAAAAAACAAGTTTGCCTTTTTTCCTTTTTCGCCAAATGTCAACTCTTGTTCCATTTGGGAAAACTTGCAATTCAAACAGCTTTTCACTGAAAAAGAGGTTTTACAGTGGTCTTGAACTATCTTTTGAAAAATAATACCCTCTTTTTCCATTAATTTGCCCCTTGAGTATAACTAAATGAATGGCTTTTCCTTGCATTTATACATTTTTTTTCCCTTCATTTGTCTTTCCTCTATTGAAAATTTTAAATAGATTTCCCTTTCCCCTCCAGTTTTTATTTACAAGTCCTATAGAACTGTGTTCGGGAGTGCACAGAAGGCAGTGGCACATTTCTCAACACATGGTGTTCCATATGCAAGACATTTACACGTGTCTGTATACTGGATGTACTAAAAGTCCTCCAACTGCAACAAATTGATTTGCTGCCAGTCACTACAGCACAGCTAAAAGAGATCTTTACCTTCTTCCAACAACCACTTTAAAGCCTATTTGGTGTTCCTGAAGTACTGCAAATAAAGAAGAAAAAACCTGCTCAGAAAAATAAATACTATACTTTTTAAATATGAAAAAAGTAACTGAAAGATCCAGATATGCTTTAAAGTTTTTTCTCCACAGAGTCTGGTTAATTCACAGTTAATGCCAAGAAAAATAATGTCTCAGGAGGGAAAAAAAGAAAGAGGGAACCATATGAAAACTCTCACTACAGCACTGGTGGCAAATACAGTAATCTGAGTTACACTACATGCCCTTCCTGATGGGATTACTGCCTCAGATTTGCTCATTAAATTGTGAAGAGTTGGCTGTTCATGGTCTTCTGTCAGGTGCTATCTGATGATAGGAAGATCATCCCAGCACATTACAGCAACCAAGTGTCTTGACAAACTGGGATATTGTATCTCGGCAGTATGCAATGGAGTTTTGCCAAATGTCTAACAGCCCTATTATTTCTCCCTGACAGGCTGTTTTACAGAGGTTATTATTTTCTGATTACACCAAATTAAAGTATGGGTTACTGGACAGAACAGAAGGATATTTACATTGGATCTCTGGCATCATTATAATGAGATAAAGGGCAAATACAAGCCAGAAATGCTTCACTTACAGTGACATGCAACTTGTTATACTGTATATTTACAAAAGAAGAAGAAGAAAACATAATTTAATCCTTATTTTCAATAAAGTCTTAACAAAACAAGTCTGTTATACTCACAGTGATTAACTCTCAAGAGGCAATAACATATATACTACTTAATTGTGAATCAAATGTATGTCTTAACAAGCACAGATTGTACATTGATAATAAGATCGTCCTTGATTTTAAATAAAATTCAGACTGAATTTTTCCTACAAGTGTTTTAGGCTGAGGAGAAGTATCTCCTACTGTTGTCATTTATCTCACTTGGTAGGCACGTAGCACTAATTTGGCAGTATTGAATTCCTATGAAAAATAGCACCCACTGACATACAAGCTATAAAATTTTGTCTAAAAATTCCCTTTCCTTTTGACTGTGTGTGGAAAATGGTATGGAGTGGGCGGTCAGCTCTGAAGTCCCACCAGTGTATCATCCAACGAAAATGAGGATGCAACTAAGAGGAAATAATAGTACAGCAAATGGAATTATTTCTTTTCAACAACGAAATAGCAGAAGATTACTTTTGTCTTTGCATTCCTTCTGTAGGACACACGAGTTACATATGTTCTGTACACAGCACTCTCTATTCATATGTTGATGTGCATAGCCAACAAGTATATATTGTTTTCTAATTTCAAACAAATCAACCTAACTGTAAATGGTAATTAAGACATAATTTTTCTGGTCCCATATCCATTAGCATAAAAATTAAATCTTTATGACATTTGTAGTTTCCAACAATACAGTAAAATAATGCTGCATAGAAAAGAAACCGGGCTTACATCTGTTGTATTAACCATGGGAAAAGAAGAATGGCACATATGTTAAAGATTAATACTGATCGAATTACACAGAAATCTGGGCTCAGTAAAAAAAAGAAGAGGAAACTGAAAAACCTATCAAGGGTCACATCTGAAATCTAAGAATCAGAATATAATAACCTTTCCATGTTATTTTGCAGTGTATTGCTTCTGGTAGAGATCAGCACTGTGGTACCAGAAACAGAAGACGATGTTGTTGGTTCTGAGGCTGAACTTCCTGTTTAGGTTTTAATGGTTATAAAATTCATTTTATCTTGGCAAAGATACTTCTGATCTGCCCTAGAATAACACCTTGACAGCTGCAGTTATGTAAATTACTGGTATTGCCCTTTCTGATAGGCAGATATTACTGCCCAAAGCACAGACAGCAAAAGTGAACATTATCTTACTTGCAAGTTTAAATTTTTTTTTTACTCTACGCAATCCCCAGCAACATATTTAGAAGTTCCTCAGTTGACAAAATGAAGCCTGCTGTCTTATCAGTCTCCAGTCAAAAAAAAAAGTGATCATAGGAAAAATCAAACCATCAAGTTAAATACCTCAGTGACACAAATGCGGTTATTCATGGGATCAAAAACTTTAGCTTTACAGCTCTAGTCCAAGGTCTTTCAAGAAGCTCTTTGCTCTTAAGTTATGTCCCAGTTAAATTCCCATTCAACTAAAGGCATAAGCATCATCCCAACAGTGAGATTCCCAAGGAATTAAAACACATATCATTGTTAAGGCTGCATAGTTTGAAGGAGATGGTTTCTCCTGGGGAGGGCTGGGAAAGGAAAGGCAGAGTGCCCCTCTGAGCTGGATGTAAAATACTTCATGACTCCAGTTTGAAATACTGCCTAGATAACTCGAGTTGTATTTATTTGGGACTTTGACTGCATGGTTTCCCAAAGAGAAGGAGATCTTAATACATCAAGGAAAACTGAAACAATCTTCAAAATGTGTTCTGTATGCTGCTGATTAGTTCTGTGATTAAAAACTCATTTTGAAATTCTACACATACATTCTGTGTCACATTCTTTTGCTAAAGAAAATTTTTTATGTAGAAGTTGGCATAAAGACTTTGCTAATGAAATATTGTAACCCGATGCACAGAGCACTCTGCATTTACCCCTCTAAATCTGAAAGTGTTTTGAACTTCACAAGCTAGTGAAGCTTGGTCAGCAGTGAATAAATGGAAAGCAAAAGGCAGAAAATACCCTGTTTTCTAACCTAAATGAACCTTTTGTTTTCCTGTCTCTCCTAGACCCCAGTCCTAGCATTCATGCAAACCTGGATGGTAATGAGCCAAAAATATCAGGAGAGCTAACCACAACTGGGATACTCTGAAAAGGGGAGTTATTTTTGTCAAATCATACTGAACTAAGTCATTAGTTTCCCCACATATACTACTGAAGCCTAAAAATAAGATCATAATCAGAGCAATACAGGGTTTCAAAATAGCAGCTGAGTCCACAGCGGCAGCTAGATCAGGGGATCTGCAATTGGTCTGCTGTTCACATAAAACGAATGATACAGCTGAGGTGAAGAACTTCTCAGAAAACAAAAGTTGAAATCACATCTATTAGGAGGACATTTTTTGCCTGAATACTTTTAAATATTTATTTCAGTATGGCTGGATAAGTTTCATTTCCCATCCCAGAACACTTTGTAGTGCACTGTTAAGGATCAGGTACATGAGCTGTCTTGGACCATCAATCTGAAGCTGAAGCCTCAGCATACAAAAGGTGTTCAAGCAACTACGGCTTCAAAAGTATTGTCTACTGACTACTAGGAACTTGGGATTAGACCTAGAAAATCATTATTTTCTTGTTGTCTCAAAACCACAGCTTTCTACCATGCACTAGCTAAAGAGAAAGGGATTACACTTAACACTGACAGACACATTTCAATCTCTTCTGATTTAAAAAGAGTTTTTAAAAAACCTAAAATAACTAGGCAATTCAAAAACCCTCACATTTTATAATTGAAAAAATTTTTAAAATACAAATAGTTGTAAATTTATGCAAGACTATTTGGTACCATTTGGTCAATGACAGACTAAATACAAAAAAAAACCCCTCTTCTCCCTGATATAAGCAACCACAACATCCTCTTCATCTTTTCTTTTGTGACATTGAATAAGTGTTTCCACCTCCTCTTGTACAGGGAGTTTCCATTCCTCTAATGATCTTGGCTGGACATTCCGGTTTGGATCCTGATCTTTTGATCATGAGTGATTAGAATTGCTCACAACATACCCAGAGAGTTCCCTCAAGTATCTGACTGTGAGTATCAGGACTCGCCCTTCAGGAGCACTTTGTTGGATACACATGTCATTTTTTCCATGGCCGTGTCCCACTGATGGCTCAATACAGGTCCTATGTAGGAAAAGTGCGCAATCAATGCACCCAGATCCTCTTTCTCCCTGACTACTTCCAGCTGTGAGCTTCTGGAAGAGAACGCCTTAATTCCCAAGTGCCCAGACCTAGGGTTTTCATTATTGATTCTCTATTACTTTGGTCTCCAAGCCTGTCCAGTTCTTTCTTTCATAACGCAAAATAACAATCTGTATGGTCCCTCCTAAATTTTTATCATAAATAGATTTCATCAACATAATTCCATCGCTCATGCCAAAGTCATTAATAAAAAAAACAGAGAAAAAGTAATTTTTTCTTAGTTAATCCTTTAGGAAATGAGAAGTACCCTCCAACCAATGTTTTTTCATAATGATTCACTGTTGACAGATTTTAAACTGTTCCTTATGTGCTGTGTACATTTTTTAGCACTTCTCATCATAACTAATAATTTGCCATTATTTATTCCTGCCCCTAAGGGTTACCAAAGCTTATGCGCTCTATCTTCTCTTTCAAAGACCTTCTAAAATTCCTTTTTGTAATTTCTCTTGCTATTAATAAAATTTTCCACGGCTCCAAACTTCACCCTTTCACTATTTTAAAAAATACTAGCAAGCTGTTGCTGTTATTATCCAGCTTTCTAGAATACTGTACACCACAGCAGACTTTCACTACAAATGAAATCTCATTATAATTTAACACACCCATTAAATATGAAAATCCTATCAACTTATGATGAAAATACATGTATGTTTTTAGTTCATTTGTGCTTTCTTATACTCAAGATTTATTCTATGTTTCATTTCCTGATCTATAATACTGGAGCAGGACTTGACCATTCCTCTTCTCTGTAGGCCTAATTCCCGCAATGGGGTCTATTTCTGAGGAGTTCCACAAAGTGTTTTTCCAGCTATATGTTTACAATATCTTGAAGAAAAGGGTTTCAATGTTGGATATATTATTTCAGTACTATTTTAGTATAAATACTGGTGCAAAAATGGAACCAAAAAATACTTTAAGCACTTAATAAATAAAGTACTGTAAGCAAAATGACTTCTTGTATATCCCCTGGGATCCCAGCCACAAATATCAGGAAAACAGTTTGAGAAGCAACCATAGAAATAGAAAGTTGGATACTGGATAAAAAATAATCCAGAACAAATGAATAGCAATCTTATTTATACTTAGATTTAAGAATAAGGTGGTTTTACTCTGTAGTATTAACCATATAAGTCAGATCTCACCACGAAAAGAAAAATAACATCAGTAGCACACGAAAGTCATTAGAAGAAATACCAGTGGTAAAATTTCCACAGAAAGTGAAAAACAAAATAAAAGATCCAAAAGCACAGACTTCTGTAGAGAAAAAAACTCATGACAGTGCATTAAAATGGATGTTACTTGTAAATACTGGTCATTGTAATAGTGTGGGATTTTGTCACCACAAGCTTTCGGTAAACCAAGGAGCAGGTGCTTAACAGGGCCACTAGCTATACTGAAAGTAGAACTTTAAAGAAAACAAAAATACATGAAGGTGAACAGCAGAAAAAGGAATCAATTAATAGTAAATTTTAGCCCCAAAATTACTGTAGAGAAAATCTAGTCATAGACTGAGAGAAGGTTGAGATCTAGCTACCATAAAAGTAACATTACATAAAACTGGACCTGCTGTATTGGACTGGAGCTGTAATTCAACAACACAAATGTTCTGCCTCTGATAGTGACTTCAAACAGTTCTCCAGAGGCAACTGTAATCCCCAAAACTGACAAGTACAGATTACTCTGCCCACATATATTTTTATTTAGATCCCAATGGCTATATTTTCACCACCAATTAAGATGTGCCTCAAGAAGGTTTTCAGCACTGGATACCTTCTCCATCCGTATGGTTAACACAAAATGTAAGAGAATCATGAGAGGAGGCTTTGGCACCTATTTCATTCAGGGGACTGTTTGCTCCAACCACACATTATTTGTATATCATAGATGTAGCAAAGAAAATAATTTCCAAGCAGGTACCTCAGAAGACCTACCTAGCAGAAGGACATCACCTTCACAAGGAGTTCAAGGACATCTTCCTACTCATATCTAGAACACCCAAGCACCTAAACCATTTGTCCAGTCCCCAGCTTACCCTTTAACACAATGATGAAGATTTAAGTACATCATATGCAACCTATGTAAATTATCTTCACTTCTCAATAATGTCCAAGTAATGCTGTTGGGAGAGTGACCCAGGTAAATAATATCAGCCATCCAATTGCACTGACAGACTCAGATTCAGCTTTTTATTTCTTTTCCTCAAGAGCAAAGAGCTTCTGAAAAGGTGGAAGTTGGCCTGATTAAGATCAATCCCAGTAAAACAGGACCCCAGAGTAATCCTACCCATTCCCCAAAAACCTGTACACACTTCAAAAATATTTCCTTATAACCGGAAGTGTTGATTTCTTGTGAAAAAGAGCTTAATCTCATTCTAAACAAATATGGCAGCATAGCGGGCAATCTACAGCAAAGTGAGAGAGCTAAAGACATTAGGGCACATCCAAAGTCCATGTGCAATCAGTCAGACCTTCAGCTAATACAAACCAGCACTATCGTCATTAACTCCTTTGGCTTAGAATCATTTTCTAGACTTACACCACGCAGACCACACGTGACTTCCTCCATCAAACTTTTCACGAGCCAAATCTCAACCTCACCCACCTCCTTCTCCCAGAAGCCCTGGGCTGCATCCCGTTCCAACACAGCTGGGCTTCATTACTACACCCTCCTCAGCCCTGCAAAAGCACGTCCTGCACAAAGCTCAGGCGCTCCTTTGTTTCCTTCTTCATGCTAGAGAAGCTTGAAAGCACCACCTAATGGCACTGGTAACATTCTGAATATTAACTTTTTACACTGTTTCTAGAGTGTTCTATCATAAAGAATACAGCTTCATAGAAGTAATTTCAGTGGCCACTTTCCAAAGAATGCAAGGTACAAAAATGGGAAATATTATTTTATCCCACATCAAGGAAAAGGCTCTACCAAGACATATTTACCCAAAGGCATATCTTTCTATATTGTATGTCAGAGTTCACAGATATCCTCAATTTGGCATAAATACGGAGTTCATTAGTGCAGTGACCACAATTCCACATCTGGATTTAGAAGCAAACTGAGTGAACTGTACTGCAGAGAAGTTAACAAGAACATTTCTACTGTCAGCTGCACATGAAAGAAAAAAAATGTGCTGAACAGAACATTTTAAGAGCTCAACTGTGGCCTGCCTTATATCATTAGTACTTACTAAGCAGAAACTGGAACAACGGGAAGCTGTGTGATGCTTACTTTACCCAGAGTTTACCACTTGGCTACCGTAATGTTCTCAGCTACTTTCAAGAGTACAAATGAAACAAAAAACTGTGATTTCATTCACAAGACTGGAGTGGATTTTGGCAGGACACTACAGATTGCTGTGGTCAACCTCTGACTCTGAAGTAATCTGCCTGTTACTTTATTCAATCCTGAGCAGAAGACGTAAACACCCTTCCTGCATCCATTCACTCCACAAACAGCCAGAACAGGAGTCAGTGGTCTGTGTATGCCTATTTACATCCTTTTAATTTTAGTATCCAAACACGCCCACATGTGGCACATCAGAACTAATGGAACTGATATTGCTCCAGCACCATCCAATATTTTTATCTTTGTAGAAAGAAATTATGTAGGAGGAACAGATAATATTCTGCTCCTAACTAGTAAGAACTATATCTTCTCATAGAAAGTGTTTCTTTTATGCAAAAATCATCATAATATAATACTTCTGCAGGTAGAGAAATTAAGAAAGAAGAAAAATAAAGCGTATAATCACATTCCACAGCAAGTCAGTAGCAGATCCAGAAACATCATGCAGTATCCCAGCCCTGTTCCAAAACTCTATTCACTCAGCTGTATATAAAGCGTATGTCATGTCATGACTCTAAACAAAGCAATGGCATAGCTGGACATCATCTTCGCCTGTTCTAAATCTCTCTCAGACGAAAACTTAGAGATACTGGCAACACCATTCTTCTCATTCCAACTGCTCAGTCTGACTTTAATTAAAAGAAAAACCAAACCAAAAAGTTAATTTCTTCTCTGAAAGGGAATACACTTGATGCAGGTTTCCAAGACTGTGCAGGAAGATAAGTTGCCTACACGCACTAGAGGTTGGAAATATCACGTGTAAATAAAAATGTTGAGAGAATAAAAGTCACGAGAAAGAATGTCTCTTTTTCTTCAAAAGCATCAATATTAAAAGTGAGGGGTTTGGAATAATTTTATCCTATACAGGAACTTCCTTCCATATAGGATTCAGAGCACCCGGCAGGCTACGAAATTTAAATACCAAAAGCATGACAACCAAGTATTCATACATCACATGGTCTCCACAGACACAAAGGAAAAATAATGGTTATTCCCCCTTAAGAATATTCAAATAAAAATATGAATCAAATATGATTCAAAAATAAAAATATGAATCAAAACATGAATGTACCTGTACAATCTTTAATGTCATTTGTTCTTGACTATTGAGATACTGATGTTGTCTCTAGCGATGATTTTTTTTCCATTTAAATCTTGCAAATCTCTTATTCTGATCCCTATTTTGGTTTCCATTTGATTCTGCTTTAATATTTGTCTTTGAAAAGTGGCTACTAAATAAAGGTGTATTTACCTACTTCAAAATAAGCTGGTACTGAAGCTGTTTCCACATGAGTTAGCAAAAAACCACACCTGTAAATCCTTAATGCTTAATAGTCGTATTGGAGTTTCTCTATACAGCTTTATTGTCTTGCTTTTCCCATATGAAGATCTGCTTCGGGCAAGTTTCACTCCTCTTTGGAGCCTCAGGGTTTTCACTAAGACCAAATCCAATGCAGTTTGAAGTTTAATGAGGACTTTGGAGTTTATAATGAAATATATTTCTGTTTGACTCCTCCATGCTAACTTTCTCTTAGCTTCATACTAAGCTTTGTTTGAAATTTTTATCCTGATTGCACAGAAGAAATACTAACTAAATGAATAAAAAAGCAATTTGAGCCTGGTATCATTCATGATCAATCAGCAATGAAGGAAGAGTTTAATCCTTTTGTTAGGGATTGTAACATTTTTAAACCATGGTTTGACTTTTCTATACGATTTCCTGTTTGTATGCACTAAACCACAACAATATTTAGCATACTGAGAACTGTTTATATAAACTTGTATTTAGAAGTGTTTGCTATGTTTATGTTTAAATCAGATAACACAGATGGCTTCCCACTCCACAACTCTATAATAAATCTAAATTGTAACTCCCCATTTATTTTTGCTGTCTTGACAAGACTGCTTTGAAATTATCATGTATTTTATTTAGAGAATTTTTTCAGTTTTCCCATGTTAAAAGAATTCTCCTGGGAGGGAAAAAAAGGCACTTTCAAAACAAAGAAGTTCCATTAATAGAAAAATATTTTAAAATGGTGAAAAGGGAGTAGATTCAGAACTTACTATTTTTTGCCTACAGATTGAGCATAAAGGTTTGTTCTTTTTTTTCTGGATTCTTATTCTTTTAACTAATATAAATTGGGCTAGTAGGAACCAATTTTTTGCTTGGGTTTTATAGAATGCATTTCAACTGAAGAATGAGGTTCCATGGAATATTAAAGCCTGTTTTTATTTTAGCTCTACCAGTTCAACTGATGGTATGATTATCCATGACTTAGCAGGTAGAGGACTGGAAACTGGAAAATCCATGGTCTACTTTTGTTTCTGGCTGCTTCATCTAAGTTTCTCTAAAATTCACCAGCATTATAGAAGGAACAACATATTAGTTTTATTTCTGTCCAAATTTCATGATGAAACACAAATATACAAGTTATTCAAACCAGAACAAGCAAGACAAAGTTCTCAGCTCCACCACAGCATAGATCATATCTCCGTACAAGACAATTTCCTTCCTACATGCACCTGAAGCCACTAATTTCATGTGCAGCAGCCAAGAGTCAGGGCTTCCCAAGACTTTGTAAGCCATCGAAAGAAGCAGCAAGCCTGGGAGAAGCCGGCAAGTCACACTTCACATGGACAGCTCTGGTGTGTCCTCCTGTCCAGAGGCAGAAAAGTAGCACCATATGAGATAATGGAGGGAGGCCAAGCTTCATCAGTTTTATTGCTCAGAAAGTGCTCCCATGCAGAAGAGAATCCACTAAAGAGATATCACACACATCGCAGACCTTTTATTGTTTGTATTTATTCAGGGCAGGATGGCTGGTGGTAAACAATTTCACTTCATTTAAAGTATTTACTCAATTCTTACAACAGTGAAAGTGGGCATTACATTAGAAAGTGACCCAAGAACAGAAAATTGACAAACTGTATAGAGAGTATGTAGAGCTCCATGTCTACATAGGCATACATGCCTGCCACCATTCATGTTTCCATGTTGCCAGGAGACAGCAAAATTGCTGGCAATTCTGATACTTTTTCCTGTATTAAATTTTCCCCCCCCGAATCGATGCTTATGATTTCATTTTAGCCAGCCTTGAGGGGGGTTAGAACCAGCAACTGGTCTATAAAGTCTTCATTATTCTAAACATATAAAGCAACTAAATTTCAATTTTTGTCTTTCATGGTCTAAAAGGGTTTTTTATTTGATAGTACAGCAGCGTACCTGAGAGTCTAGCCATCCTTTCATATCACTACATCTGATGAAACATATCCTGATTTTCCTAATTTAAACCAATATTAGGGTTGAATCAGATTAAGATTGGAAAAACATGCTTAAAGCTCCATGGAGCTGAACAGGAGATTACATATGGTATATAAGAAGCAAAAATTAAGAGATCATGCCTAAAAAAAAAGATAGGCTACTCCCAGGTTTTAGCTTAGTTGAAATCTGCATGTTTGCTAAATTACCAGGGTTAAGAGCATTGGCACAGACATTACAGTTTCCTAATGTTTTTATTCCTAAAGTAACAATCATGCACTTGCCCCTACTAGTGAGGATAGTGAAACTTTCCAGCATGAGAACAAAAGTTTATTGCACTTCATTAAGATTTAAAAAAAAAAAAAAAAAAAGCTGTACTGGAACACTAAAGCATTCTGGCTGAATTCAAGTAAGGAGCTAAATTATTAACTCTTTAAGCTCTTCCAGTTTTCAAAGCAAGGAGGGAGACTTTCTATTACTTGAAAGGAAGCCAGACTTAACTTAACTCTCACAGAGTTTGGGTGAAGGCTGGGCGCTAAAACCTCCAAAAACACATAGAAGAGAACAATCCTTTGTGCTCACACCAAATATGCTCCATAGAAACCATCAGTGATGGCAAATTATAACACTAGATGCTGGACACACACACACACACAGAAAAACAAACAAAAAATACACATTTTCATAGGAACTGAAACTAAATCATTAATTTGGTTCTAGTTTGCTAAATTTTGTCCAACAATAATTTTTTTAAATATCACATGTCAAAATAGTTCATGAGCCCACTAACACTTCAGTGCATTAACAAATGCATTTCGGTTTGCACATGATGTCTCAGAAGATAAGAATGCCTTCACAAGTATGATACCAGCTGTAACCATGCATCTGAGAAAGGATTTGTACCTCACTCCGGGAGCTCAAGCTTCAGGTTGGGTCTCTCATCCTGTGGCTTAAGATTGTTCTAATTACTGCCCTGTGATATTCCTGGGTGGGCATGACCTTTTCTATGAAAACAGATCATCTAAATAACATAAAATCTGTAGAAAATGCCCATAGAGAAAAAAGAAATTATCTGAAAAAAATACCACTGGTCACAGAAGGCCACCATTACCTCATCATAAAAAGAAAAATACTGGCTATAGTTATTCAGAGAATGTAACTTACCAAGAATATCTTATCTAAATAACCGAAAGATCTCTTGTGCCAAGAAGGAAAATACATTATTTTGAAGTTGGCTAGGTCAATGGAATACACGTCTGGAAAGATATCAATTGTGTAGAAATAATGAAATCTTTCCATTCTCTTTACGTATTTCATTATATTTAATTAACACAAATTTTGCAATGCAAAAACACTTGTGAGATACTTTCTGGGTAATTTCTATTGGTTGTCTACTTTTTTTTTTTTAACATTTATGTCTCTCCCTTTCTCCAAGTTTTACAACTCCACTATAAAAACTAGGCATTGCTTAGCAATTAAAGGATCCTGTTCCAAATAATTTGACAAACTTCTGAAAGAAGCACTTGAAGAGGCCCAAACAACTCAGTGCCAAACCCCTTCCTACTTCCGTGCTCAGTGGAGGAGCTGGCTGGACACATGAAAATTACAACCGTGCCACATGACTTCATAAGAACTTCTTGAAGACCCATTTAGGATTACTGTACATTACTCCATCAGTCTGCAAAGCAAGCTGTTCTTAAATGAAGAGTGGGGTGGTGATGACAGTCTCCTCATGAACGTCATAAACTCTTTATGACACTTCCATGGATACCTCCTAGCTTATTTTATAGTTCTGTCACTAAAAGCAAAACTTGCACAAATAGATTTAGGTTGGTAATACAAGACAGTAAAGCACAAAGCCTAAGAGAACCAGTTGCAATTTCATCTTTAAAATGTTTCAGTTGACTTTATGGATTTTAAAATCTACTATTTGATTTTATTGCACAGCAACAAGAACCACATGTGAAGCATGAACCCTTTCATAAAAGGCCAAATACATCCTTTTATACCATTTCTACATTGTCTTTAATTTGGAACAGTTTAGCAAAAAAGGCAGATCACTACATGAAGATATGTGCCATGGCAAGTAGCTCTAATGATTCAGTACAGATAAAGTCAGACATGTATGTTCAAAGGCCTCTCCACAATTAAGCTCTGTTTAAAGCTTTGTAGAAACTACTTTAGCACATGCAAGCACCTCTTAAAAGGCCTCTTAGCCAGGAGATTACATTGGCTGTTCACTATTGAGTACAGATCAGAAGACCGCAGGACTGCAGAACAGAGAGCACCTTCGTGTACACTGAGTATGAGTCTCATCTTCCCAGGGCTGGAATACAACTTCCACATATGTAAACCATTTTGCCTTCCAAACAGGAGTACAGCTAGGGCTCTCCTTTAGTTACATGGATTTCGGCCAATGGAATGTTTACAGAACCAAGCATTTGAGAAGTTTTATTTCTGCGTATATTCCCAGAAAGAGGGGAAACTTTAAACCATGCCTTACGCTAGCGAAGTGAAGGTAAAACACCTAAGTGCCTTTCTGCTTCCAGACATTTATTAGGCTGACTTTACAAAAACAGGCCAAATAACAGTTGAAAGTGGATGAACCAATTTTTTAAACAGTTGTTAGCAACAGCTTTCCATAACAACTTTTTCCCAGAAAATCCATCAACTAAGAAAAATTTTTTATCATCATCACCAGCTTTCAGATACATGCATAAGTAGGAGAAATATCAGTTTCTGCATCACAGAACAGAGAATACAAAATTCACAGAGACAAGACTTGGAATTTGCAGATCTACGCTGAAATCCCCGCCACTCACACTGCTGACTGATGACACCCACAGCCTCCCTGCTCTCCTCACAAAGCATCAGAGCACACATTCCCTGCCTTCAGGGCTAACACAGAAATGCCAGGTGTCAGGCACAAGGAATTAGGAAAGTAGAAATTGCTTTTTCTTTTTTCCACAACGCAGCACGTGCAAAAATTGACTAAGACCATACTTCATACAGGAAGCTCCTGCTCCAAAGCATAGGGCCTCTAACATAAAAGTCCCCTGAACTATATCTTCTTTCCTTAAAAAAAATATTATGAAAACAGCTTCTCTCAGAATTCAATACACAGTTCTAATTAAAATCTTCCATGACTTTTTGGTTTCAGACAGGCAACCGTCATGGAAAACAGCAGCATATCAGAGCACACCAAAATACGGCAACATTGCAACCATCCGAAAAGAGTCACAGGAAACAAACATCCAGCTCCTGGTCTGAACTCCATAACACTTGAGAGCAGCCCTTAGCTCCAGCTCTCTAATAATTCATCTGGTACTTATAGTCAACTGGACCAAAATCTTGATCCTGTTCAAGCCAGCAGAATAAGTCCCAAGTCCCTGCTCTTCTGTAGCTCTCTGGCCCCAGTTTAGCTTGGGGATATTTTGGTAAAAAAGATTTAAAAGTTTCAAATGTGCCTATTACAATCTATCAATAGGACAAATTTATATGTCTCCTAAATGCCTGATATTTATCATATGAAATAAGAATAATTTACCCCATATATCCATTCAGGAGCTAAATGGTTTTCCCTGGAAACACCAGCTTTATTGTGTTGTGGGCTAGAGAAGAAAGCCTTAAAACATCAGCTTCTGAATTGAATTTGGACACTTTCTGAAATAAAATCTCATCTCCCTTACTGAATTTAATAATTGATCCAAATACTTTTCTTGAAAGCTATTTTTCTTCTGCCACAGACAAAATTATCAAGAGTCCTGAATCATCCATTCATTTCTTCATTTTACACACATTTAAACTTAAATCTCATAACAGTTTAGGTCTGACGCCAAGGGGAAATGACTACACAAGTCTGATGGACTGTCAAAGAAAAAACCATCACTTTGGTCTCAGAAAACACCATAAAGTTAAAGTCTTCCCTTTAAAGGCTTTAATAAAGGCCATAGGTTTCATTTAGAAATAAAATAAATTTTTTAAAATTTAAACTCTTAATTAAATGCTGACAGTATTCCCAGTAATAATGCAAGAAAAAAAAATCCTATCAGGCTGTCTTCAGTGTACAAATTAACAGCTCTCCCTCAATGAATCAAAGTTCCCTGATAGCAATCAAGAAAAAAAGATCAGAAAAAGCACTATTTTTGGGTAACCCACACCAAAAAAAGTACTTTGCTTTACCATGCGAAAACAAAAATAAATGAGTTCTTCATCTAAATTAAAATGTCCAGCCACACCACAGCTCAAGTAAATAATACTGCTGGAAACAACAGTGTGGAATGTGAGGAAGATTAACTATTCTGTGATTCTATTAACACATTATGTGTGTAAGGCAGTGCACACACACCAGCTGCAGGGTATTGCCAGCCACAGCACAGATTCCACCCATCAGTACGGACATTCATGAGCACTTTAAATTGACTAAACTTCCGCGACTTTCAAATAACAAGAAAATTGCTAAAGGTTTTCTTCCCCCTTAACATCTTGTGTCTGATATGCCACTGTTCTGCACAGCTACACAGCACAAACAGAATTCCACTAACACATACCCATACAAGGGTAGAAGCTCTGCCAGGCTTAGAGTACTGTAGGTACAACAAGAAATTTAAAGAATTTTAATTTCTTGCCCCGCTCCTAATAATAAACATGCTTTGTACCTCTTTTAAAAGCAGACAATTTACATTACTCTTTTAATGCCACTGGCCCCATGACTCTAAATCTTTATCTGCATCACTACTCTCAAACATATTACTGACATTTAATACTTATGGGAGAGGGAAAAGTCATGACCTCTTCCATCAGGAAGTAGTTCATCACTGGATTTTATCCAAGCGGAATGTTAATGATGGTACAGAAAAATGGTTAACCATTTTTCTTTAATATAGAAAGCACCTCCTCTAAAGGATGTGTTTCCATCTTACTGTGGGAAATACACTAAGAGGCAACATATTAACCTTGGTTTGTTTGTATGAACTCTTATCTCCAAACGTCGACAAAACAGCTCTGCAATTATTCTACCTGACAGCTGAGGGATTGCTCCAACATGTCCACTCAAGACAAAGTAAGATTTAAATTGATTATGTGAGGAATGGGACCAGGCCCCTGTACATACATCCACAGGCAGCACTGAGAGAAGCTATTGGCAAGAGCACATAAGCACGCTCTCTAGACACCCTCTGCTTTGCCCAGTATCTACTACTCACCTCGATTAGGAACGTCAGAGAACACATCTCCGACTATACACTTTAGCATCCTAACAGATACAGGCATTGGCTCTGCCTCCCTCTCAGTAAAATTCCCAAGGCTGCCCAATATTTTGATGGCTTTTTTGACCACCGCACACTGACACAGCAGTTTTAGGGAACTGTAAATGATGGCTCAATGACCTCTTTCCTGAGTTTTAACTGCCAGCCCCGAGTGGAGCATCGTGAAGGCATTACCTGTGCTGCTCACTCTGAAGCTTTATCTCCTGCCTTTTAGTCCACTCACACTCATGTGGAGTTCCCTCCTCATGTGCTCTAAGAGTCAGTCAAGGCACTCTGGTAACAACACAGGTTAAGAAATGTCTGGTAATTGAATGGAAAAAATGGATGAAGGGAAATTCACTGGATTGTTCTGGTTAAAACTGAGAATTTTGTTCAGAGTAATAATAGACAATTATTTTATTATTATTAGATTGGTAAATTAGGAATTTAGACAAACTAGTCGTTTCTTTCATGCACTAAGTGACTAGGACTTGCAGTTGAAGGAATAAATTAGATTTGCTATGTCTAGAAGGCTTAAAAAAAATAAAAATCACTCATTTCTTTCCTTCTATGAAATCTCAGGAATGACGTGGTGGCATTATTCTAGAAAGTGTGAGACAAGCCACCTGTTACTATTATCATACTCTTTATTTGGCTACTATTGGGAAAAGTACAGGCCATTTTGCAAACCTCATGGGGTTCTGCTAAAAAAAGACCTCTAGCACTGGCTCCACAGCTGCTCACACGGTGAGTACCTACCACAGGCGGGTCAGTTGCTACATTCTGACTTTGGCCACACTTGTACCACCTAAAGTTAACTTCAACGGCAGCTCATACACAGCACAACACGTTCAAATACAGGTCCCATGATGTAGCTCCCCAGAAACAATAAAGCAGGAAGAACGTGACCCAATGCGTGAGATTTGGCAGCCTTTTAGAGCTCCATCCCTGCAGCAGCTGTGCCCAGAGAAAGCCAGAGCCGCACTGCCAGTGGGAGCAGCCAGCAGAGCTGCAGGGGGGTTACTCAAGAAGGAAGGATTCCTCTCCTCTGCTACTCTCTCAGGACAACAACCCTGCTCTCTCATACCCACCATGCTGGAAAACAGAGCAGAGCCACGCAAGACACTCACTAAAATTTTTAAAGTTCATTTACTTCATTTTGGAGGTCTCTTGGTCTCTCTCCATTACTCCCTTTTTGCTATCCAACTCTGATTAACAGGAAGGTGCTTTTTCAGTCCTTTGTAATAAGAAAAATGAACCAAAAGACAATCTCCTCTTTTACCATACTGGAAAGGAATTAATTTGCTCAGCTTTGAAGCAATAAGTAATTTTATGGGTGTTAAATGCAGTTAAGTCCTTATTTACCAATAGAGCTGTTTACACAAATGAAGGCAGATTACACAATAAAAATGTCCGGTTATACCCCTAAATAATGTCCAATTACAAGATTTTGCTGTTTGGAACCTATTTTGCAATACGTTTAATACTGTTGTATTACAATATATTTAAAATCTTTTGCTCTCTGAAGCATTACTGGTACAGTGTCTCCTGTATTTTAAAACTGAATTATTCAGCAATTCATTAAATAAATCAGACAAATCAGATTCTAGCACAGCATGTAGTAGAATAGACTCCAGTCACTGGTATTTATGAAGCTTTGCAATTGAAAGTAAACAGGCTTTTCCCAATGATATTTATGATCTTTTATTAATTTCACTTATATACATAGTAGCTGTTTATACAAACAGCAGCTGTCAGGTCACATTAGAAAACAATGTGTCAAAGGTATATAAGAAGGTTTTTATACAGCTCTGTATAAAATTAAATATATACACAACTTACTTAAACATTTATATTAGCAGTTATTTTTCAACAGACTGTCAAGAGGTATGGATCTTTATTAATTTAGGATTGAGTCTGTTAGTATAGCCTGAATTCACTTTATCAGCCTCCTCAAATATACCAAATTATTTTATTGCTAATGTAAATCATTCACACTGAGATGTTCTGCAAATCTCCTTTGCTTGCAAATGACAATATGATTAGACACAACAACATGTAATAATTTGGAGGCGAGAACAAATGTGTGAAGTGTGAAATAAATGCAGCAGAACACGAATCTCACATTCCTAACAGCTGTTTGGCAGTACAGCATGTGTATGTGACAGCAATGACAACACACTGTCCTCAGAGGTAATGAGACTCATTTCCCGACCAGCACAGAAATGCGTCACAGCTCCAGCGAGCCCCAGGACAGACACCGTGTGCACAAGATGCATCACTTTGGGTTACAGGAAACCAGGGAGCAGGAATTCCAACCTGCAACAGCAATTTCCATACCCAGGTGGAGGAGCAGTATTGATCTGTGTCACTACCAGAGTGGCATGATTAATCACAAGAGCTGATGTAATAAAATATTATTTCTTGCTGTTTCTAGGTACTGAAATGCAGGTCTGAGGACCTTTCTCGTCTCCTTTAGAGCAACAAGAATTTACTCTATTTTAGCAAGTAAATAAACAAAAGGTTTTAAAATAGAACTTTTTTCTTTTATCAGTTAGAAGCTGCTATCATTGCTGACAAAGAAATAGAGCAATGCAACAAAGCTGGGATGACTACAGCAGAGAAACCACCCAAGAGCTTCTAGGGGAGCCTGAGAGAACAAGGCATACATATAAAAACTACCGACAGAAAACCCAAAAGACACATCCAGCATAGAAGGTGAGCAAATGTCAAGAAAGCTTTTTTATAGTTTCTATTATCCCTTCTCTCTGATGAGCTTCTCTTGAAAACAACCCAAGAGACACTGTAAAGAAATACTAATCCACAGAAGTAACCAAGCTCTCTTAGGAGGAGCCATGCTTTCCTCCACACAGACTGTGCCTTCATGTTTGCTCTGTGGAAACTAACACCTCAGGACAGGAGAGGGACCAGGACAGTTCATCACATCCTGACACACAACAGGGGCTGTGCTGCCCTCCTCAGTTTGGCTATGAGCTTCCTATGGACCTTCTGTCAGTGTGTGGCATCAGTGGGACTGCTCAGTGAAGGGACTGTGTCTCTTTCTCAAGGACTCCTTACTCAGGTACCGCTGAGTCCCTGCTCTTGTGAGAAGGGAAATGATGCCCAAGGTGCCAGAGGTGGAGCACACAATGCACCAAAATGGATATGATTCACACTGCCTAGAAAAATCACTGGGAAGTTACCTGACTCATCAAGCAGAGAGCATGTTGGCTACAGCTCTGTATCATCACCTATTCTTTAATTTAAAATAGTACATATCTTGAAGGAAAACACCAATAATAGCAGGGTTTGTGTTTGAATCATAACTCAAGGAAGAGTATTTGTTAGCTCACAAGGTTTTACTTTCTGTTGGAATTACAGGAAACAAAAAACAAAAACAGAATGATGCATACTTATCAGCAGATAAACAACCTGGAAGATTCTGAAGGCTCAGCTTGCCAATGTATTTTTCTTATTAGCCATACACACACTCAGAATTTCATGTAAAGTCAGTATTTGATTACACATAGACCAGTGCCATATTCCTCACTCAAAACAATAAATTAAAACCCAGAATTATTCTAATAATAAAAATGTCATGCACTCTTCAACAGTAACATTAATAAAATATGCAGAAAAAACAACTGTGTATTTAACTAGGCAATGATTAAATGGCAGACAAAAATAGTTTGTATATTTTTTAAAGATACACTCTTTCTGCTTTCCAAGAACAGTTTTCAGGATGCAACATGATGATTTTTGACACCTTGGGATACCATAAGCCTGTACAGTATTCAGGCATTTCTAAATTCTCATGAAAATAAAAATAGTTGATAAGAATCATGCTTTAAAAATGTGGACATCATATTCTTTAGCTATGAAATGTTGGCTTTATTCTTCATTAATTCTCCAACAGCAGGGAAAAATAATAATAAACTGTCACTCAGCCATTGTATTTTAGGGGGATTGAATGCATTCTTAAGGAACAGATATTAGTTCTCTCCATTGCATGCTCTTGAGGGTGTGCACGGGAAGAAGGGAACATACAGAGAATGCTGAAAGGCTAATTGTTTTATGAGGGTTTTTTTTTTAATATTTTTTAAAGGAGATATAGTCTTATAAACAATTTGCCCACAATCAGCCTGTTCCACTTTGAAGTCAAGTGCCATATTTTAATTGTTTTAAAAGCTAATATCCAGTAAAACTAGTATTTATTGACAGTACATATACATGCATTGAGTTGTATTTGCAACATTTATTCTTCAGGGCAACCATCCCTCAGTCAATGCAGAAAAATGTGTACAGGCTAACAAAAACAAACAAAATATTATATAGCACACAGGATGTGGCAAGTTTCAGTCAGGAGGGCGCTTGTTATTTTTCTAGAAACTCACATAACACACAGATTTTCTGAGAGCTAATTTCTAACAGCAAGCACAGCCAAAGAAAATCAAGTGTCTTTTCAGGTCAGGGTCTTCTCCATGTAGAATGGTAAACACTGCACAGTTCTAGCCTAGAGATACAACAGTATTTCATGATGCAAATAGAAACAGTAAGAAATAGATAGAAAAACAGGACAAAAGCATCACAAGAGAAAAAATGAAATGTAGATAAATTTTATTTAATGTATATTTCTATGATTCTGATTATTCTTTCCAGATAAAAGAGAATCTAACTCTCTGAGTAAAACTGATTAAAAGGCCAAAGTCAAAGAGATCTGCAGTGGGAACATCTATATTATGTAGTTCTGTCAGAAACCAAGCCTATACATTTTCCGGCAACCACCTTGATGCTAAACTGAATGGCAAATTCTGCCTTGAACTCCAAGGCATGTAAGACTGCCGAGGCCATGCTAGCTCAGGCAAAGCCAGGACTCACAGTAGTCAGATTTTGCTTTGTGTGTCTCTTTTTGAACCAGACAAGTTAAAGATCCACTGGCATGAGGATGAGATTGCATTGGTACTCAAGGAGGAAGACCAAAGTTAAGTGTAAAGTTACAAAGAGAAGAGGTAGGACAGATAATTAACCAAAGGAGTCACAGAACACAGACTGCAGCTGGAGTGCAGAAGGGAGTCCAAAGAGAGGGAGGGACCTTCAACAAAACACTGAAAGTAATTGCAAGGCTCAGAAGAACTCAGGTGACCTGGAGTGAAGTTTTCACAGTTTAGAAAGCAACAAACACATGGCTGTTTGCTAACACAATGTACTCAGTCCTATATTTTAAAAACACTTTGTCTTTTATTTGCAGAAAACTTAATATGAAAACCAATAAGTCATCAGATAAGAATGAGTCATCACAGCAGCTACAAAAAGAACAGAAGGACAGGATTAAAAATATATATATGTATGTATCCAAAGTTAACACCCATGCACAGTAACTAACACAAAAGAACATTCATAAATTGCAAGATGTTGTCTGTGCAAGGGGCTGCAAAATAATGAAATATTGAGAAATTCCGTATGGAACAGATTTTCAAGAGAACATTGTGAAAGGTGCATCTTCCAAAAATTTATTCCATAAGTGAGAAGTACTTTTGCCTAAAACAGATTTCATCATTCCACCAGGACTCATTAGCAAAAGATTTAGCAATAGCCTGTGACATGCCCCCTTGGACAGAAGTGATTCAGTTTCACAGTGCATCCAAACCCACATTCTGCACAGGAGACAGATTCACTGTAAAGAACCACGTTGATTCAGTTACTGAGGTCAAGTATTAATTTTCTGAGACTGAAGAACAGAATACAGCAGCCACTGCCTGTGCATTTCTAATCTTTAGTCAAGCTCTCACTTATCAGTATTACTCCCTCTGAATTTGGTAATATTTGTAGAAGTGGATCCAGTCCCTCTGGATCTTATGGATCCAGATCCCTTAAGTCTTGCTGATGCTGCCGCTGACCAGCTTGGCAAACACATCTGATACTGTGGCTGTGACCACTGCACTACATTAACACAATAAGAGAACAATACAACATATGTTTTGACAAAGCACTTGTGAATAAGAGGAATCTGCAATGTATTATCCAATAAACACTATAATTAAAACCAGATATCTGTGTGTCCTTTACCCATTTTAATTAACAAACTGACAAATATGTAGCAGGTCAGAAACAAGAAGGATACTGATAAGGAATTTTCTGTAAAATACACAAGTGTGCACTTTGCCACGTTTGGGAATTTTTTTTCACATATAAAACAAGACATTGCAAGACCATACTCCAACCAGCCTCAAATGTATTCAAAGTATTGAAAGCCTCAATGTATTTCAAAGTATTAACTAAAACAGATGAGCATTTTCTTGATACTGAACTAGGATAGGAAGTTTACTTTGACCAAAACACCAAAAACTGATCACAAGTTTTTTGATCACAATGGGGAAAAAGATTTTCATTAAACATCCCACACTTACAACTCTTCAGAATTTACCAAAAGGATGGACTAGTTATTGGGTTTGTGCTTTCACCACTGCAGTAAATCCTGTCTCTCCCTCTCCTGCATGATACCATATCTTGCTCAATTTCACAGTTATAACAAAAAGTGACAGGACGTACCAGACCTTGTGCTTTATTCTGTTCAGAGGCCATTTACGCATGTGGTTTGGAAGAGATGGCCACATGGGCATCTGCAGTTCTGTTTTCAATTTTTACAGCCCTCACTGACGAGCAACATTAGATAAAAAGCTGCTCACCCAAAGTCAACTGTGTGCCAGCAACAGAGAAACAACTTGAAGGTGTTAGATAAGTGACATTTCTATTAGAAATGTCACCTTCTATTAATGGAAGGTGTATTTTTGCATTATCTAATCTGAAACTTTAATTTTGGGAGGAACAGTCAAAGCCAGTAACATCAGTACCTGGCTCTTCATCCAAAGTCATTGCTACATACAGATTTTACACTGAGAAATGAAAAAAAACCTTCACCTTTAACTGACATTTCAATAGCATTTCTTTATTAGCATGTAGTAGTGTTGGGGAAAAAAGCATCATTTCTCTATTAGCCACATGAAGGCTCCAAAGGGTTTGTGGTCTTCCAGATAGCTGACTCATCTGGCACTGCTAACTTCTTTGCATTTTTAGAACAAAAACCTCCATGTTTTGCTTTAGAATACAGGAAAAGAGCAATTTTACTCCATATCTTCTCATGGGTGAAAATAAGTGTGCAACAATAAGAAATTAATTGCTTCACTTCAGATCAAAGTTAGCTACTGCCTCTGTAGAAACAACACTGCCTACTCCAGGAGGCAGTAGTGAGGTGAGGTCCTCAAGCAAAACATTAGAAATTCTACAGCTTGCTACCACACAGCTCTTAACCCCTAAGCATAACAAAAGGCAAAACCTCTCCAAAGATCCAGAAAACTTACCCAAGTCTGACACTAAAGTTAGAAACAAACCTCTTCCCTTTAAACTCTCAATTATCTTTTGTAGCTTTTCCTCCTGAGCAGCTTTTAGTAATAAGCTGATTTTCTACACATCATTAATTTCACGTAGATTTAGAATTCTGCTGGTCTAGTTAAAAGAAACTAGAGTTTTACATTGCACTCTCTAAGAACACTTTAAAAGAAACAAAAAGGACAATAAATAAAAACAAGTCTAAAATGTCTGTAATCCCAGCTACCTACTCCAGCTCTTATTCAGTCCAAGTTTCATAATGTGCAAAGATGTAAGAGAAAGCACATATTCTGAGAAAAAGATCCTAATTCCTCTAGCCACTCTTGGACAAAGAATTATTTAGAATGGATCTCATCTTTACAGATGAGCCAAATCAAATTATAGAAATATTTTTTAAAAGTCACAATGCCTATTTTCATACTAAAAACCAGACAAGCAATACACAGTTCTCTGGCAGAAACTGTGTTTGAGAAGAATACGCATGTGCCCAGCATAATCTCCTTCAAAACCATTTCTATAAATGGTTAAAACATTATCTCTTGTTTTATTTCTGCTCCCTTGTTTTGCTGCTCTTCCTGCCAGTGTTAGACAACGCTTTTTTCTCTTACTTGCCAGCACTGAGCTAAGTGGGAGCTCCCTAATGTAAGGCTAATCACAGTGGGCCACGCTGCCTTACTAAGGAAGGGCAGAGCCTCTTTTCTGCTGTTCAGAGGTCTTGGACAACAGATTGTCAGTCAGAGGTTTCTGGCTGGAGGTACCAAGGACTGTGGAGCAGTCTTAACAAAGACAAAGTAGTTGGTCAATACTGACATTTCTGCCAGCTGTTTTAATTTCGTTATTCTCAGCGTATCAGCAGGCTGAAAGTGGCTCAGTACTGAACCTGTACCCATTTACAACTGCCTATGTCACTGGGATCCAAATGACACTAAAATCAAATGAACCACAACACCAGGAAAACACCAGGAAAAAGAAGCCTACACAACAGGGCTGTCTCACCTCTTCCCACCTAAACCTTCACGTCCAGTCCTCGGCATTTTCCGCAAATGCAGGGCAGGCAGAAGCTACCAGCACTCAGCACCTCACTAAACCCCAATGGGCTGTCTTTATTTAAAAGCTATTTCCAATATTCAAGCAAATTTAATCGTCTACTATCCCCATCAACCACAATCACTGGGAATGCCTTGAAGCCTTTTTCAAATTGATAATGTCTTTCTCAGATCGACTTCTAAACTGTGTTAGAGCAAATGTGCAAAAGTAACACCAGTAACCCAAACTTGGGAAAAGAAGATAGTCATGCACTAGAAAATGCTAACATGTTCTAGCCAACTTGATTCAAAATGAATCCAATTCAGTATTCCTATATGCTTTAGGGAACTGTTTCGTTTCTTTTACCTGAGAACATATTAACCTTGTATAACACTGTATGCTCTCATCCCCCTAAGGCAGATAAGGCTTATAAATCCATGAAAAGACTGATTAGAATAACAAAATATACTTAAGTATCAGTTTCCACCCTTGTGGGCTCTACAATAAGACAACTGGCAGAAGCAACTTCCACATGTTAGGCTGCAGGCATCAAAATTAATTATTTTACACCAAAGCTTGCCTCAAAAGGGACCACTGTAATTAGGATAATAAGCATTAGAGCGCATCATGAAATTTATGTGGGTTGGGCTTTTTTTAAAGTTTATAAATCCCTTTTGTACACAATTGTAACGTTATTGTTATTTGAAATAAAAATACAAATTAGACATTTAAAATCTTATTAAAATGTATGCAGTTAAACACTGACTAAGTGTATATAACCCTCCCACAATTTCAGACTTTATGGACAATATCTATCATTCTAAGTCCATAAATATATTAATTGCATGGATTTTAAGTACCATTAGCATTCAACCAATAGCATCATTACAGAAAGCTTCCAGCAAGGATTAGGACCTTTTGGAAATAAAATTTAATTTGCAGGGAAGGTAATAACATTTTAATCTATCTCAATGTATTAAAAATGAAAGGCAAAAATCAGCTAATATTGGTTTTGAACACTGGAGACCTGTCCCACGGCTGCCAGAAACTAAAATAAATCCATCGATTGCAGAGTGTAGAACAGGCTATGAGTGACCTGGGGCCCCAGCTGGGGAAGTGCACTCTGTGCTGCACTCCCGCTGCTGCACAGGAGGTGTGAGCCCCCGCACCTTTCCATACTCTCACCACCTCGGCTGCGGCCCCTAAGACAGGAAACAGATGCTGAGGTGAAAGCAGACAGTGCATTGATTGCTTCTTTTAGGATTAGCATTAAAGTGAGCAATGTATAACATTTAACCCTCAGCTCCTGCTCCTCCCAATCAGCCACCAGCACACTGCACAATGACAGAAAAGAAGGATTTTGCCTTGAGCCAACAGAACACTTGACTTTGTAGGAACAGCATATATTAATCTTGCTCCTGTTTTTTGGATGTGGCAGTTGTTTGCTTTCAAAAGTGCTACAAGGCAACATTAGGTTGCTGTTGTCAGATACCATATTTATGACTACATCTCAGACTCGATTTATAAAACAATTTGTTAACATATCAAAATTGTTGCTGGTACAAGGAAAAATTTTGAAGGCTAGTTCTGCATATAATCATTATGAAATTCGTGGTACTTTCTCTGAAATTTAGGTTTGTTAGCTCCAGGCTCCAAGTAATTTTTTTTCCAATTAATTACTGCTTTCCTTCTTAATTTTCTCAAGCATTTTGGCTGTCACTATATGTGTGATTTCCTCCTTCAGATTGTTTCATAGCATCACAATTAGCATTAAAACAGATATTGTTTTTCCACTCAGAACCTGATATGTTTTTGAAGAGAAGCTAACAAATTTTTCCTACTTTCCAACCCATTGTAAAGCCTAATTAACATCTGTAAAGTGCTCCAATGTCTTAGATACAGACAAAGTAAGAGTAGGAAAAGAGTTTTTATCACTGATTGTAGATTTCTTTGGGAAGAATGGGAGGAGGATTCTTGTACCAGTTTCTTTGCATACTCCTTTCCAGAAACATTAGAATAGAAACATTACATAGCATAAAATTTGACAAAAGATCACAGTTTTATTACTAAGAACTGTGACATGTTCACTGAAATTTAGAGAGCGGACAAACATGCTGCAAGGGCTGCCTGAAAGAAGGAAAACTCCACCGAGAATTTAATCTACCACTTACCATTGCTGAAATAATGGCTGATAACACAGATCCCAGTAGCTAATCACACTGCTAACATCCCTTTCCACATTAGTTTACACGATTTCTGTGAGCCATTGCTGTACCCATCATAATTGTTTATGTTGCCTTTCAGGACACAAAGATTTATGTAACCCAAAGCTAAAGGAAACATTTTTGTTAATGTCAGTGGATAAGACCTCACACAAAATGTGCACCTAGACTGTCTTGAGCCAGCAGTTACCAAGCTCTCATGCACAAATTTCAAAAGGGGAACTCACAAAGGTTTCAGGACCAGTATCATAATCATGTCATCTAGGGATAAAACCAACCTCAAGTTTATGTGCAGATGAACTAGAGAATTTTAATTGACAGAAATGTTAAGCTTTGAGGTTTTGGGGGTTTGGTTTTTTTTATAAAGTGAAAAAAAAGACAACAGTCTGAAGACCAGAAGACACGTTTTATTCCACGTGTATATGAGAGGAAACAGGGAGGCAAACAAGCAAAGCATGGGTGATTACACCACAATTATCAACATCATTGAATACAAGGAAGATAATCTTGACTGTGTAAATATTAGTCAGCAAAACAAGTGTGTTTAGATTTGTCCAAAATGAAAGGAAGCAGTGCTTGCAGTAGTTTCTGGCTTACAGCAAGCCTCACATTGTAAATGTTTTGGAAAAACTTCTGTTGACCAAACCCTGACTTGTTCAGGGCTTTCCAGTAATCACTATAGAGCAGACTTGCTTGGAAACGAAGTGTAATGTATCAGCTCTGGTTTACTTTAGAATCTCTTTGTAGCATATAAGAGATCCTGACATACCGAAGACCAGCTGAACATTGTGATCCATGCTCTCATACCCATCTGAATGTGGATGACTGCCATTACCACACAGAGAAAAACAGGCTCTAAAACAGGTGAGAAGCTTAAAAATGGGGGAGGGGGGAGGGAGGGGAGGGGAGACAATTCCTGGACCTGTCCAAATTGTTGCTAAATTTTAGGAAGCAGAATAGGACAGCAATTGAAAGAACAGTAAGACTGCCATAGCAGCAATGCTTATATTTTTTTCCAAGTTGGCAGCAACCAACTTCAGCACACAGAAAACACAGCAGTCATTATAACTGCATACAGCTCCTAAATTTGAACAGAGAGTACAAACCTACAAACACTGACCAAGGCCTCTCTTCTAAACTCTGAACACAAACCAGTAGTTGGTGTTTCTGTAGGGAAGAATGCTACTGTATAAAGCACTAGAACAGGTTGCCCCGAGAAGTTGTGGATGTCCCATCCCCAGATGTACTTGAGGCCGGGTTTCATGGGAGGTCTGAGCAACCTGCTCTAGTGAAAGGTGTCCCTGCCCATGGCAAGGGGGTGGAACTAGGTGACCTTTAAGGTTCCTTCCAAACCAAACCATTCTATGGAAGCATTTTACAACACAAATCATCAGTATGGCAACTCCAGGCCCTTACAAACGAGTACAATTAGTTTGTGTAAGAAACATACAACCCTACTGCCTCTGATAGCAAGGTCTGGACTTGATAGCAAATTGTACTTCCTACACTCCCACATCCTAAGATCTCATTCACCTGGTTAACACTACACAAGTAGAGTACAAGCTGTCTAAAAAGGCTGATAGAAAACTCATTTTCCTACCACCTACCTACTGCATTCTCACGGCTCCTGACAAGTTACCAGTCCTTTTCCTGACATCACTGTCTTTCAAATGCACATCAATTAGTGAACCACCATAGAAAATTGGCTTTTGCCATTCTTTTAATGCTACTTTTTGGAAATACAACTGCAATTTATATTCTTAATCACTAGCTACATTTTAAGTTTCCAGGCACATAAAAATTTTATAGCAATTACTTCTAAAAACAACCACTATAGTGACCACAGTAGATTTCATTAATTTCCACATTTCTTAGCTGGATCACCACACCCATTTTTTTCTCCAAGTGCTTGTGCACCATCTGAGTGTTTCTCTTGTATTGACCATATTTAAGGAAAGAGTTTCATTACGTTCCTGCAGATCAGCCACAAAACTTAATGACTGGATGCCTTGCTGAGGGAATGGTTTTTCACACATCCTACAAGCAATATCAAAACTCTCCAAAGTCAGATGCATGTTTATATTTCCATCAGCCACCTACCTTTTTAATGTACTTATTTGCCCACTCTTGAACAGGCATTTCATCCTCACCTCTTATAAAGCCTATTTCTTTTCAACTGCTTGACCTCAACGTCATTGCTTCTCTCACCCAAGTCCTGCAGCTGTAGCTCCTAATTATCCAGCTGAAGTTCTGCCCATTCAGGCCTCTCATGAGCCCAAGAATTTAACCCTGAAGTGGTCCTTCCATTTTTCTGCAGCTGACAACAGTTACTCTCTTTAATGAATCCTAGTTATGACTAATTTCTACTTCCTCTCAATTTTCGCTATCAGAATAGGCCCCCACCAAGTTCCTCTCTTCTTTTGCTTTCAGTCTTTCTCCTAAAGCAAGGCCTGTGGATGCACCTTGGTGAGCTCATTGCAGCTTAGCTCCCTCTCCCACCTTTCCACAGCTACATCAGATACTTCGCTAGGTTCTTTCATTTCCGTTCCTTATTCAACAAAACAACATGAACCAATTTGCTCTGCTACATTTTAAGCTTCCAGAACACACTCTTATCACTTGCAAAAGAAAATCATCCATCCAGATGTTCCACCAGCTGGGACTCTATGCAGTGTGACAGGGCTCATCAGACCTAACAAATACCCCAGTCCAAGCTAATTAGTGACAGAAGTCAAACATTCACCTTCCCCAGGTGAGAGTTTCAGTAGTCGGATTCAAAAACCAGGCAAATCCTGCCCATGGCTCTTGGAAACTGTTGGGTTTTCTTTATCTACTCACATAGTCATGGGGTTGGAAGAGTGAGCCTGCCCTCTCCAGGGGCAGGGTGTTGACGTGCTCTAGCTAACATCTTCCAAACCCTTCCTGTAACCTTTCACACACTGAAAACACTCTTGTTCCTCAGTTGCCATCTCAGTGTCCTCTCATTGTATTTGAGCAGAACTCTGGATTCGTAAGCATTCATTCACCTTGTGAAAATCTTCAGACAAAAGCTGCCATGTGAATCGCCTTTTGGATGTGGTAACTGAGCCATCTCCGTTCTTCGTTCACACTTACCCTATTGGGTTAAATGTGTATTTCTAGAATAATGTATCTCTAATCCAAATGTTTGCCTGCAAACTGGTGAGCTGAACACGTTAAAAAAAAGTACTTCAGGAATTTCCCACATTTTCTATAAAGCGGCATTTAAAATGAACAAAAACAAACTAAAAAATCCATGAGCTCTGGGCAGTAATTCCGGCATCCCAGAGACAAAACGTGAAAGACATCAGATAGCTGTTCACACCTTTTTTCCTTGGAATCATGTCATAAGGAAAAGGAACACGGAATATTCATGTTCATATAACCTTTGTGTTTAAAGGCAGGAGAATTACACATTGACAGAATTCGGGTGTTTGAACACACAGTTATTCTTTCTAGAAACGTTCGGGGTTTATGGTGAGTTCTTTTTCCATTTATATTTTATTCTCGACCAATTCCACCACTTTTTTAATAAAATAATGTTTTAAATAAAATCCTGTTGCTATTTGTTTCTGCCAATTTTGTTCTACTGAATTCAGTTTTGCCTGCAGCAGCACTTCAATTCTGACATAACTTTCACTAGTAAGGCCAATTAACTCTCATGATACCGCTTTCCCTCAACCTAAACAGAATTAAGGGCTTCCCTCAAAGCAGATTGTTTTCTTCTAAGCCGTACTTCAGGTGATAAAGGAATGTAATTAAAAAAAACCCAAAACAACACAACAACTCTACCAAAATAAAGCCAAACAATGCAAAATCAAACAAACAAACAAATCCCTAGCATTTACAAGAAGGACTCAGAAAGACTCTTGGAGATACTGGGGCTAGAATATTGTAAGCATTGAGATTCCAGCAAAGTTATTAGAAAAAATGGTCAAGGAGAGAAAAAAACATAATAAAAAATTCTGATTTGCTGAACCTCTGGATCAGGACTGTGTGTTCTTACTCAATGAGCAAAAAGATATCCTAAATTCTTAACTATGAGTTCCTATTATAACATCCTACTGTACTTTGATGAATTCTTGCTTTTAACAGTGTTTCCCCACTACAAACAAGCTATAGACACCTATCACTAAAAACAGGAAGAAAAATGCTAAATAATACTTTTGTCATTTTATTTTACAGATGTTACCTCTGTGACCTCTTTATAGTAAAGAGATTGTATCTCCAAGAAAGGACACTGCCACCAAGCGATAACACTCCAAGCCATTTTCTTTTCATTTATCTTAATTTAATACATCTGGAGACAAATACCTGACACTGATATTTGCTACCAATTTTCAACCTGAATCACCCTATATTAGGCTTTAGGATTCAGCTATGCACTTTTCTCAGCAATAATAGAGAAGGAAATGCAGAGCACTTCAAAAAGTAATTTAAGAGTCACAGACCTTAACGGTCCTTTAGGATACTGGAGTACTATAATAATAAAATAAAAACAAGAGGCTTTTTAAATTGAGAATGCAAAGAATCAGCCAAAGTATCTGCTTGTAAATTGCTGTTCTTCATTCTCCTTCATTTCCTGATTATTGTAGGCTTTTTTACAGTGCTAATGATCTTTCCAAATAGCTCTTAAAAACAAACAAATAAACAAACTCTACGCTTTTACTTTATCCAGAGCACACAAGCAGGAGAGATACCAAAACAACACACAGAGCTAGACAAATCCTCTAAGATCTCCCTCAGTGAAGAAAGGGTCACAGGTGCAAAGGCAGCAACATCATGAGGAACAAAAAGCAGACAAACACAAATAACAGGGGAGGAAAAGGCAACAAAAGAGAAGGGATGTGATCACTGCTAAAGGGTGGAACATCTTTTCCAAGAGACAAAGTAGCAAGCTGGTTGCAGAATGTCTCCTAATCAAGATGCCTACGGATGAAAGTTTAAGGAATGCACCACCAGGTCCTGCTTTGCCCTGGAGCAGCCTGCCCAGGAGCGATGTTGTCCTAATATCCAGAGGCTGACCACTACGAGACGCCAGCTTCTGAAGCAACCTACAGCCAGCACCACCATTCCTGTTCCATCCCTGCTTCAGACACAGCATAATAAACACAGAGAACATGACAAGATTCTTTTCCCAGCTATGAAAACCTCTCCTTGGGTGCTTCTGGTAGTCTGGTATAGAGAAGCAGACTCCCACCCTGCAAAGCATCATTTCATAGTTTGAAACCTATTGCACGCGATCTACCCGAAAAGGTAACAAATGTTCCTCCTCCCATCTCTGTGACTTTCTTACATTCTGGGTCCTGTGAACTATCCAAGCTTGCAGTGAAAGTGAGACCTGCCAGATGTGTCAGATAACTCTTGTCCTGCCAGCTTCTCCACATGCAGCTCTGGAGAGCTCACTGCAGTTATAACTTCCAGGTAAGCAAAAGCCTAGTTTTTCTTCCTACTACCATTTCACTCCCAATTAGAACTGCCTTTTTTT
The DNA here is from genome assembly GCA_013397725.1 of Rhagologus leucostigma. Classification (NCBI taxonomy): domain Eukaryota; kingdom Metazoa; phylum Chordata; class Aves; order Passeriformes; genus Rhagologus; species Rhagologus leucostigma. Next base: position 2,058,830 of record VZTD01003959.1, read on the forward strand.
TTTAACAAGCCTACAGAAATAAATAGGAAAATTAGAAAACAATGTAAGTTCTGTGAGAGAATGCTGTGTTTTGGCTCTAAAAAAAAAAACCAGAACAAAGTACAGTCTGCCATCTCACTTTGCTCAGATACAAGGCAAATTACCAAGAATGTTGCTGATTCTGTGAATTGATAAAGAGTTATTATATTACATAGCTACACTTTCCTGTACGGATTCTCTTTCTTTGGCTTAATGTAATTAAACCAGAACAGACATTGTTTGCAGTCGACTTGCCCTAATGCTGAAGTAAATGTCTTGTGGTTATAGCCCTGTGCACAAAGTTAAGACTCAAACGCTGCAAAAGAAATAACAGTTCTTGAAAAGCATGTGGAATCTTGATGCCTATAAAGAGTTTGTTGAAATATGAACAAAGACATGTACCTGGCACTTACAAAGAGAGGTTTATAGGGTAGTGTCTACTCCCTAAGATTTATGTTTGCTTATGTTTTAGAGTTAACATGCCACAACAGGGAGGTAATAAGTATGTTCTTCACCAATTAAAGCACTCTACATTCCTTCAGTGCTACAGCACTGTTCCAGCTGGGCTGTGTCAGCTCTTCCTTCAGAAAACGTATCCAAATGCTTGCAGATAGGTCAGGAGAACATACTGTGGAATGAATATAAACTGGGAATGGCAGCAACATAATCTGTTTCCCATACTCTTCCAAAAATTAAGTTTACTGATGAAATGTGTTCATAAATACCGCCTTACTCTCTGGTTACCTGTAGGAAGCACATATATTTCATTCAGTACTTTTCTAAAAGGATATGTCCCTGTTAGTATTTTGATTTTAGCAGCATTTCAACACATTGACATCACGCATTAGATGACTTCAATATCTAATGACTGCTGACTGCACCATCTGACAGGGTGATCCTGACCTTTTCAGAGGAGAAAATTAAGGACATCAGTCATTATGACCAGAGTTTCCCCCATAAGCCTAGTAGTCCAAGCTCCTGTTAATAAGGGATAACCACAAAAATGCAAAAATGTACTTCAGAGAAAAAAAATGTTTGCATGGCAGTTATAATACACAACATGCTTTTTTTACATATGTTTGTGTACAGAGAATACAGGTACGTTTATATAGATATGTTTACATATCTATACATTTTTATGTTTCTTTGTAGATGCACTAAGAGAGGCTTTAGGAAACTGTCATTCAGCTTATATAATTCATGTTTTCTAAAGAGTAAAGCATTCTAAATGTTACTCTTTGGTGTTAAAAGCTTCACAGTATAAACCTATTCAATAAAAACACTTTAAATAATAATAAAAAATCCTAATAACCATTCTGTGATCCTCTGGTGGCTTGTTGTTCTCATCCTCATATTTACATTGTTCACTGTCAATAAGCTAAGACAGCCCCTTGCAATAAACTAAACATCACAGTAAACAAGCTAAAGTCATCTCAATTATGAACAAACTAACGTGTTCTTACCGTTTATTAAGGTTGCCTAGGAACTACTTCTTACTTTTTTGAAAAACAGCCAATGTCTGGATAAACAGTCCAGCCCCCAAAATGTGCAGTGAAAACAGATAACATCTGAAAGCCATGAAACCAGAGTGCCAAAGGCACACCCTGGCCTGGACTGGCTGTCTGAGAGCACTGAGATAATGGCTTACAAGTAGGGATGACAGCATGGCCTGGCCAAGATTTAAACAAAAAAAAGCAGCCACCTAAAGTAGACTGCTAAATCATATGTAATCCTACAGAGATGTCCTTTGCACTATTAAAAACCAAAATTAGCACAAATAGCTAGGTCTTCAAGACATTCATTAATTGTGAAAGAAGAAAACTCCAAGCAGGCAGTTAGCCCCACTAATCAGTGTTGTCCCCCCACCTGCCGCAGCAGCACTCCCCATGTTTCTTACGCAGTCCCAACGTTTCTCTTGGCCCTCCACCCTCTGTGACATGTAGCGAGTGGAGGGGCAGGGAGAAAAAGGACCGCAGCAGTGTCATTTCCCCCAGTCACAGCAATCCAGAGCTCTGGCAGGTGAGAGGGGAGCTCCTGTGTGGGCCAGTACAGAGCTGGCAGCTCCTGCCACAGCCTATCCACCCAGTAGCTCTGCCAGCTCCACAATGAAGGGACTTCCAAACGTACACTCCATGTGTGAAACTGTAAATCTCTGAGGGATTTTATGCTATGAAATTTGGATCAAAACCAAAGTTCTGGATCCAATGCAAACATTCCAAACTGGTGGAGTGTCTGAAAATTGCAAACTTATCTAGATTCACAGGTTTGGAAAAAAATTGCAAATGCCAATCTTACATACTGGGAATTTGGCTTTTGTTTTTCAGATGGTAATAGACCACGGATACTTGCTAAACTATTCATAGGAGTCAGGAAAGTAAAAACCACCTTCAAAAAAGATGTTATAGATCCAAGGTAATTATTCAAATTTGGATTTTTATGCCAATCACCTTCTATCTGAACAAATATTTCACATGCACTGAAACACTAAAAGCAAAATTCCCAGTAATTGTGTCCGTACAGTGATAGAATCATTCTGGTTACGTAAGTTCCTTCAATCTTTCAGTGCTGTCTTTCTAACAGTAGACATATTCCTTAGTTTTCATGGTGTCCTAATAACATAGCACACATAAACACATAATCATATATTACATTTACCACAACATGTATAAGATTTAAAGTATCACCTTTCAAATCAACCCAGTCATTCTAGGCCTGTCTTTTCCAAACCTTTCCCTTCACAAAAGAGGCCAACTATTTGCTCCAGTTCAGGAAAAACACGTTGAAATGTGAGTAATTCCTGAAAAATAGTAGCTCCCATCTTCTAACTATTTTTACATTTTGTATTAGGTACTAATTGCCTCCATGTTTTGCTCTGCCAGGACATTGTACCTACTCCCTCTAGAGGTGTGAGTGGTGACATAAGGCAATGAAGACTCAAGCTCTTTGGTTCTGTAGCTCCTACACACCTTTTCAGCAGCACACTGGGCACTTTGATTAGCTTTTGATTAAAGTGACAGATTTTCGAGGCAGGGTTTTGTCTCCAGTAGATCAGGTACTACTCCATACTTGAAAATTGGCACCTGTTTCTAACATTATCAGCCTAGTGAGTACTGGAATTTAGCTGCTTTTTATCTCACTGTATAAAATGTTTGCTCTATTTATAATAATTTGATTAGAAAGTGCTGAATCTCAGACCACAGTGCTTTGCAGATAGCACTGTTGGGAGGCTGAGGGAGTAAGGAGACTGAATTTCCACTCTGCCATAAGCATTCTGAGGATCTTCAGCAAGATAATGAGTGATTAAACAGCCTAATTCCCCTGTAAGGTGACGATAATACTTCTGCCCTCTCTGTTCATCCCACAGGAATTGGGTAGGGCTAGGCTGATGAGCAATATGTGCCTGGAACCACTGGGTGTTCAGCCATAGCTCCAATAATTATCATCCCCACTCTGAACTGCTCTGATGAGAAGGGGAAAAACTTACAGTTTTGTGTAGAGAACCAAAAGACACTGCTCAGTAACTCTGTGTTAAAAATATCGTCTTTTGAGCAGCGGTGGTGCTAATATCCACAACGTCTGCCTCTCCGGAGCTATGGAAATTTACGTTATTTTTTTTTATGACGAGGTACAGAACCAAAAAAACCCACCAAAACTCCCTGCTAACTAGAAAATAGTGTTTTCTCCAAACAGTCTGCAGAGAGAGGAAAACCCATTTATTTGTGCTTCTGTTTAGTTCAAAGAACACACTAGATAACATCAGGAGGGTCTTATAGCTGTAATTCTTGGTAAATTTACAGAATTCCAGATGTAAATCTGACCTCTAAATCTTTCCACAGTTACGCTGGAGAAGAGAGTCCTTCACATAGTAATTATCACTGATAGCATTGCACAATTTCCATTAAATTTTAATCACAATTATTAGGGTCAACAAGAAGTAGAGGCAAGCTCAAACACCAATCTCTGTTTCTCCTCTTGTTGCAAAGTATAAATGTGGTTTTATGGATACATACTCTATTTAAGTTTACCACAATTGGAAGTCTTGTTTGTTGTTTTGAGAAAAGACATTTCAAAAATTACTAATTACACATTAGTCCACACCCATTTTTCAGAGGTGATTAAGCAATGCAAACATCTTGCTTTACCATAACTGCTCCCTTTTCCAGAAACTGATAATTTTATGATCAGTTAAAAATTAAATGGGATCGTTCTTTTGACCTACAAGAGCCTTACATCATTAACATGTCAAGAGGAAGTGCCTAAACTGTCCTTTTCTACTGCACTATAAAGGAACCACATAGACAGTAGTCACAAGTTTTATAACTTAGATTTCTCTATTTCAGTACTTAATACGGTCCTTTCAAATTTTAACTCCATTCTACTCTGAACATAGTTTTTACATAAAGGTTGCTTCAACTGAGATGAATTTACTCAAAGGGAGGGTAAATGAAGGGCTACAATGTGTTCCCCACTAACAGTACTCTGTTCACACGTAGCATCACACACTAAGAACAAATCACACAGTCTGTCCAGATGTACTCCACTATCATCATCACTGCTTCCAGCTCTAATGAATTTAAACATGCTTCCTTTCACAGAAATAATTTGTTGGTTCAAATTCTGCTTTTGTAAAACCTGAAACGTAAATGATGATATTCGTTTGGCATTGTGTGGAGATCAGAGCTGAATCTCAAACAAGCATGACAGTCAGTGTTGGAAATGGGAGCCAAACTTCACAGACTTTGGATCATGACCACGTTCAGCATTGACTGTGCTGCGCCAAATTTCATAAAAATAATCTTTTGAATGGCCCAATCTGTGTAATACTATATTCAATGGCATGAATCATTTTATAAAACACATTTTAAATATAATATTTTGTTGCCAGGTCCCAGAAATAATATGGCCATGATTGTGAAGAAGGGGTGAACATTCACAGGCCAGATTTAAGTGGCAAACCCAAGTTAATTGACATCTGTGTCTGGGATAAAACCAAACTATTAAAAAGTAAAGCCTACAAGTCTGAGGGAAAAGGGCTGATTTTCAAAGCACAGCAACATGTTTGATGAATAAAGACTTCAAATATCTGCCTTCTTACAAGTGCCAGGCTTTTCCTCCAGCCTGACATTTCTTGGAGGTACTCAAAAGATGGGTCTTCTTGGCTCTCCCTGCTCCAGTCAGGTGAAAGGCATCATGAGCAGAGTAAAAGGTTCCTTTTCAAGAGGCCTCTTCATTCATTTAAAAAACAGCAGATTTTTGACAGAAGTACAACAGAAAAAAGAGGAAAGTAAAGAAAAAGAAGGATACACTAGAAGGAAACACATAATGTAGTTAAAAAAACCCTTATTGCTGCCTGCTTTAATATTAAACTGCACAATGAGTCCAGCAAAACACGATCTACTTTACTACCAGTTTGGACACAGATTTTGCCTACACGGGAAGAGAGATAACCGCTTTTAAGAACTGCCAGTCCAGAAGCACCTCCTGTGACTATGCAGATGGAGTAGCACATGTGCAGCAAATACAGCCTCTTTCTTTTAAAGACTTTTTTAAGAGTTCATGACATTAAGTTCATTTGCTTGAAAAATCCTAGAAAGTCTTCAGAAGAACAGGAAATATCTTTCAAATTATAGTTCTTTCCAGTTATTTTTGGTAGAGCTGACCCTGTGGACTGCAGAGATATGTGAGCACAGTTTAGGGAGCCCAGCCCAGCCTGAGGGTGCTGCCTTGCCAGTGCCTGGGCTGGGCTGTCTCCATTCTTGCTTCCCAGCAGTGCAACACCCAGCCCTTGCTGCTGTGGAGATCCCTGCCTCAAAACCAGGCTGGTATCTATCACAGAAAGAGCTCTGGGAGAAGAGCCAGGGGTTTGCATTTATCTGGTGATGGGACAGGTTCACCAAGCAGGGATTCACAGACAAAGAGGAGTCTAAGTCTCCATCCCTTCCCTGCCCGCAGAACCACCTAATTTTACTTCCCCGTTAGCAATGGCAGCTGCCCACACAGGGCTGGATGCAGAGCTGAGGGCAGGGCTGGAAGCAAGCCTGGATGCAAGGCTGGACTCAGGGCGTGTTGCAGGGCACTTGTTGTACACCCACTGCCCAGAACAATCTCTCTGCAGTCTGGTCCCAGCCTAGTCTTGCTGGCACCTGCAGCTCCTGCACTCCAAGTCCATGACACATGTTATATATGCCACTGAATTCAACAGTCCAAACCCCCAAAGCACTTCATGTTAGACAACATGTTGTTATTGACCAAACACAACCAAGTCTACATATAAAAATAAGTACATAATTGCCGTATTTTGTAAACTTTGGAAAATGATGTCACACATTTCTCCTTCCGTTTAGCTTCTTATGCAGTTAAAGCCAAAAAAGAAATCTACTATTTATCTATCAAAATCAAACCAGTTAAAATTCAAAGTGTTGTGGAAATGCTGAGATTTGAAATATTGGCTTCTTTAGAATCTTCATATTTTCCAGCCTCCTTTTTTTCTGTATGCTATGATGATTATAAGGGATACAATTAAAGAATACCAGCTGAGGAAGACTAGAAGTTAAAGCATATAGCTTCCTGGAAAGAGATTAACTATCTTAATTGTTCACAGACCTCATCAGAAAAAAATAATAATGTAAATTTCCATAGCTCTGGAGAGGCAGACATTTTGGATATTACCACCACTGCTGCTCAAAAGTCTGCAAATGACCTCCCTTGCTTGTCCCAAAAGACATTTCACTCTCTCCTGCTCTCTCCTCCTCTCACACACACAAACACAGATTACTCTGCTGGCCTAAGCAAAATGTTCTGGTCTCACATAGAGAGTGGATGACAACAGTAATATACATTCCTATTCCTACAGCAGAAGCTAACATTTTTCCTACAGCTGAAAAAGTTTGGGATCTAGAGAGAGGCAGTGAGAATTACAACGTATCTTTTTCTCAACATTTTATTTCCTTAGTATTTCCCAGTAACTTTCATTTTTAGTAGACCTGAGAGAAGAGAACACACTCTGAAAACACAGTTCGTCATTGACAAAAGCAGATAAAAAATTCTAAATCACAGATGCACTGGCCTGGGATCAATTCTAGACCCCTTTTCTCGGAAAATGTTTAGAGATATATAAACAGGATGAAACTGAAATACTTTTATGGCAGCAGGAGAGTATTTTGATAAGACACGTTCCTAAAAAATAACTTTTGTAAGTTTTCTTATCTTCAGGCAAATCATCAGTTTTGCTCACATCAGATTGTTACCAAGACATGTCCGGGTTTCCAGTAATTCTACATCTGAATTACCAATATTCTTCTAAGCAAATGCACAGATATATTCTATGTGCAACATTCCAGTCTATTTCCTGAAAGAATCAACAGTGGGAAAATGCATCAGAAATACATACAAAAGAAGACAATGAAGAGACCCTGCATGCCACAAATCTCACAGCCTGTGGTGCTTTCCTCAAGCCTGGCTCTTGATGTTCAGATGTGTGGGGATCTATGTAAGAAGGATCAGATTTCAACAAAGAAAATAACTTTGTTCTTCTTGTTCTAGCAAAAAGAAATATCTTGAACATTTAAAAAACCCACAGCCAAAATGTTCAGATGTGAATCATTCCAAACATATTACTAAAAAATAAAGGGTTTTAAAGGCAACGTAATTTTGAGTTCCCAGAGAAGATTTGTTTTAAACTATTTATTCTCACTAGACTACTAGCAATTTTAATAAATATTGCTGTTAGGAGAGCTATTTATTTGATTTCATAGCAATCAAATTGCCCAGTCCAGTCACCTTCTTAATGACCGCTCTTTGCTCCAGCACAAGCAATAGAATGAAATCTGCTCCCTGAAACCCTTTCCACATTACAGACACCTCAATCAATTCTGGTGGGAAGAAGCCTCTTTATTTACAGCAGTTCAATGAAAACAGAATTCTAGTCATCAAGCTGCCTCTTATTCACTGGATGTTCCTGTAAATCACATTTCTATAGTGAGTGCATGTTGCAGTACTCATCACTTTACAGTTTGGTTGTTGGGATTCCAGACACAAAACTGCTGGAAGTGAAGAGATTTTCCCAAAATTACATTAAATTACATCTCTCTTATACATACGCCAGAGATGGACTGAACTCAGCAGAGAGAGGCAGACCCAAATTCCATTTTACATGCATCTTTTAAAAAAGAATCTTTTTCAAAGAAGTTGTTGTGTTTTTTCTCATTTTATTCTGGTTTAAAATATAGTTATCGCCTACTTTTTCCATCCTTTCCTGAAGAGAAGAGATGATAGAATGCAATAAAGGGCACAACCGATCTCAGGCAGTGATTCACACACACAGAGGCATTGTAAGTAGCCAGTGTTTGATGCTGACATCAGGATTCGGTTTTAGTTCCTTCCGCTCTGTGAGAACTGCAAGCCCTGCAAAGGCCACCTTATGGAGATCTCCTGCCCACCAGCTCTATCCAGCAGGATCTCCCAGAGAACCCACTGAGGCAGAAGTGGGCAATAGCTGCCAAATACATTGTTACTCAGTAGAGTTTGGGAATCAGTCACACGCGTAGAAATTGTTTGGATGGCAAAAATGTGTCCCATATGTCAAGAGCACCATGTAATAAAACCAACAGCGTACATGGGGATACACAGCACACTGCTGCAGCCAGCTTCAGGTGTTGTACAGGCCTGAATAGTACTTATAGCAAGTGGTTTCTAGTCCCTGTCACGATAAATCTGTGAACACGCACATGGTTCATCATTAGAAGATCTCTCAGCAGGATCTCTCTAGAGAGGAAGCCAACTACAAACTCCCCCAGTGGCAGGAGGGCAGCGTGTTGCCAGTATAGACTGCTTCAATGCTGGCTGCTGTTCTGATGAAAATGCAGATGATTTTTCTTGTCACGACATAAAAAAGATCAGGGCGAAAGATTATGTCACAGGTTAATTAGTGCCTCCATGTAATACACTCATGGCGCATCAGACACAGCCTGGAATAACTGAATTTGTGCAATGTGCCAGAGTTCTGCATTTCTATCTGATTTCTATCTCTGATTTAACTAACAGATTTTTCAAAAACAAATTATAGCCAGACAAGACCTTACTAATTATACGTCAGATGCTGAAAAGCAAGTTGTTCTTCCGCAGAATCCAAAAGTTTCTTCTTGATTTGCCTCTCCTACCACTATGACTAAAGAGACTGCAATTATTCTTAGTCACAATGAAGTTATACTGCCAACCCTTGAAGGATATTGCCAGCCTAGATCATGTCTTTCTTAAGAGAGCCTTCAAAAACACACTAGGTATATTAAAAGACTAGGAAGGAATCTACAGTTGTGCAGTTTCTGCCGGAAGCTTTAGCTCTGTCCATAACTATGGTGTGATTACCCTAAAATGAAACATACTTCTGAAATCCTGTTCTTGATGAGCATGGCAATCTCAGAAAACCTGCCTTCAAAGTTGTTCCCGGTCCTGTTTACCAGATCAAGAGAGAAACAAACAAGCAAAATCCCTCATACACAAAATCCTTCCTTTAAATGACAGTTAGCAATGACATGAGAAGTCCTCCTAGAACATGTATTCCAAGGGGGTTTCTTCTGTTTCCTCTCCCCTCTACTCCCAGAGAATAAAATTTGCCAGATTTATTATGGCAATTATACGCTTAACTTCATTAGTGACCATCGGAACATTTCAGTTGTGCTCACTGGAGACCAGAGGGAGTCCTAGAGAAACTGGGAATGTTTGTACAGCACTCGCGACCCCTTCGCCTGGAAGCTGGAGGCAAAGGGAAGGAAGGGGGCCTCCCATGCTCATCCCCATCCCCGCAGCCTACGCTGCGCTGGCGGCCGCACTTCCCGCAGCAATCCCAACTCCCCGGGCTGGCTCTGCCCCGCGCTGCCCAGCGCCAGCTCCCCCTTCCTGCCCGGCACCCCGCGGGCACCCCGGCGCTGCCGGCCGGCTCCGCAGCCGCGACGGGCGGGGACGGGCTGGGAAGGAGGGGAAGTGGGAGGGAGCCGGGTCAGAGGGGTCCGTCCCGGGAGATGGGTGGGGAGAGGCGGCAGGCGAGCGGGGCTGTGCCGCAACGCCCCTCGCTATAAACGGAGGGGCCGCGCGCGGAGCGGGAGGAGCGGTGCGGCCGGCAAGGAGCGCTCCCGGAGCTCAGCCCAGCCCAGCCCAGCGAGGTGCGCTGCGGGCGCCGCCGGGGCTGAGCCACCCCCGCCCGGATCCAGGTAAGCGCGTCCCGGCCGGGCACCTTCGGCCAGGGGCAACCAGAGCGTTTGCCAGCGCGGCACAGCCCCCTGCTGAATTTATACTCGGCTTAGACGGAGCTGGCACAGGAAGGTTCAGTCCCACACGAAGCGCAGCCACTTAAGCCTCTGTGCTCTGGCTTGCCCTGCGAGGCCCGCTCGCTAAGCCCGCACCACATAATTATTCTAGAGAGAACTAAGTGCCCCACAGACTCCCAGCGCTGCCAGTGTGAGCTCTCGAGTCTTGTCAACAGTTTGAAGAGAAAGCAGAGGCGCCCTTTGGCAGTAGGCACAGCCCTCGGAGCAATAACTCCACCACACCATCAAGGCTCATCCCATCATCCTACAAGAGGGAGTCCTGGCACCTCTGCTCAGGATCAGATGAGCGATTAGATATTTATTGCTGTGCTAAGCTCACGATAGAAATTAATCAAACACCAAAACTAATGCTAATGATTTTTGAGAGTTCTGCAAACAGTTCAGATTCTCAGTCTAGTAGGCAATGCAACTTCCACCAGTTAGCAGCAAGAATTGGTTTAATCAAAATTTTGTAGCATACTCTCCCCATAACCAGATCTATCCTTTTTCTACAGTGCAAGAATTGGAGTGATCTACAACCAGAGAATACTTTTAGTTAGTAAAGTTAAAATGCCTCCCTGCTATTTTTTTTGCCTTTTTTTTTTTTTTTTTAGCCTCGCCAGTTTCTAAACTTCTCTTGGACTCACACTGGACTAGAGTTCTTCAATAAGTTCAGATGAAGTCCTGTAATATATTTACTGTTCTTCCCCTCTCCATGCATTAAAACACCTAATGTTACCAGTTACTTACAGGTACCAGCCCTATAGTCTTCTAAGCCAACTGGTCTATCAGTAAGTCAGTCAGATCATGATGTGTACAAGCAGTAAAACTGCAGTATTCAGTTGCACCTGAATATTTCTATTTTTCTGCAAAACTAGAATTAATGAGAAGTTTGGCAATAAGGGACAGCAGGATTCCACCCAGAGCACGCTACAGTTCACTGTATATTTCCATCACTTCCAAAAGTAGCAGTTCTCATTTTGATTGTGTTGTGCTGCATAGCACTGGACAAAGTAGTAAACGGGCTCAGTAAAATCACAGGATGAGGGTATAAAGAGGGATTTTTTGTATAGGGAAGGCTTCCTCTCTTGTCATTTGCATGAACCCACAGCGCTAACATGATTAGATTTTTGTCTGAATAGGAGGATTAAGTATGGCCTGAAGCAGGTAATTACCATGATGATGATGATGTAGAAAGGCTTTTTTAAGTGTTTTAGTGTCAGACAAATGTTTCGTACTCCTGACTACGACAGTCCGTTTTGCTTGTTGCCACTATAATCTTTTAAATTACAGCATCTTTCAAAAATATTAAGTGCCTACAAAGTCAGCTTTTGCTCATGTATTAAGAGTATAAAATATATGTCTTTCCAGTAGGAATGTGGTATTTCTGCACACTTTTCCTCTCTACAACTTGAACTACATAGCAGAGAAAAATCAGTTGTGATTATTGGGTGCTTCCTAGTTTATGCCGTTGAACTGATAAAGCAAAGTGGTCCAGCACAATAAAGAGAAGTCACATTTATCATTCCATTTTAATACAGCTGGTTTCATTCTCCCCTTACTTTTGTCATAGTAATAGATGGAAACAGAGTTAATTTTCACACTGGAGGAAAGCAGAAGCGTGCCCATTTTCTATGGTGTAAGGTGTCCTGTCTTCCTGCTTTGAAACAGTACCTTCTTGGGTTGGACAGCATGTGCAAACTGCAGCTAGAAGTTACTGGTTTAAAAGGCAGCAAATACCGTCCTGAAATGTCAGTACCCACAGCACTGCAGAAGTGAGGAGAGTGCTGCCTTTAACTTTCAATATCACAACTCAACAGCCTGCTTTTTATAGTCATCTTAGAATAAGAAGATGAATGACGGTATTTGTGTTTCCTGAATAATATTATCTTTAATTGTATTAAATATTGGAAAATATATTTAATTTCATTATTTGTTGTACTATAAAAACAGAGGCAGATGCAGAACGTAAACATGGTGATTTATTTACACTTTCTAGAAATGTATAGACTGACATGGAAATAAGTGTCAGAGTTAATGTCTGTTTAAAAAAATTTCTATTTTGGATAATGGCACTGACTGCATTTTTCTACTCCTAAGTTTTCTCCTCTGTGGTAATTTTATCCTCCATGTTTGTTAAAGGAGCATATTTAGGTAGTTCTTTTCTCTGGCACTGCCTATTGTTGAGCACAGTAATTAACATGGTAATTTAAAGTTATATAAATTACAAACTCTCATTACACCATCCTAGTTAAAATCTTGTTTATGCAAAGGTATAGTATTAGTTTAAAACATTTTAAGCAGTCACAAATTACTCCTATTTGCTCACTACCTCTGGAACTTCTTGCGTTTCAGAAGCTATTAGTCTCATCAGTAGCACTCATGAGCTCACCTGTGGCTATTGTTGCCCAAATTTTAGGAGTCCTAATCACACTGTAAGAAGAATCCAGTTGTTTGAGTGGTTGGCATGTATCTGTTCCCTGCACCTCAAGTATCCTATTCTACCTTGGTAACTTCATAAATGTTCATATTCAGTCTTGATGTGGATAAAGAACATGGATATTTATGCATTACTTTAATTAAATTTAATACTATGTCTGACTTACATGGTTAATCTTATGCATTTTTTTAACTGAATTTAATGATTATCTTCTAGGAGACTACCTCAATAAGAGGAAAGATCAACTAAAATTGAATTTGGATGTGTTATATCTGAAGCTGAGTTGGGGAGATGGGTTATCAGTATTCATTGGCCTACAAATAGATCTGCTTGAGCTGTATATGGGATACATGAAGAAAAGGGGCCAAATGGCCAAGTCAGGAAGGGTGGCGGACAGCAAAGCAAAATTTTCCCCTTAGCTATTTCTGATAGTAATGCTGGCATCACGACAACCATCATGTCTCTCTAGAAGGAGAAGCATAAACTTAGAATCTTTTCAGAGTTGCAAGCATGGTAAGATTGAGAGCTCACAGCTGGGAGGACTGGGTCAGGGCATAGCCACTACAGGCAGCCTGCCTGTATTTTAGGCTCTATTGCACTTTTAGCTAAATCTCTAGCCTTTGAATAATCTTGGGTCAGTTTTCAAGCCTTATCTAGTTTACTGCTGCTCTCAGCTGTACAACAATTCCATCAGAAATGCAGTGACACAGATGTTGTGTTTTACCATATGTTCCTCTCAAATATTAATTAAGAATTTTTCAGTATTCTTGGATAGCAGTTCATATTTTTGGACAGTTAGTCCTAAAGGTGACTATGGTGCTTTTAAGAAGTCAGCCTCTGCATTTTAGGATCAGCTTTAAGAAGGTAAAATGGCAGAATATTACTAAGAAACATTTTTAGAAATCCCATGGAATTCTGAAAACAGACTAAAAAATGTTGATCACTTGAAGAGAGAGGGAAATGGAGGGAAGACTTCCATCACTCTTTTCACTATTGTAGGATTATTTTCCACAACACCAACAGGAATAAAGAGGTTGCTGTTGCTGAGAATTAAACCTCAGCTACTTAAGCTGGAATTAACTTTGCATAAAAGTTAAAATTTTTGCATTTGAACACAAGGTGAGTTTAAATGCACTGGGGGGCTTGAGTATGTGGCAACCTAATGTACGCTTTGAGTTTCAAGATGTACAGACCTCATTTAGGATGCCGAAACACTGCGGCCCGAAGAACAGAAAGGCTCCAGTGAAACTATTTCAGTGCAATTATGGCTGTATATAAGAAAGTTACTAATCACAGTATCATTTTCTGTCTCTTCCTTCTGATCCCAAACACCCTTGCAGTGAAGAGCAAGCCAGTAATCTTGTACTAATGACAGTATTTCTTTCAGTTCCCTTTCCATCAACAAATTTGTCTCTTAAGATCACTTTCACCAATAGACAGTCATTCTACACAGAGCACCCATTCCATGTTCTGTACCATTTTCTAAAATGTATCCTTTGCCAACAAAAGAAAACAAAAAACCCTAAAATTGCCAGATGTACCCTAGAAGAATCTTTGTCACTTTAGAACATCTTGGGGAATTTAACCAATTTGACAAACAAGGGGAGTTATGATACTCATACTTAACCTCTTTTCATTTGTTTGTTACAGCTGAGGTAAAAAAATTTTATCTTGACTATAAGTCCTAACAGCTGTGATTGTTTGAGACAAAGCACATATGAAATAGAATTGCTGCTCTAATCATTTTTGGTCCTATCTTCAGATAAATGACGGATTATACTAAAATTACTCTGAGCTTTCAAGTAAATTGCAACAAAGGATAGGAAAATATCATGTTCCAAACGACATGCTGTTAGTATTCTCTGCTGTACCATCATGTGAAAGAACTACAGATTTTGGCCTTTGGTTAGGTGTCTTTTACAATTTTCATTCCATTTGTGTTTTGTTTGATAGCAAAACTGTCCAGGTATTCACTATATAACAAGGCTAGCTAGAATGCTTGGTTACTGTCTGTGGTGTTTATCTCCTTTTATTGTAACTGAGTAGCATTTTTCTTGTAGGCACAGAAAACGAGTAATAACCGAAGACAGCCTCACAGCAGGAAAGTGAGATCAGATTGGCAATGCAGCAGTGAGTGGCATGATTGAAGACAAGACAAAAAGCAGGCTACAGCAAAAGGTAACTGGCAATATCTAAAGAAACTAATACTGAATTTGGGCAAGGTCAATATTTAGACAGTATTTCACTGCTTGAGGTGAAAGCTATAATTAAATTTGCAGCCAGAACAAAGAATGATTTAACTAAACTCCTAATTTTGGCTAATTCACCTATTCCTTTCTTTACTTCTAGGTCATTCAACGTTGTGAGTTACTGATAGATCCTTGGCTAGTGGCATCTAATACTCAGTAGATAAAGTATAGGAACAGAAATAGAAATTAAAATTCAGTAGATTCCTGAATCCACTCAGTTTTCTGAAAACAGAGAGGAGACACTGAAGAAGAGAGCTGTGCCTCAGCATTTCTAGCTCAGAGAGACACATGCAAATAAGTAAAACATTCCAGAAAACCACTGAACAGCTGTACTTTCATGATGCGGGGTTTACGCAAGGAGAAAAATGCAGGAGTTGACTTCTCTAAAAAATGTTCAGTTGGCAGTTGGCCTCCTTTTAATTCTGCTTTAGCATCAGCACAGCCTGGCCAGAGCCTTTGCTCGAAGCAGGCAGCACATGATGTACAAAGATGCAGCCTGAGCTTGTTTATTAAGAAACCATTCATGCCCCTCCCAGTCTAAGTTTATAGGATGTATGTTGCCTTTTCACCTTTTTCTTCACAAACTCCTATTGTTTTTTTATCTTTTCTCTTTTCTCCACTCATTCTTGTTGCCCAAGCCTAAAAGTTTATACAATTTTACTCTATCCCCCTGCCCAGGGGAGTTAGTCTGCTACCACTGGAGTTGATCAGGGTTTGTTTTCTCTGTTCTCAGGCTTTTTACTCAATGTACAACAGTCAGAAAGGGAAAGCATAAGGCAAGAGTCAACATGTTGTCAAACTGGGACTCTAGCTGTGCTGTTAGACTTCTGTCTTTATTGTTTTCCTCTTGGTTTTGTTATTAGCAGCTTGCCATGATTAGACAATTACAGTTTTTCTCGAATCAGGTAAAAATATTTCTTTTCACGTGGGCTTCCTAAAAAGCACTTCAAAGAGAAAGGGTTCAAAACCATTTTGCCTTCAAATACATTTTATGATGCTGTTCCATGTTGTTAAACATACCATCAAAAAAAGCACCATATCAGTAAAGGACAGCCACACACCCAAGGATTTGCACAGTAATTTTCCTAGCACTAAAGTGAAGCTCATGTAGCATCTCTGGGAGGGCACAGCACTACCCTTTCTGGGCTTCTGTGCAGTTTTGTTTGCTTGAGAACCAAGACTGCACTTCCCTGAGGATGCACTGATTCACAGTATCATAGATTAGCTCACTCCAGCTGTAACAGCTGCCTTTGTTTTGCTACCTCTGTGGCCGGTCCTCAGTATCCACAAGGAACATCTCAGGACAGCAAAGAGAGTTCACCAATTAATTTTATTTTCAAAATACAGCAATAAATCTTACTTTGGAAAAAAAAAACAGGAAACAAGCTGTACAAATTTGGCAGAACATCTATTTTGGGATCATTCTATTAAGTGTGCCGTCTTCTAGACAAAGCGCTAAGGATCATAGTAACTTGTTTTTCCATGGGTGATAATACCTTTCACACTGACACGGATTAAGGTGTCTGTGTTTGACCTTTCCTTCTCTTTGATTAACCCCTTAGAAACTCACTAGTTCAATTGACTCATACATTCTCAAATTTTCTTCTAGTCCTCATAATGATCTGCCCTTAACAGGAGTTTTGTGCAACTGAAAGCACAATTGGGCCTCTATGCTTTCAGTGTTACACCTACCAACAGTTACAATGATACTAACTTCTCTTGGGCTTAGCTGCCATTACCATTTTAAAAGATTTTTTTTGTCTGAATAAACTCTTTTACTTTGCCAGTTACTCATACTGTTTTCTTTCCTTTCTGCCTTTGGTTCCCTTTTCCTGACCCTAATGAGCGATTCATTAAGAAGCCTCCATGCTGATCTTTTGCTTTTAATCTTTTAACTTTTCCCTCCAGGCTGTTCCTAACATTCTCATTTAGGGAAGAAAAGTCTTTTCTGAGGGGTATTGCCGTTGTGTGATATTTTCCCACTGTAAGGATGTCTAAATTAATTATATAATAAGAAAAGTAATCAAGTGTCTCAGTTAGACACAGTAAACCAAATCCTATTACAGATTGCTGAATTACAAGACAAAGCTTCCTCTGAACTAAGGTGTTGAAATCTAACATCCATTTCCTTGCACAGAAATCCACAATACATTGCTTTTGCTTCTTCAGTAAGACAAACACTATTTTTCAGCACGAAGTAAAAAAAAAAAAAGTGTTCAATGCAAGAGCCGTGGCACTGACTAGTGGGAAGTTACATGGAAATCACTAGCCATGGTATTGGATATGTAGTGATAAAGCTTCCACATTAGCTGGTTTAGTTACCATGACAGACACTTCAGTGATACTTGTTTGTCTATGTTCACATAGAAATGCTGCATCTGCACGTGTGTTTGTGTTTCAGTTCATGTCTGCATTACTCAAAGCAAAATATTCTATACTCACTCTAACCACACCGGTGAAAGGTAACAGGAATGGGATTCATCAGAGGGTTTTAGAGAGGGAAACTCTTTTTAGGTAACAATATGCAACATGAGGTACTCTCAGTCAATTAATCTAATTTCCGTTAGATTAGAAAGTGGAACACCTCTATATGAAGGACATCTCTCCATTTCTGGAGTAGAAGCAGAGAATTTTAACTGTTTCTTTTCTCACCTGCTTTCTGACAGATTAGCCATCATTGCAGATGAAGATAATTGCTCTGCACAATGCATTTCTAAAACTTGCTATTCATTAATTTACATTTGCCTTATATATTTGGGGGGGAAGCAGGGGTTGGGTGGGGAGTGGGATGTAAAAATAAAAAGCCCATCCTGCAGAAGGGAGTACATATTGAACCTGTAAAGCTCAGAGGTGCATCATGGCCCCCACCTGGTGATTTAGCTCAATGGCAGAAAAATGTTCTTTTGAGGATTGACATACAGGTAAGGCTTCAACACACATCAGAATGTTGACCTGCACATCAAAATGTTACTGATTTACTTCAGAACTTGAAGCAAATCTGTGTAAGGTCTCTGGTGGCACCTTTACTGCTTTAGAGGAAAGTACAGAAAGGCAGTTCCTTGTACCAGAAAAGTAGAAGTAAACTTATTTTGCAGAGTTTGATGCTGATCCCATTATTATCTCATCTTTAACTAAGGAAAGTTGTTCAGGAGTGTAAATAAACTGCATACATAATGTTCATTTTTGCCTCTGCATCTTCTGGCTTAGCAGAAAAGTTACACAACTCTGGGAGAGGGGCAAATGACACCGTGATCTCTGAATAAAATAAACTACCTGGACAAAGTAAGGAAACCTCTATTTGGACTAACTGGAAGTTCCACAAAGAAGTGCTATCACTTCCCAACTTTATCTACAAAATTATTATCTGTGTCCCCTACCCTTCTTCCTAGAAACATCCTTGCCTAGAGGGAGCAACAGAAACCTAATTAAAACATTACTTTTGATACATTTATACTAGTAACACCAGTGATTGAGTTGTGTCTTTCACAGTAAAGCTGTAAGACAGAAAAAGACCAAAGACTGAGAAAAATCCTTTTCTCCCAGAAGTAGGGAATTTGGTTCCTGAGGAAACAACTGAAGTTTTGGCTGTTCCATTCCATTTTCTGTTGCAATCTCTGCCAGCAACAGAAGAGGTTCTGACAGTGATTGCATATTGCTGTGGTCATGCCACTCATGCAGTAACCATTTTATAACATTATCATTTCTAATTTAGATGCATGAAATACCTTTTTCTGCTAAATTATTAACAACCACTCATATAACCAAGAGTCTAAACTTACGTAAATCTCACCTGTTTTTACCTAGAGACTGGTAAGCAAGCTCTGTCTTGCTACTATAGCAATTTGTGGAAGTAGCCTTCGTTCCCCACAAAAGGCCACTCTCCAGGTGATAGCACCCTTCTGCTGGACCCGTGCAACCACTGACTAAGATCTGGACAATGAAACTTAAAAACTCTTTCAATGTTGGATGCATTCCAGCTAACATTCCTTCCAGCAAGAACAGGCGCGATCAGAGACCAGTGATACTCAAAATAGCACATAAAATGTGTTGTAACCCCGTATTAAGCTCTACTTGCTCGAAATCACAGTAATATAATAGCATTTCTCCTACACATTGGACAGGAAGAATAGTTGTTACTATTTTTTGCATATCGAAGAAGGAACCATCAAGCTTCAGTGAAGAGGGCCATATAACTTTAAGGACAGATTCACAAATGTCCAGTAATGTCCAGAAATGACCAGTAAGCCAGTTGTGATTTATATATGATCTGAAAGGAGGTGAGATACCTCACTCATCGTACCTGATCTCTGCTGTTAGAACTGGCCATAATAAGGTGTGCTTACACCAGTGCTTTTTATTTCAGTAAGGTTTTTTTCTTTCTTGCCTCTCCACAGCATTTTTAATATGACTGAAACAAATCTGGATCAAAGCCAGAATTAATGTAAATTCCCTTCCTTCTCAGACTGGAAGAGTTCACAATTGAATCTTATGGTGCAACATGCATGGAAGCAATGGAGAAGTTTCAGGTGTGGGCTTAGGTATCCAGAAGCTACATTTGTGTAGGATGTGCCATGCAATGTAATTAAAAAAACAAAACAAACAAACAACAAAAAAACCCCTTTAAAATGTCTTATTCCATGGAACTAAGCTATCAGAAATGAAACTTAAAATTCATCAAATGATTTCACTCGCACTTTACAAACCTGAATTCGATTTCTGTCTTTTATTAAAAACAATCACATGGGGCACACTATATTTTATATAGGCAATTCCAACTACAATAAAGGAAATGTGTTAATTCATTCCTTTACTATCACTCAGAGAAAGGGGCCTTGCAGCATGTAACCTTTCACAACTAAAACTAATCTCATTTTTATTCATCCTGGGACTTGATGGCTTAATTCTTGTTAACTATTGATTCTTTCAGGTATTTCCAAATACCCTAAAGATACTTCATAACCAGGCATCAAATTTGAAGTTATAAAACTGCAGTAAGATGTGTATTCATACTAAAATAGTACATTGTGCTGCTATTCAAAAAACTTTTCATGTCAGTGCTGAAAACCCTAGAAATTCTAGTCCTACCTTGTTCTGAAATATCTTTGTCTTTCATTTACTTTCATCTAATGTGCTGTAAGTGACATTGTTAGCAGAATGAGGAGATTACATGATCCTGAGAAGCAGACATTAGGTTGGCCTGCTGATTATTGATCATTTTTATCTCCCAGAAGGGCGCCAATCTTCCTTTTTGGTAAAGCTAATGGCCAGAGCAGAGGTGCAAAGACCCATGCTGGATTGATGGTGGTAGTTAATGCACTCATTTCAGTCTTGATATGCTTGTGTCTTCAGCCTCTTCTAAATAGACAGTTCTTTACTGTGTGTTATAAACAAGAGCAGTGACTGCCTCTTGCTATAACAACTAATTTGGCTAAAGGTTTAATAACCTAGATAAGGAAAAGATGATATTCAATTCTATCAAGACAGACCAACCAAGGTGGCAGGACACAGTAAGATTCCCCTTTCAAACACCATCTTTCCTGAAGCTTAGCTTTGTGATGTTTAGTTTCAGAAGTACTGAAATAGAACTATTAAACTAGAAATATATTTTACTTTGTTTATTTAATTATCTTTTCAGTTTTAAGTTATTGCTCGGGGATAATTTAATATTCATATCTCTTAAGGTTATATAATACCTAAGATATATTAAACACCAGAGAGTTCGCAACACATTCGTGCAGCCTGGGTCAAAGAAAGAAAAGAAAGATTGCTCTGATGGATAAATGGGAAAAAAAGAGACAAGAAAATTAGATAGAAAAATCTAAAGTATCTGGTACACTGTCAAGCTAGAGCCAGCAGTGTCTAAAACCACCACCCCACTGATCTCCCACAAGAGATTAAACACACTGAATGCTGACAGTGGTTAATCTTTCAGTGCTTTGGAGTCCAGTTCTACATGGATTGAACCCAAGAATGTTTTCCTTACCCTTAACAGCAGAGAAAAAAATTACTGTATATAAGAGGAAATCAATGTTTACTTTGAAACTTAAATCTAAAGAATCCTAAAAATGAAACCTATGAACTAAAAGAATTAGACTTACTCTCAACTGAAAGAGTTTTGGCTAACTCTAATGAGTGCCCTGTTGATCTGTCAGTCAACAGATTTTGTACAAAAAAATCCCCATAATCACTGCTATGGTAGCATTCACTAAACCACTAAGTTCTGGTGAGGTTGAGAAACTCTAGTGAAGTTGAGCAATCCTTTCTTGGCACTAACATCTACAAGTAAAATTTTATAGAATCAGGGCTTCCCAGATTCTGGGAAAAAAACCACATACACAAGTTGGGAATTGGTATAGTTAGTTGTGTCCAAAGAGCTAAGTAGAAGGAAGAGATATATCCAATGTTTCTGGATTCTGTGAGTACTGTGAGAGTATAGGCAAACAATAGTCCGAACTTTCAGTGCTACTGCAACTGCTCTCATTATAACTGTGACATTATTACACTGTAGACTGCTAAAAAGAGCAGAAAAATTGTCATATCTTACATTGTAGTATATTAGTACTTAATGTCCAAAAATATACTTGAAAGATTTTATTCATCAGTCCACAGCCCCATAAATTAATGTTTAGAAATGGCCTATCACTTATGCCAATTTTTATCACATTGATTTCTAACACAAAGTGTAAGTGTGAAAATAATGGATTAGATTTCTTTCTTCTTGATTTTAAATCAAGCCAACTGCTTGCTGCTTTTCTATTTCTATATATCACTTCTGTTCTCTCTAAATGCTCCTATTTTTAGCAGCCTAGAGATATAAACATTGTATGCTTGTACCCAAACATCCCTTAAGTGCACAGAGATACACTGACACTGTATAACCCGTTGGACATAAATACAGGACAAGGTACTGGTTAGTCCAACTCATCTGGCATAGGACAGTATAGTTTATGTCATTTTTTTGGTTCTAGTTTGCTCATCTACTATTTTCAATAAAATAAATGTCATTATAACACTAACAACGCTTCGGCTCCATCTGAATTAAAGGCTGTTTGCCCTTACCAGCATTAGGGAACTATTTAGGTTAACATTCAATTTGAAACAGAATAACAGCATCATGCACTGACACTGTCCAAAGAGGTAATGACAAACCCAAGTATATTAGTAAAAGTGGGGGTTAGTGGTGGTGTAAAAAGCGTTAAATATGCTTCTATTTCCAAATTATTAAATTGCTTACAATTCATGAAGTATATACATCATTTGGATAACACTGTGTAGGCTCGTGTTACCTTTCAATTTCTAAAAGTCCCTTAAGTTGCTTTAAAAAAAAAAAAAGAGTACTTCTGAAGTGTCATTTTCAACAGTAAGAATATCTTCCTTCAAAATAGGCTGATATTTGGAAAGACAGCTGTATGATTAACAACATGCCTAGTTAGATCTAAAATAATCTTAATTGAATGATAAGGTGTCACTATTTTTCCATCTGCATTGTTAAAATGAAGTTTCTTTGAAAATATTCTTCTTAATTTGGATCACAGAGAGTTAAAGCTGCATATGTCTTTGAAAAAATAAAATATCAGGATCTTATTCTAACACTTAAAAGGGCAAGAATTGGACTGAAGGTTAGCAAAACTAGGAATGTGCCAGAATACAGGAAATTCGATAGAAGCTAGTAGATGCTAAAATAAAGTGAAAATAATTACCTCAGGTACATTAAATTTAAATAAGTACAGGAGTACAATTATATGTATTTTGACTTACGTTTTCATCATAAATAATCTTGAACAAAGGGGATGTTTTGAAAAGTGATGGCACTTGAGTATAAAATATAGCAATTCTCTTATTTTAAAATAGGAAATACAGACCTCTAGTGGTCAAAATCTATATTTATACGAGTTAAACTTCAAAGCAAGTTAAATGTCACTATGCTTAACTGTGTTACACTCTTCTGCATTTTCCTCCCCCATAATCATTCAAAATCACACACACCCCCAGTTCCACTGTTCAGACATTCCACAAGCACTGATTTTTCCCAGAGGAAAAAAGCCCATTCATCTGTCCTTTTTCACATTAATTTTATGATTGAAACAGTACTTGAAAGATACTTGGGAAGTGAAGAGAAAATTAATGAGAGTAGCCCATGAGAACAAACAGAAGATAGATGTTAATTCTTCTCAGAATAAACTATGAAGCCCTCCTGCAGAAGGACAGACTCTTTTGAAGTGTGCCAGAGGAAATAAATACAGAGAAGTTCTCACAGCAAAGGTCAGAGTACATAAACAGATCACATTTGCAAGGTAACAGGAGCTGTTCTGCTAGCACAGAAAAAGTAATAAGCAATTTAGGTTTGGACGTTATAGAGAACCAGATCCTAAAAGGACCACAGGCAGTTTATTTTCCAGCTATATAGAGCCAGCACAAGTGAAGCAGAGCAGCTTGAGCTCCTGCAAGGGGAAGGCACAAAGAATTCACATATAGGTTAGACCATTAAAAAGATACATAATTTTAAATAAAGCAAGCACCACAAAATTAACAGCAATTTCAACAGACTGGCAGTTGCCTCAGTTGCACGGTTGTTAAAAGAAAATGCAAAGGCCAGCACAAGGTCCTGCAAGTTCTCTTTGTTCTGACATCAGACCACTTCCTGATCCAAAATTGCAGAGCAACAGCCAGCTTGACAGCTGCTAACACAGGTCTGCTGAGGTTTGCTTTCTGTTCTTGGTGTTTTTGAGCTGATGTACAGACAGTGTCTGGTGCTGTACTACCCACCACAGTTCCTTTTCAGTAATATTTTTATTTATTGTCATTTAATGCCAACCTCTGTGGAAAGTAGTAGCAGTGATGACAAAAGCCTGCTGTAATGCCACCACAGTTTGAATTATGTACCCTTGTTTGTATTTCTCTTTCCCTTTACAATTCATCTATCAACTCTGGATTAAAGATTTTTAGGAAAGCCGTAAGTGGACAATACAGACTGTTAGATCTAGCAGAAGAAATAAGAGCTAGAAGAAAGGTAAATCTACAGCTTCACAATGGTACTGCTCAGGAACTCTAGGAAAGCAGAGAAGATGCTGAATGTGCGCATGAAATTAGAAGTAGCTCTATTCACTAAGGTCATGAGGATAGAAAGCGTTACTCTGCTGGATAGGAAAAAAATCCTAAAAGCCTGTGCAATAAAGCATGTGTAAGTGTCATTACTTTCTCAGCAGTTTGAATAAATTAGGAAAGGAGAGGACAAAACTCTTAAGATAAAGGAAAGTTTATGCCACCAGAAGGAAATAAACATAGCTAATATATTGAACATATTGTTCCAAACATTTTTCATTCTCTTTTCTCCCTGTGCAATAATTTTATATAAAAATAAAATGCAGCATCCTCTTAAACATGGAAATATCTTCTCATTTGTGAGAAAAGTAAGTAACCCACCTACTGTCAGGAGAAGGAAAGTGCACATTACCCAATGATAAGATGGCTGAGCTGTGGCAGGGTTGGTCAGCCTGAGTTTATTTAGTCTTTGTCAAAGCAAGTATTAAGTACATTTTTGTTCAAAATCTGACTTGTGGCACCTGCTTACCTATTTATTGCTGATGAACTTCTCACAGAAAGCCACAGCCAGTGCTATCTTACCTTTCAGTAGGCAAAGTGCTGTTTACCTTGCATGAGCCCAGCATTCGTTGTTTCCACAGGCAGTTTAATTAGGATGCATTTTCACCCAACAGAAGCAATGAAAGGAATGGTAAATAATAGTTGGTAGAGCAGTCTGAAGCATTTAATTATCAGTGACTCATTGTAATCATTGTAATAAAAAAAGATAAAAGGTCAAACAGGACAGTACCTCAGAACAGAGATTTGCTGCTCACCAGATAATTTGTTTGAGATTGATGTCACCACACCATTCACAGTCACATCAATTCAATCCTCTTAGAAAAAGCTCCCTGTGTATCAGCCTTAAAATGATCCAATTATCATTATGTTAACACAGGTCATTTGAGATGCTTTACATGGAATTATCAGTGTGCACAATGTCAGTATGTGCATTTAACTGGACAGTGGTTTAACCTGCTTTGTTGAATTCTGGCAGCATAGACCTGTACCAGTCATCTATTTCTGTAACATTTTAAAAGAATCTGCAGTTCCTCCTATGTAGAAGTATCTACTTTGCATAAATGTGTACAGCCATGATCCTGGGACAAGCAGATGGACTGTGGAAAGTGAGAATGACAGGAAAAGATGACAATGGTATGGAAAAGAAGTCATTGCCTGTAAGGAATTCACATTGCCATGGTGGCCCTCTCTCACTACTCAGCACTGCCATGGGCCCACGCCTTCCAAAACAAATGACCTTCTCCAATACTGAAGCTTTTCCTAATGCTCTGAAGTTACAGTTGTGCTCAAGGAAGCAGATCCACCTGAGGCTAGCTCTGAACCTTTAGAATTTCCAGGAAATTTAAAAATTCCATTTGGGATTAGCAGTGCCTTCCTTACTGTGCTTCAAATATACAGCTCCTGTGAGGTTCATACTCACAGCAACATTCAGACTGTTTTCAGATACACAAATGACAATCCATATGTGTTTACCCAAAACCAACCACTTTACGTATTTCTGCTTATTTTTCATTTACTGAAAATATTGACGGATTTATTTTATTGATTGATTGTAATTTCTTAGTATAATTTGAAACTGATAACCTATCAGACACACCATTTGCACAATTCCACTGACTTCAGTGTTACACCAAAACCTTTAACTCCAGAAGGATTACACAGTCTTACAGAGGTAGAATCACATATAATACTATTTCTTGACAAAATTCCTTATTCTTCATGGGAATTGGTCTGCCTTTTTTTATTTCCCAAGCACTCCAGAATATGCTCAGGGAATTCAATACCTTAGAGTGCCAGACACAAGTCTCCCAATTCAGTTATTTTTTGTTTATTTTTACACATTTCTGAAAATGTAATAGAATCACTGTTACTCTTTCTTGAAAGAACATATGCTATTAATTAGCATCAACTAAAGCTACTACTAACATGAAACAGTACAGGTCACCATGTGGGTAGAAAACGGAAATTGGAAGCAAAACAACACAACACACTACACTGAAGGGATGCATGAAGAGACCATGAGAAAATTGCCTTGGCATCTACCATGGCACAGAATCAAACAGGGAATATTCACCCTCAGCTGCATTTGCCTTAGACACTGAATCTGTCACTCAGTACACACAGAGCCAAATAGTATCAGGGACTAGTTAATCTTGTCACTGAGAAAGGTCTTGCCCTGCCTTAACTGGCCTTGATCTTTGTTATCACCTTTCGAACTTGCCCAAGTGATCTCCTGAGCAGAAGCTTCACTACAGTTGCTTACTGCAGAGTTCCAGGCTGTAATTTTAGTGTGTATATAAGGGAGCAAGCATTATAAGTGACCACACAGCACCAGCATGTAGCTGGGACAGGGTAAATATTGCCAGACCTTGATGGTGCAGAACATATCAGTTACTGTCAAAGTTACTTTCATAACCAAGAGATGAGATAAGAGGACTTATCTTGAAATCTTTTTATTGTGGTTTCCCTGTCCCAGGGATAGGCTGACCTTCCACAGAGCCAAACACCTTGTATTTGAGATTTGCTACAGTTTGAAAGCCAAGTTTTGCTCAGGATGTACTAGAGTGCCACATGTGATCAGACTGGTGAACCTTTCCTTGTGTTAGCCCTATTGCTTGATATTTAATTTCTTAAACATGGCAAAACAAGCTGCTGTCATTTTGAGACATCTATGCCAACTGAAGCAACAATTCACAGAATGAAGACTGTGAAGTGTTGCATGGCATGTCTTGACAAAGGGTCTATTAGTTGCATTTTACTAGACATTCTAAACTTGATATAATTATCAAGGACCTAAATTTTGAAATTACCCTGCTAGCTTTGTAGAAATGAATCAGGTTATTAATGTAAACATGTGCTAGAACATGAGCTAAGATAGAGAAATAACAAGTCTACAAAACACTAAGAGCCAAAGGGTGACCTTGCTCACAAGATGCTGCCTGCAGCCCGTATTCTGGGTTCAGTTCCTGGCTCCACTTCAGACTTCCTGTGTGGGCTTTGCTGAAACAAATCTGTGCCTCACTTCGCTATTAAAAACACAATCCATTTGTAATAAGATTTATCTTCTAACAAAAGCAAGTCAAACACTACACTCAGTGGCATTCCACACTTATAGCAGGAACATCAGTGCTGCACCACTCAAATAACCAGCAGCCACATCCGTAACAACATAGCTGGTGTGTCTGTAATGATGGGCATCTCTGCTTTCTGAATGTGTCTGTACTGCCCAGGGTCTTATGGTGGGTCTTACACTTACAAAGGGTTTCTTTGCTGTTTGGGGTTTGCTTTGTTTTGTTTTTGAAGCCAAAGTATTTCAGCTAATCTTTGTTTTAAGCAGCACAAGTTGGCTTTGGCTTATAGCTGTCAGGATCCTGCGAACAGCAGTAAACACTACTCTGCAATAGTAACTACAAATTTTTTTTTTTTTCAAATAGCCATTATTTTTCAGGGAAGACTATATGTTTGTAGACTCTGGAAAGTAACACGTATCAGAGTCACACTGTATCACCTGCTTTCTAAAGTCATCAGCCATTAATAAGGAACTGATTCTTGTAGAAAGCACAGTCCCTGGCAAATCAAACACACACACTGTGAAAGGAGATTTCATATCCTTGATGTACACTTACTACGGTCCAGAAATACACCTTCAACTCTTGGATACATAAATTTTTTCAGCAACGGAAAAAGTAATATGTTCCCCCTTGCACCCTTCTTAAACTCTTTGTGCAGTTATTAATGTGCAACAGATCAGGACATGTCTGGATTTTCACGGATTCTTTTTCCCTCACTAGTAGTTAAATACCACAGTTCCAAGCCAGATGGGGAGCTAAGTAACCTCTGAATACTTAAGGTATTTTTGGTACAACAGAATACTAGGTTGTGTGTTTTCATCTTTCTCTGTGATGTAAAAATTGTCTCAAAGAATTAAGCTCAATGTATAGATAAAAACTTCTAGTGATTCATCTCAGAGATACAAATGAGTACCTAATCTAAAGTCACTCATTTTCTTAATTCATTGTGGATTGTATTTACATAATTAATTAGTATTCAGAGTGCTTAAGTTTCATTTCTGAGACATCTGAATAACTTAGCTCGTCAGATATGTCACCTATTTATGGAAAGAATAATTTAAAGACTCCCTTGAATTTATAGTTATCTGCTATTTTCAGTCTCTCTTATTATTTTTGACATATATTCACTAACCAGTTCTATTTTAAATTGGAACTTTGTTAATTGAAAGAGGTTTTTTAGATTTCATTTATGTTAAAAGAATCTAAAAATGTTCAGCCAAGTCCTAACATTCTTACCTCTGTTTTACTCTGCAAAGTCTGTATTAAAATAGGAATTGGTTGATAAAACATTAAAAGATGGCTTATTTTAAAATTCAAAGACGTTGACACATTGTGTTAGCCTTGAAAAAAACTTGACATTTAGTTGAGAATTTTAAAATTTAAATCCCTATCACAAATACTGTTTTCTTTCTCTTTTGGCCTCCTAGGTGTGAGCTTCACATTTTCTCCCTGAAACTAGGGTATAGCTGAAGAGTTCAAGATGATTCCAAATTACTCTTCTGAAGAAACTGTTAAACGAATCCACGTTGACTGTCCCGTTTCAGGAAGGCACAGCTACATCTACATTATGGTTCCAACCGTTTACAGCATCATCTTTATCATAGGCATATTCGGGAACAGCCTGGTCGTTATTGTCATTTACTGCTACATGAAACTAAAAACAGTAGCCAGCATCTTTCTTCTCAACCTGGCACTGGCTGACTTGTGTTTTTTGATAACTCTGCCCCTCTGGGCAGCCTACACAGCCATGGAGTACCAGTGGCCTTTCGGCAACTGTTTGTGCAAGTTGGCATCGGCGGGAATAAGTTTCAACCTCTACGCCAGCGTGTTCCTGCTCACCTGCCTCAGCATCGACCGCTACCTGGCCATCGTGCACCCGGTGCAGTCGCGGATCCGCCGGACCATGTTTGTAGCCCGAATAACCTGCATTGCCATCTGGCTTCTCGCTGGCGTGGCCAGCTTGCCCGTCATCATTCACCGCAACATATTCTTTGCTGAGAATTTGAACATGACGGTCTGTGGGTTTCGCTACGAAAGCAATAACACGACGCTCCGGGTCGGATTAGGTTTATCCAAAAATTTGCTGGGCTTTTTAATTCCTTTTCTGATCATATTAACAAGCTACACCTTAATTTGGAAGACTCTGAAGAAGGCGTATCAAATTCAAAAAAATAAGACTAGAAATGATGATATTTTTAAGATGATTGTGGCAATAGTATTTTTCTTCTTCTTTTCCTGGATTCCTCATCAAGTCTTCA
Source organism: Rhagologus leucostigma (assembly GCA_013397725.1). NCBI lineage: Eukaryota > Metazoa > Chordata > Aves > Passeriformes > Rhagologus > Rhagologus leucostigma. The sequence continues at coordinate 2,088,269 of VZTD01003959.1, forward strand.
CTTTTCTGGATGTTTTGATTCAATTACATGTAATAACAGATTGCAAAATCACTGATATTGTGGATACAGCTATGCCCTTCACCATTTGTATCGCTTACTTTAACAACTGTCTGAATCCTTTTTTTTATGTCTTCTTTGGAAAAAACTTTAAAAAATACTTCCTTCAGCTAATAAAATACATCCCACCAAATGTCAGCGCACATCCAAGCCTAACAACCAAAATGAGCTCCCTGTCCTATCGGCCACCAGAAAATATCTGCTTGCACACTAGAAAGACTGCCGGGCCTTTCGACACCGATTGAGGTGTTTCGCAAAGTTCTTCTTTTGAACAACCTTCTGTGCGACGCAGCAAGAACAACAAGATTCATCTGCGGTCCTGAACATCACAGATCATTACAGCAACACTGGATCATCTCAGAAAAATCATACTGTAAAGAGTCAGCAGTGGCCTTTCACCTTTCACTGTAAAGAGGACTGCTCGGTTTTCATTTTGTTTTTCTTTACTGAAAGCAGTTACTGGACAGGCATGTCAGAGTTCCTGCCAGCATCCTGCTGTTTGCTTGGAGTTATGAAAGAAGGGGAGGGAAACCGCCTAAGTTCACAGGTGTTTTAAAAAGAAAAGCTTGTATAAATTACACGGAATATGAAGAACCTGATTTGCATACATGTGAGCTATTCTGTTGAAGGAGTGGAGCTTCATTGCTTGTTTTGTTGGTGTTTTTCTTAATTACATAAATGTCCTATAATCATATTTATAATATATTTTCAAATATATGCTATATATAGAGGCCAAATTTTAAACTCAAATGGAAATTTAAGGTCCTTGAAATTGGTCTTATTCTGATTTATGCTACTTTTTTTTAATGGCAATTTTTTCATAATAATATATGCAATAAAATGCAGATTTATTTATTAAATATAGAATAAATATATTTTTAGATTTATATTCCTACTCATACATTTCAAACATTGCTTCAGAAATGTACATTTATATCCCAGTGGGTATTTTTATAGAAGTTTAAAAAAATAACTATATATCTGGACACAAAAATGGGGTTCATTCAGTTTACTCATGATAAGCCACCCTGACTTTGAAGAACTTTACACACAAAGGAAGTTGACTCCGTACTCTGTATGACTAAAAGTACAATTCTGTATTTGAAAACATGAGCTCTGGGAAAGAGGTGATCAGAAAACTTCAAACTATTTTTCATAATAACCAGGGCACTCAGTGAGAGAAGTTACCAACTAATCAAATCTACTTAGTTTTTCAAATTCCTGCACGCTTAGTAAACTCATACACCGATAAGCAAAATTGTGACAATGCTCATGTATCTGTTTAACTAATAACACTTTTAGTCCCATCACAAAACCTCCGAGATCAAACTTTACTCTTGGCTTTTGCGTAATTTCTCTCCATTTATATGGAACTATGCCCAGGGTATTTGATCCCTGTAGAACATTTTTTTTTATTTATATGGAACAAATTCAGATTTATACTAGCATAAATCAGAATTAAAATCTGGCTCAAACTCTCAATACAAATGGAGGGGAAAGGTGATAAGCACTGTAGGAAGTTTCCACTAATGATATCCTCATATGTGTCCTTTTTACATCAAATAATGAGCTTCAGATAATATTTATTCTTGATTCACACCCATTTATTGTCCTCAAAGATGAATGAGTTCATAAATACTTTTTGACATTACAATACTTAAGAAAAAATCCAAAACTGTACATATATCATGTAGACAATTACATGACCCTTGAGAATTTGCAGTATCTATAATCTTCAAGATTTTACGTCTAATGTGGCTTTGTCTCAAGTAGTGAGTGGTTGGATTATCCATATTTTATGATGATCAAAATCAAAGCACAACAAAAAAGTTATTTCTGTACTTTAATACTTTTTAAGGAAAAATGGGACTACAACCAGGTCTAGGAATATTCCTACTCTTTCATTCACTTATTTTAAGGAAAGTTTTTTTCAGTTTTGCCTTTGCTCTTCCAGCTGCAAAATTGGAACAATATCTGTTCATATATGTCCCAAGGCACTGTGAGGAGTCACAATTTCTAAAGCTGTATGTTAAAAAAATAAAAACTTCATTAAAACTTTAAGTTAATTTAAGTGCAAGATAGTATCTCAACATTTGAAGCCTGAATGTCATTTAGCTATGTCATTTAAAGACGTATTTAAATTATTATACTGAATACCTTATATTTAGTTTATATCCTTACATGTGAGACAGCCATTTGCTTAAAGTGAATACGGCAATAACCCCATGTATTATCAATAGCACCCAGAACAGGACCAGTGCCCCAGAACTCTGTAAGCTGACAAAAGACCAGCAGAGACTGCCATTTATCTGTATGTTTCGTTCACGGACACACATGCACATGCTGAGCAGCATCGAGAGCTTCCCTGGCAGAAGCATCTCTGTTCAGCCATAATTCAGTGTGCTGTGCTTGCCACCTGCTGGATGCAGCCACAAATTTGCTTACATCTCAAAAGTTGTTACACAAAGAAACAGCAACACTTCCCTGCCACCTGATGGATCTGAAGATCCTCACCCGTGGGAAAACTCCTGTATAAATAAAACACAAACTTGTACATCTGGAAGGCCATTAACTTCCTTGACGGGGTCTAAGCAAGCACTTCTTCATCACCTGCTCATCCCTTTGGTCACTGAAAACCAGTGTCCCCAGTGACCACAACAGGGACCTCATTTGCAAAACAGATTGCATTACTACAAGAGCTCTTCTTACTCCAAGAAAAGACATAAAAATCAAAGCCATTGGTTACTGATCTTGATCATTTCATGCCAGATCCTGCATTTTTAAGAGGCTGTGTGTCCTAGGCTACTGGTGCCACCTGTGCCATGTGAAAAGGCAGGAGCACACACATTCAGCTGTGTTACTGGAGGAAACGTCAGAAGGGATTGCAGCTGGTGTGCTCTGAGGGCAACACTGACCTTACATCGATAGGCAAGAAAAGTGGTGGGCAAAGCTGCTGTTAAATAACGCTGGGAAATTTTTGTTCTCCTAAGGAGTAGGAAAACAATCATCAGCTGCCAAATATGCTAGCTCTGTAAAAGAAAAAAACAGCAAATCAGCAGATACCGAAAAGAATCTAGAGATAAAACTCTCCTGCAACTCTAACTGGGTAGCAGCAGAAAGCAAACTTTTGGAGCACAGAGTTACTGTGTACAACCAGATCCTGCAGTTTCACAACACCCCAAACTGACTGCTAAGGGAAGAGCCCACAGGACAGACACCCACGCCATTTCCATCACGTATCTGCAACCAAGGCAGGTGCTGAGAAAGGTTATTGCTGACCCTTACATTCCCCTGCCCACCTACAGGCTGGAGACCTGTGCGTGGGGTAGGCAGAGCACAGGTGAGACAGAGGAGACGGTCTGGCCTTTGCTGGGGACCCTTGGCCATGTGGTCCCTACTGGGGGGCAGGTGGGAGATGGCCAGAATATTCTTTGGTGCAAGGACCTACCCAGTGCCAACAAGGAAGAGAGTAAGATTTGGCTCTGTATAACTTTGCCATCTTTCAGGAACTTTGGATTGAGCCCTTTTAATATCAAAACAAAACTGGCTGTAGATGTTCAAGAACAAACTCCCAGTACCTTAAAGAACACAAAGTTAATTAATATACAATAGTATGCAGCTATTTTTAAAAGGAGTATCCACAGTGCTTTTCACTCCTGGGATGACCAAAGTAAAGTACTCCAAACTCTTAGTCTATCCTTGTACTCTCCTGTTGTGAGAAACCCAAGTCAGTACTAATGGGAACAGCATATAATCCTAAATACAGGTATTACAGCTCCTGTTCCACCACAATTCTATTTATTTATTTGAATGAACACCTTTTTTCTGCTGAAGAATTACTAAATCACATATTTGACATATACATGCATAATATTTATTTCTATTTATTGTGCAATAGTACTTTATATGACTTGTGTTTTGTGCTCTATTCTCTACTTGCTTGCCCGTTGTATGCACATCCTAAATCATACTATATAATCTGCACTGGTTAGCCCAAATTCCAACAAAACCATTACAGATACAGTGGGGATTAATCTGGCTTCTTGGCCTAACAATTTCCTTGTGTTTACACTGTTAATCAAGAGGTTGCAGAGTAAGCACAAGACCAAAAGTCCTTTACTTTACCAGCATTACTATTTAGGTGATAGTTTCCATTATCTACTTGAAACTGTGACAGCAGCAGAGAATACAGTAAGTTTTTTGGGTTTGGTTTAGTTTTGCTTGAATAGCTTCAGCAAAGGTTTATTTTGGTAAACCTGACCTCCTTTTTAAGTATACTAAAGTGCAGGTATTCCCAGGAGATATTTGCCACTGAAAGGATAAACAGATACTTGGGAGAGAGTGGGATAAGGCCTAGAACAGGGACTTGCAGAATTTGGAAATATTAAATGTAAATATTTATTTTTAGTTTTGCAACAGACTGGGGGGAAAAAAAAAACACATACACAAAAAGAATAAATCTTTCAGCTTAAAATCTTCCACAAAGTTTTGAGAGCTCTAAGTTTCTTAATAACACCCTGCTCAGCTTAGAACATGTCAAACCATTCCTGCACCGCTCACAAGGTCAGGTCTCCAGCCCTGCTCTTCTGCATTTCTTTACAGGCTTGGCCAGACTCTCATCCCACCAGCTTGTGCAAAGTGAGGGCTGTTCTATCAGTCACTGAGTGCATCTCAACAGCGACCTCCCAGCCAAGGCTGAACTAACAAATCCTCAATGTTACAGCCCAGCCATCAAGCTCATTGTCAGAGAGCTCTGCGGATGTGACAGGACACTCGAGGGATCGGGACAGATCAGATCATGTCTGAGAACAGCATTGTGTTATCTTTTAAGTGGACTAGTGCCATGGCCTGCAGCTTTATACCTGGCAAGTTAGGTGACAAAAACTAGGTATCTTTTTCTTTTCAATATTTTTGTGGAGCTGTAATTTGTGAAGTGTGGATGTTAAATGTTTTCTATTTCAATAGAGACAGTTTTATATTGTAGAAGTTTACCTCAATTATATAACAACTTTGATGGTCTGAAGTATTACTAAAAACATACAGGTCATCAATAAATGTCTTTGTAAAAGTCCTCTCCACTGCTCTGTTAAGCACCCAAAGCAAAGAGATCTGTTTCTGTGTTGTTGTAAGTACTACACTGTTATCAGTATAACTACAGCTATATATATATACATCTATATATATATATATCTTAGGCAATATCATCCTCAAAGTATTTCTAATGTTGTAACATTTTATACCACTATTCCTCATTCCTTTTGACCCATATCCTATCCCAGCTCTCCCTTAAATCTTTGAGATGAACAGGTTGTATCTGCAATTCATAATGGAGTCGATACCCAGCTAGCTCCAAAATCACGTGTACAGCAGCAGTGCAGTAATTCCTTTCTGTATCCCAGAACAGGCTAAGCTAATAAAGTTTACTTGGATTGGAGACCTAGCAAATTGCTAATTTTCCTATATACAGGTTGGAGTTTGAAGCCAAATTTAGGCTTAACCTTTTAGAAACTAAATTTAATTTTAGGGACAGATTTATCTAGAATATTGTGTTAAATACAGGATCACATTACATTATGAATAATGGCCCTAAATACCAGACTGAGGCTGCCTGTAGCTGAGTATTCAATGCAAACATATCCACTTAGAATATATGCAGTGCCACATCATACTGTGGCTTCAGTGGAAACACCATCAGGTTCCAGCATAGTAAGAGGGGACTGAGGAGGGGAGGAGGGGTTGACCCTGAAAAGAATGGTAGAATGGATTTTGCCATTTCCAATTTGTATGAAAATAAAATATAATTTATTCTTGCATAGCTCTAGTAAACCCCACTTCATACTGTGTCTTACAGTGTCACATACTGGAAAAAAAATTGTAGCAGCCACTTTGCTACTATTGACTTTTCTTTCAGAAAAAAAGTTGAATTATGGACTTGAAATCCATCAGATAATTATACGCCCAGGAAAAGGAAAACAATGTACTGCCTATGGGCTTAGATGGGCTTTGCATACCTAGCCTGAATCCTTCTCCTGCTTAGTTTAGCCTGAATTCTCCTCATACTTAGTTTATCACATCATACACAAGTACACACAAAAAAACCCCACCAAAACAACTAAACCAAAACCCAGAGAAATAAATTAATTTCGTGAAAATATGTATTACAGTAGTGCTATGCGTATTTAATTTTTAAAACACCTATAGAACACTAAAGGATCTAAAATAACTTTGTTTCAACAAATTTATATTCATTTAAGTAATTTTTAAGCATTTTTAAGGATTATGTTTTGCACTGTAAAAAGATCTCCAAGCATGAGAAGCAAGATTGCAGACCCAAAGCCCTTTCTGTACAGCAGCACCTATAAAGTGAGGCCATGTGTACAATTTGCAGGATACTTTTCAAAGACAGGGCATAAATAAGTGCGCATGAGATGTAATGTCACCTACCAGAGCATTTTTAATGTTGAACCTGAGTTTTGTGACAGGATTATTCCAGATATAAATGGAAAGAAGCAGGAGAAAGGCATACTCTGTATACTAGACTGTACTATACAGTGCCATTTTTACATGTTAAATTCTTAAGAATTATATTTCTGGTATTTTTTACTTGATGGGTCTCTATACTGTCATCTGTAATTTTTACATGAGAGTAGCCAGCAGATATGCACTGTTCTGTTTAAAAAGAAAATACCACTTTTTCAACAGCTTTCTGTCTAACATGACTGCAAAACCACTAACCTTTTTCACGCAGCCATCTACATCAGACTGGTCGTATTTTGAAATACTGAAAATATTAAAACAATACAAAGTAACTTAAGGAAGTGTCAGTTTAACTTATTCTTCACACCATATGTTTAGACTGTTTCTCTCAATTTTGTTTCTCATTAACCCTACAAGTAACTGTGTTTTTATCTTTGACTCAGCAACATGGAGTAGAATCACGTACAGAGTCTGACATGAACACTTGATTCTAAAAAATGCACATTATCTGTACACCTTATACCCCAGAAATTCTAAAGCTCGTAATTTTTTTTTTTGATCAGCAATATTTGTGATTCAATATCCTATTAATTGAAGATGACTTGAAACTTTTACTGGAAAATATACACTGTACTTACTGCTCAAGCCTAAATAATGTTCTACCAAGGGATGTGCTCCTACAATTGCTCTCATGAGGGATTCATCACTAATGTGCACATCAAATACGTTCCAAAAGCTTGAGACATCAGTACCAAAATGTCAACATTCAGTACTGTGACCCAGAAATATGCATTTGATTTAAATGTGGAACTGAATCACAATACTGTCAAGACACTAGAAAAGTACACAGTACATTAAAAAAAAAAAGAAAATCTAAAGGCATATTCCAATTTTGATCTCAACTCCAGCCCAAAAGTCAACTGCAAACTTTTCATGCAAGATAAAATTTTCCTCACACTTCACTGCTTATCTTGGAGCTGTTTAAAGGCTAAATTTTCTGCCAAGTTAGTTCAATTATTTTGACAAGGTTATTCCATGACAGAACATGCCTTTATCTCTCCTGACATATCATTTGATTGATGATCTGGTTATGTCACAGGAGAAGCTGATCAACACTACAAAGCTCCAGAGCTTCCAGCTACAAGGAGATCGTCACCCCTGGCATTCAAACCTGCACAGAATATTGGTGTGCTCAGAGCACAGCAATGGAATCCAGTTTCACTTATTGCAAAATAAAATTTACTCCCCTGGCCCCATACAGCCATGGAGCCAGTGACATCCTGAACAAAAATTACTGTGAGTAGAGATATCCCTGAATTTCACCTACTATGCAATACCTGCAATGCCTACATTTCACTTACTGATAACATTAACTGATAACTGACTGCCAGCCAGCACATACCATACCCATGCCACTGCTGCACTCCAGCATGCTGGAAGTATGGACTAGAACGAACACTAGGGCTTGTTTTTGCTTGGCAAAGCCTTGCATTTAATTCATCATGTCTACACTTAAATTTTGGGCTTTCCACTCTATGTTTTTCCCCTAACAGCTATGCATGAAATACTCTCTGGGGGTTAAGTTCACTATAACAGTGAAGAAAAAACACATGGGCAATACTAACAATTTGCTCCAACACACATTGTGTTAATCCCACATTGTTTTTAAATGTGTGTTTTCACAGAAAACAAAGGAATCTAAGATTTTCCCTTTATGTTTTTAATTTGGGAAATGTTTGATTTTCCAAAAGAACAGAGCAACTCTCAGGAGGTCTCTAACAAATTTGAAAACAAATAAACATTCTTTTGCACAAGCTTTGAATCACAATTTAGACAGTATTTTAGACGTAAACTGCTGACTCTGCATTTGACAGGATTTTGCTGGCAGTCATTCCAGTATTTCTTTCTGCTTCAGAGGCCCTCTCAGTAACAGGACATAAAATACTCTTTTAAACAGAGGGTAAAAATTAAAATATACACTGAACAATAAACATTGGAAGACAGGTCAATGCAGCTGTGGTTCCTAGAGCTGCATTACTCACTATTAATTTCATTGCAATGAAAATGATATAATTTCAAACTAAGAGCCTCTCTAAAAGGCAGGAGTTATCTGAAGGCTCAGCATTACTTCAGGCTCCTGTAAAGATATAAATCTTCAGGAATTACAGGAATTGAAGTTGCAAACATGCATTTAAGTATACTTTAAACCCCTTGATATTCTACATTTCAACCTTCAATTTGCACCTTGTAATAGCAAGCATTGACATTGATTTAGAGAAGTCAAAACAGGTCTGTAAACACCGTCCATAAACCTGTCACAGCTGTTCCTATCTGCAGTCTAAATAGCCCTTTTAAGATTTCTGTTGGGCAGTGCCAAAATCTGTTTTATTCCCATCTAAAATGGTATTGCTCTACGGACAAGATTATAATTGCTAGTCTGGTAAACGAGACTTTGCATTTTTAAGATTATGAAAAAAAGAAAAGTAGGCAATCACCTGTAGTGCACAATATTGAAGAACTTCTAGAATATGTAGAGTGACACTGACAAGAAATTTGTCAAATAAGCACAAAACACTGACTGAATCCTGCTCACACTGACGTCAGCTGGAATTTAGTTATAGGCTTCAATGAAGAGACAACATTAGATTCTAAAATATATCACATGTTACTGTTCACTTTAGAAATGGAGCAAAAATAGCATCTGAAAAATCATTTTATCTCCTCTAAAACAGATATGAAAATATAACATACATCGTGCTATCACCTGAGTGGCTGAATACAGAACAGATCAAGGCAAAATGATGGAGCCAAGCATTTGATCCATCTGCTTGCAAAGGTTGCTTTAAACACAGCCAAGCCAATCTAGAAAACACTAAAAAATTAAACACCCTATTTCCTTATGCTGTGAGGCAGCTTCCTAGCCACCTTGTTTGGTTTGTGCAGTACCCAGAACTTCTTTGTACCATATACTAATCAGGATACTTACCTGACGTGATTCTGCCTCACTACCGGAGAGTTTGAAGCAATTTGCATTAAAACCATGTAAAGTGTCACTTAATACCAGCAACAGGGGAATAAAGTCACAAATTGAGAGGAGGAAAGCAGGAGGAAACCATAGCAGCATAAAAACTTTTATTGGCACTTAAGAGTATTTTTCCCTGATTGAAGCAGAATTCATGAAACAACTACGACCCCATGACAAAGATCTGTAATTAGCCCTTAAGAACTACGGTTGTCTTCTGACGGTTCAGAAGCTGCTTTTGTTTATTTCAGGAAACAAAACATCAAATCTTCTTTAGACTATCCAAAACTGAATACATAGATTAGCACCAGCTAATCGTCCAGTGCCAGCATGTTGCTGAAGCTCCCACTGTCGAACAGGAGACTTATGAACTAATTTATAATTGTAATTCATTCTTGTCACCCAAGCAGTTTTCAAGGTAGCAATATGCACTTCAGTATCTGGTACTTAGTTCATGTTGTACAACAATAGAAAATATACACTCAAATATACTGAAGGAATTATTGGAGATAAATTACTGTTAAACAATTTTAATAAATTCAGTCAGAATTATTGTCAGCGAGATGTATGTTATAAAAAGAAAAATCAGTATCGCAATAAAGTCACGTCTACACAAAGTCATCCAGGCACTTCCACAATATTTGTATCATGACAGACAAAGGTCTTTCTCTTTGTAGCTAAAAATTACTTCTACCCTGCCATGAAATGTAAAATGTTTTTCGTTTTCAAGTTCATACAACAAGACTTGGATAGAACAGAGAACTTCTACAATTCTTCATAGCAGGGACCACATTCAGACTCATCATCAAATTATTTTCCAGTCACCAATTCAAAAATCAGAAAATAGTGCTGCAGCAACTAAATCACAATACTGCCTTAAATGCTTAACGCAGAACAGCAATATTGAGAAATTGTCAGTGAAATGGTAGGAGGGGAATATGTGTCTGTGTGCTCTGTTGATTTTTGCACTTTTGTTTGGTTTGGGCATTTGGGGGCAGGAGTTGTGCAGGTAGGGGGTGCATTTATTACAGTTGTTTTCTCATTTAGAAAAAGCACAGATCTCAGGGTCTGTTTTTCTTCTTCATTTCACATACTCTTCTCTTTATTTAGGTATAGCCCTTTCTATTTTGTTTTGTTTCCTAAAGTTCTCTGTCTTGGTATTCTCTAACGTTATTTGAATCTTGTCTTTGACTTACTCACATTATTTCAATAAACTTGGAAAGGTCCAATCCCAGCCTTATAACTTCAAAAAAATGCTCAAAACTTTAGACGCACAACAGCTTGCTCCAAATACTGCTGCAGAGCTCACCATCAGCTTGAAACCATAAAGAAGGGTAAAAATACAGCAGCCCCCATCCCAACCAAGCAAGCAGATGCCTCTATCAAACACGTAGTTATTACAGACCACTTCCTCTCTCCAGAAGAGGTGAACACCTTCCTGTGCTTATGCCATCAGCTTCTAGAAGTAGAGGGGTTTTCCTGTTCTGCTTTTTCAAGTCAGAGCACAGAGTTGACAGAGAGAGCCCCTCCCTGGCAGAGAGCTCAGACTTCTCTCTTCCATTTCACATGTGTACACTGTTTACCCTGCTTTGTTGTTGACCTCCACATTATGTCTAATCTTAAAATTAAATGTTATGAAGGCAAGGAAGACAACAAAGCATTAGAGAAATGATAAAACTACACTTTAGGCTAGCCCTGCTCCTGTTCATACATGTAGTCTCACATTTGCTAGAACACATTTCCTCTCAGAAAGCTGCTTAAGAATGAAAAAAATGTAATATAATCTTTTGGCCACATCCCTTTAAAATAGCTACTTAGTTTACTACATCATACTCATCATTTGTATCCACAAAGTTACAACAAATTTCATTTAAAGTTTCATTGACAAATTATTAAATACTCCCCAGTTTGCCAAATTTTCCAAGGAATACAAATCTTCATGTAAAAATGCTGCTGTGAAAGACAATTCTGTGCAAACTTAGATATACAAATAAAAATAAATCACGCTAAGACATCACCCCATGTGATTTCCTGAGGGAGAAAACCCCATAGGATTTACTGAGCTAGGAACAACATAATAAGAGACAATCTGTGAATTAATACTCAAATCAAAGCATAAGGATTTTATACACTAGAAGATTTACTTTTATCCCCACTAAAACTTTTTTTTAAAATGTAAGCACTGTTATTTATCAACTCCCTAGTGAAAAATATTTGCGGTTTTCTTTTAAAAAATTATGAAGCAAAACAGATGCTGCAGAGCACAACGACACAGGGAACAGTTGTTTGCTCACTCTCCAGTGTGCCGTACACATTATTTGCAATCATGCAAACCCTCATTAGGCCAAGTGCTGAGACAGGATGCAGCCTTGCTGCCTTGGGAGCTGTGCACGTGCAATTGAGATCAGGATTTGGCCATGTCCATGCTTTCCTGGCCCAACAAGCACAACTGGTGCTACATAAATTCTTACAGATGCACAGACAAACCCGACCACAGCGTAACTTCCCTGCTGGCAGCGCTCACGTTCCCTGCTGGCGTGCAGCTCACAGAGCTCATGGTTGCCTTTCACCAGGACACTGACCAGCAGAACACGAAGTATGACTGTCTGCTCACTTCATTTATCAGCTGCCACAACTACAGGGAGCTCATTGTGATCCTGTCATGTCAAAGCCCACTCAACCATCAGCTTACCCCAGAGAACAGCGCCGTCCTCTCGCTGTGAGGCGTCCATGGCTGGTGAGGCTGCGGCCTTGGTCCCGCTGAAGAGGAAGCATTTTCACCTGTCTCTCGCAGCACAAAGACTTTGTTCCCCATCCAGCACAAGGCTCACGGAGACCTCAGCCCAAACAGCGGTGCCCTATCACTCGAGAGAGGGTTCCTGGGTGCTGCCCTTCCTGCCCAGCTCCTGGCAGGACCCACAGCAGAGCACACACGTTCTGCTGCCACACTCCTTCAGAACCCACACCAGCCTCTGAGGACAGCTTTGTGCCTTAATGAGCCTGACGAGCAGCACCTGGGGGCTCCCCACCCTGCCCTGGCCCAGCAGCCTATTGCAGCCCAGCCTGGGCTGTGTGTTCCAGCCCCAGTGATGCTGATGGACACTGAGCTCTGGCCCTGTCCCAGCCCAGCCTGTCTCAGCCCAGCTCTACCTCCATGGCCCTGCTTGGCCATCCCACGCTGTGTCCCACCCAGGTGACGCTCACCAAGCCCAAAAGCAGAGCACTGAGAGGTTTGAGGTTACCCTGGCAGTGGTCTCTGAGGCCGAGAGGGGGCTGTAACAGAGACCAGGATGTAAAAGATTTCCACTCAAGCTGACCCAGCATTAGCATTGCATCCTCCATAAATCCCACTTCAGAATCCATAATGACTGGTTAGGATTGTCAAAATAATTTCAGTCTCATTTTAGCAACTAGCTGCTTTTTAAGACTCAGTCTCACCTGGGGACAAGTTTGAGTTTTGTTGGATATTTAAGGTGATTTAAAGGTTTTTCCCAAACCTAGGAAGTCCACCTGACAAGCATTAAAAAACAGGTAGGGAAGTAATGTGCAATAGAGACAGGTTTGGCCTAGTGATAAAACCTCTTAGAGGAGGAATGTCAAATGGGGTATTGGCAGCCTGAACTTGCAGCTACAGTCCTTCACCATTTTCTTCTTGGCTCATTAGATGAGAAACCAGACTTGGGTTCCACATTTCAAAGTTCAACCAGTTTAATCCATTCATAAACAGCTTTTTCCAAATATAACCAGTTCTTTTTGCAACACAGATAAGGAGACATTTTGGCACCTTAACACTGGAAAATTTTAAGAACAGGTTTGGATAGATTTGGATACCTATCAGGAATGACACAGATTATCCAGCTTTGGGACAAAGCCATGGACTAACTAATTGGTCAGAACTTTCTATGGGTTTAGAGACACTTCTGAGGCAGAGGATGAGCTGATGGAATAATTCAGTTCTTAGACATCAGCTTCCTCAGTTCTTGCTGCAGTTCAAACCAGCAGGCAAATCCCCTGCCGTTCACTACAAACAGCACTGGCCTTGTGCTAATGTTGCAGTTCATGATACTGACAACGTTGATTTACATCAGACAAATACAGCCTGTGATAAGCTTGGAAGAATTAAAAAAGGCCTTGGCAGAGTTTCAGCACAATTTCAGCATAATGTTTTTTGTCTTCTTGTCCCTTGGGATGGTATTCCTCTACCATAGGTGTTGTTTCACAGGAAACCATTTAAGATCGATGCTCTTGAACTACCTTGGACTCTTTCAGAACTTGCAGTCTCTCCCACCAAACAGCTTCCAAACACTGACAGCAGGATATGCAGTTCAAAGATGGCAGGAGAGCCTCTGCTTTATGCTGTTATTTTTACATGATGAAAAAGGCATGAGTGACTTATATTTATGATGAACCCTTTGTATTGTGAACACATGTGTTTTACAAGGTTCATCATTTTCCCCTTGGAAACCTTGATACTAGAGACCTGAAAAAAGTACAAAAATTCTTCAAACCTTACAATGAAACATGGGTTTAGATTATAAAATCTATGAGTTATTTGACTCTACATGTAAAATATAACTCCCTTCTCTCCTCCAGCCTTAAAAAATTGGTCTAGCTGTCAAACAAGTGAGGATCCATACACGAGTTAAAAACAACAGTCCAAGAGAGTTTACTTCTGAATGCTATTGGAACAAGACTTCAGAAGAGCTAACACCAAAAAAAAGAGTGAAAGTTATCAAGGTTTCACTTCTGTGATTTAGAGAACTTCAATTTTTATTTCTAAACAAAAAAAAATTTCTTTTTTGTCAGCACTGGGCTACTTCATAACAAAATTATGACATTTTTCCTAAAAGATCATATTCTTTAAACAGCCATTTTATGAATATGCAATTTTTACAAATGGAAAAAAATTAATAAGTGCCTAAAATAATCTCAATGCAACTTAAAAACAAAATCAACTTGTATCATTACACAGCTCCCTGTAATGACCTGCAAAGAGCTCCATATATTTCTATCCTTGTGGCTGTATTGGAGTGTGGCCTCAGTCAGCACTTCTCAAAAGGGGTCTCTAGGAAGCAGACACTTTCCTTGCATTAAAAGAAGTATAACATACATTTAAACCCTTTATCCATGTAAGTAATTGGAAAGCTACCACTTCTGTAATGCTAGAAAACCATGAAGGGAATGAAGGTCAGCACAATTTCTGAGTGGACAGACACAGACTATACAAGGCAATTCTTATCTAACCATGTGGCCTTAGCCACAAGTTTAAGAACTCATGGTGTAAGCCTATTTGAAATGCAGATTTTTAGGGGGTTTTTTAATACTTTGTGCTTGTCAGGTTGTTTATATTTGCTTCCATATATAAGCTTCAGTTCTTGCAGTCTCCTAGCCTTCTGCCTGACTGCAGTTCCTCAGGGCAGAGTGAATTACAAAAGAAAAATTGTATAAATCAAAATTCCTTCTGAATTGCACCGCGGGAAAAAAAAAATAGATAGAAACACAATGCTCTTACTGCCTAGCTCTCAATTATAGAAAAATAACATCAGTGAGAAAATTACTACTTTCATAATCACTCGTCTTAATAATTGTTTTTCAAAATTCCATGAAAGGCTCTGAGTGCATTTGAAACTTTGAAGCAGTGAAGTAGATCAAAGTACATGTATGTTTATTCTCTCTTACTAAGGAAGATGTACAGTCTTTGACAGCTACAAGCAATGTTTTTGTGGAACTTGTCAGATCAAAATGGCAATAAACTTAAAGCAGCCTGTATCTTGGTAGATTTAAATACAAAATATGCAAGCTATGTTGCCAGTTAAATGGATTGTGGCATTTTTTTCTCCTTCTCAGGACAAGCATGCAATGTTTTAGACAAGAATCAAAGCAAAGGAAAATCATATTAATGAAAAGTGTAGCTTTCCTGTATTTTAACTAAACTGTATTTGAAGGGGTAAAAAAAAGGTTGAAAAAAAAGTCTGAATCAATGAGATAGGAGATAGGACACAGTTAAATGGATGAGATTGCCTCTGAAACACAGAGGTATATGTATTACCACATAACACTATTGCCAGATCTTCAATACAAAATACTTCTATGGGTAGGAATAAATCAGAGCCAGGATTAACAAATGACAATATCTTCTTTAACAGAGAGAACAGCTCCAGAGAGATTAAGAACAGCTTTTCTCTATCATTCAGTGCCTTGACCAAAGAGTCCACCAAGATCTGTGTTTCTTCTTTCTTTGCTACGTTTCCTAGAGCTGTATCTGGAAAGAAAGAGGCCTCTTAGCGTCACTGGCCCAGCCTTTGCAATGAAAAACTCATAGAGGAGCAAAATACAGAGGAAGATGTTTTGCCTGGAAGCACAAGTTCATACTCCCAAGCAACATCTACCCTCCATTTGTCAATTTTCCAACAACAGCTGCTGGTTATCGGTCATATGAATATGCTTTCAATATACTGGGCTTGAAGCAGCTGGACCAACTTGAAACCAATTTGAAAAACATGTTTATAGAGAAAGGCAAAGGAAATGACCTGTAACATTGTAGACACAATATGTTCCACATGAGAGCTCTATTAGTTGAGTTTTTATCAACTCAACTGTGAGTTGGTAAAAACTGGTTTTTTTACCAGTTATTTTATTATCATTTTAGGCCTTCAGTTCTCATTATGCTGCTGTTTGCTAGCAGGTCTGGAATACCTCTGACTTCCAATCTGCTTTCCCACTATTTTCCGTGGTTCTTTGGTCCCAAAGGAAAAGCAACAGTAAAACTGCCATTGAAGTGGAAGGCTCCACATTCTTGTGCAACTACAGCAAAGTGACTACATCGATCACTAAAGCAGGATTTGCTTACCTGTTAGGTGTGTGAGGAGAACGAACAAGCAGGTGCTTCCTTTCTTTCGTGGCTATAAAGATACGAGAATGAGCTTCAAAGGAGAAGTGACACAAAATGGTTCAAAATGAATGGCTTTTCTTCCAAGCAACTCCCACACAAAATGTGACAAATCTGCCTTGAAGAAAGTGACCCACCTTCCACCCACCCACTATTCAAGCCATCAGAATTTAGTGAAATGTGACAGTTAGAAAGACCACAAAACTAACTATTGTGGATGTTAGGGTCACATCTTAGAGCATAAAGAAGGAGAAAGTTAATGAAGAGAGCATTCTTTTATCTTTCATTCTGCATAAATCCTTAACATGATTCAGAATTATTTCCAGTAAGCCAAAGTAGTCACTTTTGTTTCACAACAAAATCTCTTAGTTCAAGCTCCAGAAGCTTGTTATTCAGTTACAGGGAGGTATTGAACATCATGACCTGTTCTCATTTTCCTGATTGAATAACAATTTCCAGTTTCTTCAAACATCAGAGAAGTTTCAGCAATTTACCTAATTCAGAAAATACGTTCAGGTAGCAAAATATTTAATTAAAAACTGTATGAATCAAAAGCAAGCAAAATCCCAAACTTCACGTATTCTGTTCTAAGCCTTCCAGTGAGAAAACAAAGTCCAATGTGAGCAACATACTGAACAAATCAAGAGGCAGCTTTGCTTAGGTAGGAAAATCTTTGGCAGCAAACCAAGAGGAAAAAATTCCCCAACCCTTCTAGAAGCAGCATAGTAGTAAAAATCAGCTAACCACAACAGGGAAGGAACATCGCCTTTCACTATGAAACTTTTCAAGGTAAGGTAGGAGTATTATGGAGTTTTATGGGGGAGAAAATAGTATTTTAATATCTATATCTAAAGATTCTATATTCCATATTTTAATTATTATTATATCTGGCCAGGATCTTGGACCAGATTTCCTGATGCCATTTGCACACAACCAGCAGCTGAGCTGCTCCATGGCTGGAGTCCTTAGTCACAGAACATCATGGGTGTAACATACTGGCTACAGAATACAGCATTGGGCCTTGGGATGCCTTTTCTACCTTTTCTATGAATCACTACTACAGCAACATTTCCACATCAAAATACTTTTTTTTCCTGAGAAAATGTTTTAAATAATTCACAGAAAATGTAGGGATTTCACGTCGCTGTGATGTTTCAGAAGGCAGAGGATCAAAGCATGGTCTCTTTCTTTACTCCTCCTTCATCCCTTCCTAGTAGATCTGATTTCAGGGTTGGAAGCTGAGAAGTGCACCAAAATATAACTAAGAAGCAGAGATAAATTAGTAGCAAAAAGCCTGTGTCTAAAACCGGACCTGCTCAGTCCCAGTGCTTGTGCATCACAACCTAGTTTTACAAACTGTTGCCAATCATGTTGGTATAAAGAGTATTTTCTCTCGATCGTGCTTTACCAAACAAAAAAAGGAAATAATTTAAACATCTGGAGTTGCCTGGGTGTAATACAGAAGAATCTGGATACTGAATATAAAGCAGCTATCTTATCTGTGATGCCTAACACACAGGCATGTGTGCAGGCAGAAGTATTTCCCTAGAATGGTGTTGTTTATGCTCTGCAGCTTCTCTTTTTCTTCATTGAGGCCCTTTTCATACAGGTTTAACAGACATTTGTCCAACTGAATTTATTTTCAGATAAATTCATGGAAATGAGATTTGACTATGGCGACAAGATTAAATTGTTTGAACTCAGTGTTTTCCTTTGTTCCATGAAACCTACTGTTTACTAAAAGATGGCAAATTATTATTTTTTTGAAAAGTCCACTTTTATCTTTTGTAGTTGAACTCCTTCTGTGAATAAAAGGAACCTACGAAAAAATCCATACCTCAGTCAGACTTGGTTCCACACCCCTCAGTAGCATGCATTTGATTTGTTGTTCATTTTTTCTCCGTGATGTCTCACAAATAACTAATACACTTGCTTAAGTCAGACAGGTTCTCTGCTCAGTTTGAGTTTTGTTTACTCACTTCTTCACAGAGGAACAAAGAGAGCCAAGATTAATTTATTCTGTTAATCTGCTACCCCATACTCTTGTAATGAGTGAGCTCTCACTAGTTTTTGCAATTAGCATGTTTTAATAAGGCTGTCTAAATATAGATTATTAGTCCAATTAATTGCTTTGAGAAGAGTTTTATGAATGCTTCTGATCAATTAATAACTGTTGGTCTGTTTGAGAAGGAATATATTTTTACATGAACAAATTGATGTGCAGAATCTATTTGAACTTTTTTGTTTGGTATTTTTTACGTGCTTCTTTCAGTGTGGGTTTTCTTTTTCTTTTTTTGCAGTATGTTATATGAAGTCTAACTCCAAACTCCTCTAGAAAGTAAGAAGAGAACTAATTTTATTGATCTTTTCATGTATGTTTTGTTGGGAAGGAAGCCAGAGAATTAGCCAAAGTTTTATTTGATTATAGTAGAGTTCTACTTTTATCTGTAGCTTTTGCATTTGGGTTATTTCAACAGATGTGAACAGAAAACTTTATTAATTTCTAAATAGTCTTGTTTTTCTGAAATGGTAGAACTCCCTGACCTTTGCCCAGGTATAACAGCAGTTGATATAACCTGCCTCTCAGCAAAGGGCACTGGATTTCAAAATCATCCAGAGTTGAAGGTAACTATCTAAGCATTAGGCTTAAGATTTATCAAGCCTGCAGATGAAAAACAAGCTATGCAGGAGAAAAATGTTCATGATTTACATCATCCATGAAGGCCATCACACACAAAAAGCAAAACAGAACAGTAAATTACCCAGCAATCTGTAAAAAGAAATTTCAGTTAGCCCTAAGGGTGGAATCAAGCTGCTCAGTCCATTCTCTTCCTTGAACCTTTCCTGTTGATGTTTTTTTATGCATCCTGGACTCTCCCATTAACTATCACCTGCCTTTACTCCCACTCGTGGTTATCCTGCTGTGCTCTGTTAACACCAATAAAACATCACTATCTGGATCAAATTCAGTGGGATGAAATGGAGATCCATCTGTCTGTCTAAATCCTTCTGTTAAACCTGGAGGTGGACGAGTGCACACTGACAGTGTGATTTACCTTCAGCCCCTGCAGAGACCAGGGTGGGAGTTAGGGGAGTATTGAGGCAGACAACATGCTAACAATCTGAATTACATACCCTGGAGAGGCCTCAGCGGTGGGCAGACACTCCTGTGTCTTGTTACAGAATAATTCTAGTACCACCTCATCAGCATCTGGTTCTGGCATTGTTGGAGATATTTATAGGTGTAAATGATGTGCTGATGCACCCCAGAAGAGAAACTCCTAGACTTCTGCTAGTAAGAGCACTGAGCGTCTCGTTACTCGTGTACTTTTCCAGAGTAGGAAGTTATCTCTGTAGTTATGATCTCACTTCACACCACACGCTGATCTCAGTGTTTTGAAAGCAGAAGGATTTGTAAGCAGAAGGACCTTATGCTTTTGTGTGTCTTTGAGCTGTCACTGAGTCCTGCCATGACCCTGCCAACCTCACACAGATCCTGGCATAGGCTTGAGTATAAGAACTGGCCACAGTCTTCTACATGACAGAAAGCTCAGCCCAAGGACCAGCTAACTGAGCAGAAGATGCTCATAACCAATGGGTGTGAGGTCAGTCCTTCTCATTGCTTCCTTAAACACCTCTTTTTCTGTTTAGCACTAAACAGATTCTCAGTGCTTGGTTTCTGGGAATTATGGCACTGCAAATACTTCAATGCTTCTATTTTAGTAAATTTCACACCTTTTTTCAAACAAATATGAATTTGAATGCATATTATATATTCAACTTCTAGCTAGGGTAGTGAAATACTTTCTAAATCCTAAGCAAGCTGTGCATGGATTACACAATGAAGCTGCAATACTACAGTCTTAATCCTGATTCCTACAGGTCAATAGTAAAAATATGATACTTGTTTCACAGGAGATACATTGGCAAGAATACACTGACTCTACAAAGAACAAGTTACAAGTTTTGCTGTTTCTCACCTGATGAGTCAATAACAGAAGTATAAACACATCCCAAAGTCATGAGAATTCCCTCTTTTTTTGCTCCATACCCTTGATCTCATCACTTCCATTCTTTTCTCTTCTTATCCAGTACCTGTTTACCTATTAAGTAGCATCTGCAAATGTGAAAAAAAAAATTAAAAAGGAAGATACCTACACATAGCTACCAAAACAGTAGGATGTGAGCATGTCCCAGGGCCCTAAAGTTGAAAAAGCCTTTGATGAATTAAAAGATGCAATATTAATAATATATAAATAAAGAGAAAGTACCAAGAAAGCTTGGATCATATGCTGGATAGCAGATTCTGCTGATCCTGGCCTCTTCAAAGTACTCTCAAAGGTCTTCAGAATATATTCAGTAGTATTACTCTTCAAAACTAAGGTTAGAATATATTACCTTAACAAATAAATGATCATAAGAGGGTGTTCATACATCAAATACATGTGCCTGGTCTGGGGCACATGCTAGGACTTTGCTACGTTACATGCATAAGCAGTGTTAAGATTTGCACATTGCTGATCTTTTGGAACATAATAAATATCAAACAATATTAAGAGGATAAATTTGTCAATCAGAGATCATAAGAACTGACAATATTTTGCGACTAAAAGGTGGTGGACTTTTTTAAAATGTAGATCAACAAACTATCAGATTCAGGAAATCTATCTACTGAAACTCCTAGAAAAACAGACATTATTTATCATCAGACTTTTGGACTCAGTTTGATAACAAATGGGATGAAAGGCTTTGTAGGATAAAGGATGCTTCTGAAATGCTACCACTGATGTGTATTTTTTCCTTTTATCAGTCTGTGGTTAGCCTTCATATGCTTTTCAAAGTGGAGTACCAGAGTAATTCTATTCCAAAAACTGAAATAAGAAATTACTACAAAGATGAATTTCAGCTGGAATGTAGCCAGTTATTTACAGGGACTATTCTTTGTGAGTGACAACATCATAGGAGGCTGTATTTTTAATCATCTAGAAAGCAAACAACTACAACAAAATTGAAATTGCTGACACTGTTTTTAGCTTCAGTTACATTAAGACAAAATACATGTCCTGAAGGAAATTACCACACATTCCCCTTTTGGATTTTGTTACTTCCTTTATTACACAAAAATTAATTTTCCTTCTGAATCTATTCAGAGATATACATAATGCTCTGCTCTCTGTGATAGGCCAAGGTTTACTCAGCCATGGCCAACTGATGTGATGTTGGTTTGTAATCAGATGCTAAAAAGAACAGATGGCTTAACCAAATCTGATTTGCTATTTTATTTATCCTTATGCTGCCCCTTTATCATACGAGTACTGAACATTTATACTGTACAGTTAGAAGAGCAAGACAATGTTTAGAGCTAGTTTATGAGCTAACCTGAAAAACATCCATCCTGAGATGCAAAATAAATCACTTAAGTGAGATTCCACGTCAGTGTTCATTCCTGAAGTAGTCTGGGATGGAAACTGCAAAAACTGCCATTACAAATTCTAGTACTTAGTAATGCTTGCCAACTCAGTAGTCGATGATGCATCACCGATTGCTTGGGGAAAAAAAACCCCAAATATAAAACCAAAAAAACCCCATCATCTCCAACTGCACGAATAAGGAAGAAGTTTATTAAAAGTAAACTCAGACTTTGAAATCTGGCAATTTCTATTTCCAAAATGCCTCTCAATGGGGAATGATGACATCTGCAAATTGTTTGATTACTTCTTGTGATCATTTACTCATTGCAAGATCTGGGCTTGATCATCTCCACATTATCGTGTTTGCAATTGTCTTTGTGGGATGAGACCCTTTTATTTGATACCAATATCTGTAGTGATGATCTTATCATCATAAATCTAAAACTTCTGAAGACTTTGCAGTATTGTTTTGACACTGTCAGAACAGCTCCTGATGTCATCCGTCTTCAGAAACTTGTCTCTAAGTAAGATTATTACTGGGCAAGAGCTCGCAGTGCTACAAATTAGGCCATTAATTTCAACCTAAATTTAAATCCTATGGTTTTTGCCTATGGTTTGGCAAAGACAGTTTTCTGTAAGTAGACCCAGTAGAGTTTTTGACTCTCCTTTTATGACAGTATTAATTACGGATCATATTGATAAGCATGAACTGTACATTTATTTAAAAATATATTTCTAGCTATTCTGTATCTAAGGATGCTGTGGTGAGTTGACTCCAGAGAACCTCATAAAAAATTAGGTGTCAAGTCTGACGCCACACTTATTCTTAAAATGCTCAGTGACAATTAAAATTCCTGTACCTTGAAACTGTAACTACATCTCTTAATCTGAGGTGAATATATACTATTTTGCTAATAAATTTTCACATATTATGTAATACACATATATGTAGAGATTATCTGTGTCTGAACTCCTTTAATTTGCCTAGTTACTTAAGCATAACAGAAGACAGAACCGAGCTCATAAATTCCATTCTTTATTTATTTATACACTGATTCGTTTTGAGGCTGCCTGTCAAAAACGTCAGTCACATCAGGACAGAACATCTCCAGATAATTAACATTGCATTCAGTGCCAGGCACTTGTTAATGAAAACTAAACAGATGCAAGTGCACTGATGCAAACACACCATTGTTCCTCAGAGTAGGCACAACATGAAAGTTAAAGCTAAAAATGCTTTTGTATGACTACATTGCATTTGATCTTCTGAGCTTACATATAATATCCACAGTATTGCTTAACCTGTAAGATATTTACTTCCGATCCACACACGATGAAATTAGAGAACGTACAAGAATCAGCAGCTGTATTATGTGGAGTATATATACAACTCTACTGCTGCTAGAAATTTCTACGCTTTCAGTTCTGCAGACACCTGACTTAAGTTTCAGTGAAGTGAGCAAAGAACCAGTTCAGTACTTTCTTTCTCTGTTGGGAAATAAAAAAGCTAATTGGTATATCCCAATTGTTATATTCCTCTTTAACAAAAATATGTCAAAGTCAAACCTGTATTATTCAGGAAGAGGAACATTGTGATTAAGACCAGGCATACTTCAACAACATCTGATGGACATCTACCATTACATAAAGTAACAATAAAATATTATAAAGTTTGTAATTCAGCAACCAAATTATTAAAAAAATCTAATTTCACATAAAACAGAAAATAACAAAGTAAATTAAGTTCACTCTCTCATATCAAGAGTTCATGCAGCCCAAATAGCAAGATTCTTTAGCTGGGCCCCTGTGAGACTCAGCTATTTTCACAGGTGTAGAGGAAAACACACACTATAAATAGTACGCAAATAAAACAAGGCCAAGGGAATAATCTATCAGTTGATAAGTGGGTTGTCCTGGTGTATAGTTCATAAAAAGCAGGACAAAACAAGTTATAAAAGCAGTGCAAGAGAACAGAAAACGTGGGAAGAGATAAGATGGAGTTGAGCTGCAGGCTGTGGGACGCGCCTGCAGAAGCACATGGCGGCACAGACGACCACATAGCAGCACAGAGGAGCACGTGGCAGCACAGAGGAGCACATAGCAGCACAGAGGAGCACATGGCAGCACAAAGAAGCACATAGCAGCACAGAGGAGCACATGGCAGCACAGAGGAGCACGTGGAGGCACAGAGGAGCACGTGGTGGCACAGAGAGGATTGTCACCACTGGACCCTGGGGGGAGGAGGTGTCACGCGGCACACCCCGACAGAGAGCAGCCTGCCAGAAGCTGACGGATGGGTGAACAGCGCGTGATCACCCCACAGAAGGACATTTAGAAAACGTGTTGCTGATGTGGCAATGTGGGATAGGTCACGTAGTGAGAACTACCATGTAAGGAAATACTGTCCTTGAAAAAGTGTATAAAACCAGCTCGTTTCCTTTAAATCAACGATTCAGATTCCCTGCCGGTCTGGGTCCGTGTCTTGGTCACCCACAAAACGTGTTTATTTTTTCTTTTTAAAAAAAAATGTGGGCACTCTTGGTTCTCATAGGTGCTGCATCTGTTTCTGCTCACCTGGAAGATCTTTCCTTTGATGGGTAAGAACAGACATCAAGTTTTATATTTGTGATTTCTTTGGCACGATCAAAAGGCTTTCAGTTGACTTACCTGTTTCAAACTGAATCTTTTTCTTCCCTTACAGACAGAAGGTGTTTCGTGTGATTCCACAGAATGATGAGCAGGTGGAAATCCTCAATTTCCTTGCCAGCATGATGGAGGTAAAGGACTTGGGGAAGTGGTTATATTGTAGTTGAAAGAAATATTTCTCCTTTTGCTCAAATAACAGATAGATTTTTTTAAAAAAATCATGCTACTAATCTTGATTCCATTCAAGTCAGCTGGAATGTTTCTTCGGAAGGAATAGGACAAGTTGATAAAACTAGAGCTATACAAACCAGTCAAATACCTTCCAAGAAAGCCTGGTTTACCCAGTCTTAATGCCAAAGTGCCCATCAGAATTTATTAGTAGAATAAATAAATCTTAAATGCTGTATGCAGTGTGGGGTGCTTTCAAGGATGTATTAGATAAATCATGGAAATTCCAACTACCAGAACTTTTACCATTACATGCGAAACATTTTCCTCATGTAAATAATCTAAAAATTTATACTCCCAGCAAAAGGAATTTTCCTTTGGCCTCTAGTCTCTCATGTCATCTTTTCTTCTCTGACTTTCCTTTAAAGCTTCCTTTCTCTCTAAGCTGCATGTTTCTCACTGACATTGATGTAGATATACGATGACACAATGACACGATGAAAAACAATAAAGACAGCAAATGTGTTTTCAATATTTCTGTTCAGCTTTGATGTTGTAAAATAGCTGTTGGTGAAAAAGACACCATTAGCTGTAGGATGAAAGGATGGTATTTTTAATGAAGTACAGATGTGGAGACCTATCATCAACAAGCTACTATAGCATGCTTGGAACAGTTTTCTGTAGAACATACTATTGGAATGGTGCTGTCAATATTAAGAAAATTAGTATATACCATGCTTGCTTTTAAGTGTGAAGTATCAAGGGATTGTTTGTTTTCTTTTACTTCTAAGAAAAGATCTCTGAAATACCATTGTTATTGAAAGCAGTCAGTAAGGACTGATGTAACTGTATATTCTGGAACAATCACCTCACTTGACGACACATAATTAATGAATAACCAGCCCCAATTTCTTTTACCTTCATGAGATGAAAGGGTGAAAAGGCATCAGGCTGGCAGATCAGCTTTGCTTCCACTGGCCCTCAACAGGGCACTAAATCCAGACGCTTGGACGCTTACTTCAGCAAAAATAAGTGACGCAGTAATAACCCTGGTTTTTGTCCCCTTGAAATGAAACATCTTAAAAGGCACAGGTTCCTCATATCAACTTTAGTGATCTCTCTTAAAAGCACTCATACAGACAACAGTCTTTTTTAGCTGATTTATGTAAAATATTCACATACTGCATCCCTGATATTGAGTTAATTTCTCTCTAACATTTGTACGCAAAAACCTGAGCAAAAAACAAAAGCTTTAAGGACGAAAGAAGTTGTAAATATAGTTATAATATTCACAATTCTATATGAATGCAGATGCTGGAGAATACTTGACACTTGTGAAATTGTCACTGTCATCTCCAGAATTCTGCCAAAAAAAATGCAGGGCCTAATAAAATCGACTTAATCAATTTCCAGTTAAAATTTAGGTTGATACTTGTGGCAAGCAATGCTGAATCAGTGTAACAGGGCAGGCATGAAATTCAGTATATTAATCACAACCTCCCCAGCACACATGCACCAACCTAAAAATCACAGCCACATGTATGTGTTTGTTTATGTATTCATTTGGCCTTCTTTCAGGTTGACTTTTGGCAGCCAGACTCTGTCACACTGCTAAGGCCAAAAATGCAAGTTGATTTCCGAATTGAAGCTGAGAAGTCTTTTGATGTTGAAGATCTTTTGAAAGAAAGTGGAATGGAGTATCAGTAAGTTTGTTTTCACTACCGTACTTTGAAGAGAATGGGACTAAATACCAGGGAGAACGTGTTTGAGCTTTTCATATCGGTCAAATTATTTTCCTGTCACAAACTTCATCCCTCCTGTAGATGCCTCTACTGTGTTCAGCTTCCCTATGACAGTTCAAGTGGACTGTAACAACTCTGCATTGAGGGGTGAGATTAAATGTTGATAGAGGCAAGAGACAGGAAGCAGAGATGCAGTACCAGAAATTTCCCTGAGGTGAAAGCTCACTGCAATACACAAGGCTGGAGTACGGAGGGGGATAGAAATATTTCCTACTACAGGCAAAATGCAGCAAAGGTCTAGAAAGAGCCAGAAAATATGCCAGATGAGGGAAATGGACTGGGAACTCAAGCCAGAAAATTAAATAGTGAGCCTCAACGGCCAGCATGAGCAGGTCCCCACTGAGTTGCAGAACAATAACTAGAGGGCCAAAAAAACCCAGCAGGTGACAGACAGAAGATAGCTGCCACGTGAAGGGCTAAGGAAGAGTGGAAAGCAGATTCCCAGGACAGCCTTGGGCTGACTGAAGTCACATAGCAGATCCATGGCAAAGAGAGAGCTTTTAATTGTATATTACCTAGAAATAAAAAAAGCCTGAGTTAACGCAGTACGAGTGCAGCACAAGTGGAGGAAACAAAGCACACTGCCACATTACACACCCCTGGGAACAGAAGCATTGTAGTGAGCAGCACTCACGGAAGAATAAAGAGAATAAGGAGTTGCCTGATCCTGCGCTTCACTTCGTATCTTCCAATCACTGTGTAAGCATAAACTGAGTATGAGAAATTGACTTTGAGCTGGAGTGAAGTGGGGTTTTCTGTCTTCATTTCTCCTTTCACTCCACTTAAGCATTGCAAATTGGCTCTGCCCAACTCCATTATCAGGCTTCTTTGATGTGTGAAGTATAGTCTGTCGACATCATGTACTCAGACACTGAAAGTCAGTATTATTTGATCAAGTTTTTATTATTTCATTCGGCTGAGTGTGGAGTTTTTGTCTCTCAGCCCCACTGCTGTTGCAACCAGACCAAACTCCTTCACTGGATATCACACAGTTCTCAGGACAACTTTCATGATCTGTTAAATCCAAAGGTAATCCATCCCTAAATTTACTGGCCTCATGTCAATTGTGTCTGATTTGGATGCCGCTGCAGGAACAGAATCTAAAAACACTCTAGAATAAATGGTTTTCAATAAGCCCACAGTGCACATACAGCACAGAAATCCAGTTTCAGGGGAATTCCCTCTTTAGCGAAGGAGTTGCTCTACATGTGTTACTTTTCCTATAATATTCATGAACTGCCTCAGGTCCATGCACAAGTCTTTTGATTGCAACAAAAGGCCAGAATGTCTGGAAGCTGTCCCTGACAAACTTGAGTGGATCGTCCTTGTGACAGCCCAAGCTGTTACAATTCCTTTGAAGTGCAGCTGCAGTGCCGTGACATAATGTCGTTTTCACTGTTTGTTCTGAAGGCTGCTGGTGCCTCACAAATTGGCCTCCTGTTCCTCTATCCAAATCACAAATGATCAAGGACATATCCTGCACGAGGAAGATTTGTAAGAGTTTTAAGACAGGCACTGGAAAAACAAGAGGACTTCATTTTTTGATAGCCAAGGTTGAAATACAAGCAAAAGGTCCTCAAGAGCATGCTCAGTGATAAGTTGTGCCTTTGTGTCAGCCCTAGGGAAAGATGAACAGGAAACATCCAGCCAATCCAGACAGGATATTGAGGTTTTTTTGCAATTGTGTGTTCTATTTAATAGCTCACCTCACATGCAATAAAGTAGCTTGGAGGATGGATAATGCTGCAATAGAGCTGTCAAACCACATCTAACCTTTGGAAGCTTGGTTTGACAGGGAATTTCACCAGGCAAACATCCCTGGGTTGCTGCACGGTTTTGAAACATTGCTGCAGTCTAACTCTCCTTCAGTGCCAAGAGTTCAGGAGGGCCCTTTTCCTATTGAGGCAGAAGCAACTGGCAACATAAGATCAGCCCAGAGCTCATTTTTAGACACACTCTGTCTCAGCATTGCCATTTTTCTGAAACCAAACTGTTGCCACCCTGGAGGTTTGTTAGTATGGGAGTAAGGCAGGTGCTAATCGGAGGAGCCTATTGCTCCCTGGTCTTTCTGGTGGCAAGGTTGAGGCAGGACAAAGGTTGAAACTTGAAACTAATATATTTTATTTTCAACCTGCCCACCTTTCCTTTCACAATCCATGCAGCCCAAATGCCAGGCAGACCTTGAAATGTCTTACTTTCCTGCTGGATTGTTGTGTGTTTCTCTTCACGCTTTTCACGGTGCCTTCTTGCAGAGTTCTGATTGACAACCTGCAGGCTGCACTGGATGCCCAGTTTGACAGCAAAGCTCGTACTGCCAGCCACAGCTACGAGAAGTACAACAACTGGGACACGGTAAAGTCTAGAATTTACCATGTTTTTAGCTTGGTACCTTAGGCTCTGTAGTTAAAGTGCTTCCAGCCTTCTTCCCTTTTCCTCTTCTGCTCCATCTGTTGATATGATAATGCCTCCAAACTCTCCTTCCTCTTCGTTACTGAGCTAGTTTGTGTAACCTACACTTATTTCCTCTACTTCTGCTCCCAGTGCTGCAAAGAAGCTCTGGCACAAATCCAGTGACCAGGCTGAGATGTTTCACTATTAATTTCCTCTTTTCTTTTCACTACTTCTCCCATGTCCTCTGCCAAACAGCTTGATTCCATTCCCTGCCTCAGTTCAAGCTCTTCATCTCCCATCAAAAGTCCTCCCCCCTTCCTCCTTTCACAGCCATGCTCATTTTTCCTGACATGTAATTGTGGCCATGTTACTCTTCACATCTTTGCAGTGGCTCCTTGGAAATCTACAAACTGTATTAAATATTAGGCCACATTAGATGCTCAGAAAGACTGTTCTGGCTTGAAGTCTGCAAATTAATTAGTCTGGACCTGAGGAACAGCGACACCAATAGATTTAACCTCTCTATTAAACAGATAGCTGCTTGGACTGCTGATATTGCTGCTCAGAACCCAGACCTTGTCTCTCGTAGTGTAATTGGGGAAACATTTGAAGGACGGCCAATGTATCTTCTCAAAGTAAGTGCCTTGATTTCTTCATGCCAGACCCCTCCCTTATTAACCTCTGCAAGATTATGATGTCTAGTAAAACACCAATGATGCTAACAAAATGTCTAAAGTAATAAACATTTTGCATAAAATTGAATATATTTTGTTTACTACTACTACAATTTTTTTCAAATTTCATATTTTTTTAAAGGTGCATCATGAATTATTAGAAGTTCAGACATATAAATTCAGTCACACTCCTGAGAGCTATTGGAATGATCATCTACCTTTATGTTCTCTCCATCTGTTGTTTGTAAACCCATTTGCTCTAAAAGCATCTATAAATGTCAGTCTCTGGCAATAGGAAACAAATTTGTATCTTCACCACATATAATTTTGAGCTGGTTTTGACTGGGGTAGAGTTAATTCTGTTTTCAGTAGCTTGTATGGGGCTGTTTAGAATTCGTGATGATTTGGAAATGGTGTTGATAATTCAGGGATGTTTTAGTTACTGCTGGGCGGTGATCACACAAAGCCAAGGCCTTTTCGGCTTCTCACACCACCAACCAGGGGAATGGCACCTGGGAAGGGACACAGCTGGGGACTGCTGACCCAGGGGATATCCCAAACCACACGGCTCACACTCAGTGATAAACTAGTGAGAAGGCAGGTCAGGGTCATCATATGTGGACTGGCTGGGCAATTGCTTTCATTTGCATCACTTGTCTTTCTCGAGGTGTATTTCTTTGTTTTTGTTATTTTCCTTTTCATCATTATCATTATTATTATTATTATTCATTAAACTGTGCTTATCTCAGCCCACAAGTTTGCTCTGAGTGAGCTACTGTGTTGGGCTTAGTTGTCAGCTGGGTTTAAACCAGCGAATTTTTTTTTTCATAACTTTTATGAATTAATAAGACAATAACTTAAATAAAGGTGAAAGGATAAGGAGTATTTGCCCCAAAATGCACAAGTATTTACAATAATATATCATTCAAACATACAAGATAAACTTTTAGAGACACTACAGGAAATAAATTAACAGTGCAAAATAATCAAAAATTTGGAGACGCTTATCTACATTAATAAAATTGAAATTATTAAGAGTATTGTTTTAGCTTGAATATCATGGTTAGCTACAGATGGGAGCACTCCACAGATTTCCATTTAAACAAGGAATGCTATATTTGTGTAAAGTTTGATTTTTAGGTCAGCAAGCTGGCTGACTTGTCCTGCATACAATTTATTCTATTCAAGCCCCAGGGTGGGTTTTTTGTTGTTTTTTTTCCTAGATGGGAAAAAGCGGTCCAAACAAGAAGGCCATCTTTATGGATTGTGGTTTCCATGCAAGAGAGTGGATCAGCCCTGCTTTCTGCCAGTGGTTTGTGAAAGAGGTCAGTAAGCTTAATGATGAAAAAATATTTTACAAAATGCAACTATGTTTAAGAAAATCTTAAATGAGCAGCAAGAGCTCAGGCCACTGCCTTTTTCCCTCTAAATACATGTCTGCTCATGCCTTCTCTCACCTCAAAGGGTTAAGGTGTAACTACTTGAACCAGATCTTTGGACCTGTAATCTTTCAGCAGCTTAAGACAACCTGAAACATGTCTGAGAGGTACTGCCAACTACAAGGGTTACCCACAGTTTGTAAATTTTTTTTTGCACCTGTAGTCAGAGAAAGGTGAGAGAAAAGCAAACAGCTCTAGTAACATTAGAAACATAGCCATGTTCTGTACACAGACATTAGGAATGAGGAAGTTCAAGGGCATATCAGAGGGTACCTGAATGCACTTCAGAACAGCTGACTTGCTACAGCGCCAGGTGGTGGATTTCTCGCAACCAGCTTCATTCAGTAAGGCAACAGAGAGGATGGATGGAAACCTACCCTCAGCTAAGCACTGAGGAAATGTACCTAAGAAAGGAGGAAGACTATAAATGAAGATTCCTAAGCTCCACACAGGAAGAGGGAAACGCATATACATCCCTTTGAGCTGCCACTTCAGGCTGTACAGAATGGGTGCTAAAATATGAAACCATATTCAAGGAAGAGCTGCACAGCTGAAATTGGCCTCACTTCAGTCTCTGATACTTTAGGTCTTGAATTAAACAATGTTATGTCCTTTATACTTTCTTTCTCACCACCGCTATAAAGCAGGTGGGGGTTATCAGATGCTGCAGTCATCTTCAGAGAGACAGGTATATTACCCCTCAGATGGGGAAGATCAATCACTTTAGCAGAGCAACTTACTGACTGAATCTCAAATTTTGTAATAACTTCTGTTTGAAGATTAAGGAAAAAAAAAAAACCACCAAAAAACCAACCGAACAAATAAATAAAACCACACCAGAAGCAGCATCTGGAATTTAAAACCCAAGAAAAGGAAAGCCAATCTACGTGAGGCAGCCATGCTGGCAGAGGCTTTGGTGGCAAGTATAATCTCAGTCTTATCAGACAGGCATGCAGTTTTGTGTAGGGAGCAGTGGAAATTGGAAGTGACGTTTCAGTGGAGTCAATGGGAATATGATTTCATTAGTGCCTAATAAGGCTGCAGACAGTATGTGGTACCATATTTCTCTCAGCAATTCACGTCACTGCAGCTGTCATTTTCACTGTCTGGTCACTTAATTCATGGCTGTACCTGACACCAGCAGTGCCTCTGCTCAGTGTGTCCATCCGCAGAAGTGCTTTAAAAGTGCAGACCTCTGAGCACATTCAGCATTTCACTTGTGATTGCTTCTAGACATAAAATTAAAAAAAATAGAGAAAAATGTGAGCAAGGTGGATTGTAATACGTATCTCAAAAAAGAAACCCACCCAGACAACAAGAACAACAAAAAACCAACCAAAATCCCCAACAATACCAAAAAACCAACCAACCAACCAACCAACCAACCACCCCAAAAACTAGTGTAAAACAAAACCTGGGAAAAGTTATTTCAACTGATCTGAAACTGCTTTTCTAGATTTTACATCCCACCCTCCTACTTGTGAGTTACAGGAAAAAAAATGCCTTTTACATTGCATTGCTCCCTGTGTTGTCCTTTATGGTTGTGTAAGCAAAACATGGGTGCAACGCACTTAGAGCAAATTTCCATGATCATTGTATGGTCTCTCAACACTGATATGAATCCGTGAACAAGCATAGCAAGTGCCAGACCATAAACCATCAGGATACACAGAATAGGGCAGGAGTTCCTGTTTGTTATTCAATATATGTGTCTGGAAAAGTGCAGGGAAAAATCTGTCTCCCAATGAATAAATGCATCCACAGAATTATGACTGGAAATGTGTTAGGATGCTACTTAGAAATATTCTCTATAATTTTGGTTGTTGATGAAATTTCTGCAAAACAGATATAAAAAATAGAAATAATGATTTTTCCTTCTCACATAAATTAAATTCAAACCTTTAAGGTGTTAGTATGTAGGAATATATATGGACAGGAATTTTGTTCTGTCTGTACTCAAGAAGCTAGTAAACGGAAGTCTCTTTCCAGTGATTTATTATACTGTTCAAAATCAACATTCCTTCATCTTATAATTTATCTACCAGCATAAGATGGTTTTCTAACAGCAGTGTGGTTTGAGTCACTGCAAATCTAGCACATGTAATAACGCAGAGGTGCCATCTCACATGCTGGAGTGACCTGGATGACTTTATCTACCACATTCATTAACTCCTGACCCAGACCCAGGCCCTTACATACACACAGGAGATACACATCTGTGAAGGCATCATCAGCTTTTTCTGCTTTTCTCCGAGTAGGCTGTGGAGACCTATGGAAAAGACACTGTCATGACAACACTTCTCGACGAGCTGGACTTCTATGTTCTGCCTGTTGTTAACATTGATGGTTACATTTACACCTGGACAAATGTAAGTACATTCTTCTTTCTTATTGTTGGAAGAGGCGACTGTCAGAACTGACTCTTAGTTTTCATCTATGATTCTGTTACAGAACCGCATGTGGAGAAAGACACGCTCTAGAAATGCCCATAGCGTTTGCATTGGGACAGATCCCAACAGGAATTTTGATGCTGGCTGGTGCAGTAAGTGTCTCCTAACAAGAGTAGCAAGAAATTATACATAAGTGCAATAGCCAATACACTTAATTACGGATTTCCCCCAACCTGATGGTCCAGCTTCAACTTGAGCAAAGACCACCATTGGAGTATTGTGGAGTAGCTTGTGTTTAACTTTTAGAGCAGTTTTGGGAAAAAAAGCCAAACTTCGGCTACTTGCATCATCAGTATGGCCACTTCTATGAACATATCTGCACATACATGTGCATATATATACATCTATACTTACACACATGTATACACAAATATACGTATAGATACACACACACGGCTATGAGTTCAGAACAGAAACCAAAGGAGCTTGCTTTCATGGAAAGAGGTCTCTTTTCAGTGGCTTCCACACCTCTGTTTCATGGAAATGCCTTTGAGAAGATATGCAAGGAGAGGACTGCTAAGCACTGAAGCAAATCAAATCCCAAACCATTTCCATAATATAGGCCTTTACATCCATATTCATGTTCTTCCAACCATGCACACTGTAAAGGCCATATTTATTCATTGCTATGGGATGTTTCCCAGTGTCTTAACTGCCATAAAATACTCCCCCCTTGGATATGGCATGTGTATTAGCAGGATTTCCCAGGCTTCCCTACAAAAGTGGTGTAACATGACTCTCCTAACAACCTACTTTTTCATTAAGTACTCATTAAATTCACCTTTCTGTTCAGCTGCTGGGGCCTCAAAATCCCCCTGTGCTTCCACTTACTGTGGCTCTGCACCTGAGTCTGAAAAGGAGACCAAGGCTTTGGCTGACTTCATTCGTGAACATCTTTCTACAATCAAGGCATACTTGACAATTCACTCCTATTCCCAGCTGCTACTCTTTCCTTATTCATACACTTACAATTTGCCACCGGATTACAAGGAACTGGTAAGTCTCTTTGTCATTTTGACTTAATGAAAAGAATAAGCAAAAATCATCACTTGCTACTTAGGTCCCTTTAACTTTAAGCAGTTTCTTTAACATCTGGAAAGAATCCATACTGCCAGTTTTTGAAAATATTTTAGTCTTTCTTAGCAAGAACAAGGGAAACCATGATGGTTTCAAGATATCTCAAGCACAGGATAAACTTAAGAGCCTTATTTAATTTCCATATGCACAATGAATTTGACACAGCGTCAGTTCTGTCTTCCACTCATGCCATCCAGAAATCCACTCTGCTGTGCAGCACTGCCTCTTCCTGACTCCAGAGGCTGCTGTATGTGTGCCTTTAATATTTTACATAAAAACATTATGGCCTGTAAGCTAAGCTAGCAGCTTGATAGATTGTAATAACTATTAAATAACCCAACTGGTATTAAAAGCAGGCAAGGATCTCTGTCTACCACTTTCTACTGAACCTTAGTCCTCACTGAAGTAAAATGGTGAAACGCCTATTAGTACAGGGTCAGGACAATGAGGCAGTTCTTGACAAAAGTATAATTGAAAACAGCTACAAAAGATGTGAAAAGTTTCCATTTTGAGGCCTTTTTCAAGAGGCCTGCATTTAAACACAAATATTTTATTTAGAAGAAGAGAGGATCAATGTGGTATTTTATAGGACAATTCCTCTTTTATCAATTCAAGAGAAAAGCCACACTCTAATGCCACTTAAAGATTTTTTTTACTCCTTAAAAACAGATAGAGAAGTTAGGACTATTAAATGTGTATAAAAGCTGTAAACATTTCACAGGCTAAGAATCAACAATCATGAATAATAAAATTACTTCAGTTCTCTGGCACATTAGCAATTAGAATCTGCTGGCAGGGAAAACAACACAGCAAGACAAAACAAACACATTTTGATTCCCTCTCTTTCCTGGATGCTGCCAAAAGACCAAGGCAACAACACTGTGTGTTGCTCTGCTGTGCAGGTTTGACAGATTTATGAGTGCTCCCAAATACATGTCTTGATTCTGAATACAAATACAAACTGGAGCCAAGAGTGAAGTTTCTTGTTAAATTTTTTACAGCCTAGAAGAGAAGATGAAATTAAAATGAAGGTTTTGTTTTCTTAATTTATATTCCAGGAATTTTGTAATTGAAATTATTCCAGGGAGTGATAGTAATATCTTGCCTTAATTTTTTACAAAAGCTTCATAATTCACACATTGCAGTTCACTCTAAAGTAATAAAACAGCACTAAACACTTGGAGCTGTTTTGTTGTCAAGACCACAAAGTTCCTATTTGTCAAAAATTTGCATGACATTCTGCCCCCATTTTTTGAATGAAGAGTAAATGTGGTGAAATGTAACTAAAAGTACAGCGTGTTTCTCAGAGTATTAAATGGAAAAAGCTTACATTGACAACTCATTACTAAAACAACCCTTAGCAGTAAGAAAGAACCTATGTGCTTTGCTAGGTTTTAAAATTCTTAAATTTAAATTTTACATTGTCACTGTTCTATTCTAATACGCACTAAAATTTAAACTCCCCTTTCCTGCCACAGAAGACCATAGAGCATAAGAACTAAATTGCTCAGGATTACAGGACATATATTCCTCTTCAGCCATTTGACTTCACTTTGTATATTAGTCTTTCCAGTATCACTTCATCCTATATTTTAAATCAGTCACACTGATACCAGATAGAGTTCCATTCTATTCTTCTACAGAGCAACCACAAATCTCACCACCATGACAAGGTGACCTTATGAGTGCTTTTCACATCTTAATTAAGAGAAATTATTTCCTCTGTTGGTGATCCCAGCAGAGACAGCAGGACCCTAGAGGTGTTCAACTTGTGCAGTATCTGATTCTAGCAAGGGAAGAGTTGTTGCCAAAAGTCCTTTTGGATAATGAGATCAGAGTATCACCCAATCAACACAGCCTGTAGTTGAGATAATTAAACAGAAAGGGTCTTATACACTCCAATGTCAGTGAATTAAATAGAAAAACTGACTTCTACAGGCTGTGGGTCAGGTTCACAAGTGCAGCTTTTCAGGTTAGTTCAGATAACTTGAGACACACTCATTTAAGATGTGATGAAAATTTAACCTTTTCAATCAACAACTGTACTTGCTTGAAACAAGAGAGCTACAAAAAGAGGAATTACTTTATATGTCAATTGCTGCGTTTAATGTCTAAAAGTTCTGTCTAAATTTAGAATTTGGAGAAATACTGAAGAATGAGAATCTTAACTTTTAATAGATATTGCTTGGGCAAATAAAATAACCATAAATCATTTACAAAATGAAGAACCAAAATTTATAGTGCCATTATCTTATCTTAGATGTTATTTTTACCCTGACAGATCTAATAAATTAAAGGAAATATAGCTGCAATTTCTTATCTCTTTCAGTGAGCAACTGGACATGTGTTTAAACAAAACCTCGCATGTCTGTTTATCATTAGTAACATTTTGTTCCATTGTGTTTAATTAAAGGTAACATAATACCGTGGAGCTTATGTTGCATTCCAGTGTCCCAGACATAGAAGGGTGAAAAAATTGAGTAATTTGAGATTGAAGACACTAAGTCTGCAGAAGAGAAAGGCCTAGAGAATGCCTGTACCTTCCTTTCCTGAACATGTAGTGAACAGTGTGTCCTTGGGGCTCAAAAGACTTCTTCTGTTTACAGCCTCAAGAAATCACCAGAGGGCCTACAACTGTTTTGGTTTGCCAGGTAGAACAGGGCACTCTGAGAACCCCTTTATGTTCCGCTGCATTGCTACAGCAAATCAGAACACCTCAAAGTTATTGCAACTTACTTAAAGCCAGGGATTAGAACTATCCCTCAACCATTCCTGGCCTTGGGGTGTAAAATGTGATGAAAGTCACATATGTCCCTTCCTTCCCACAACTTCCCACTCTTCCCCTGAGATGCAAGAGGATCTGTGAGGTTATCAATCCCACAGCTCACAAGGATTTTCCCTAAATTTGTCTCCCTTTATTCAGGGTTGTTGTTTTGTTCCCCACAACATGGGAAGTTGCACAAAACTTTCACTGTTATCCAAACAACAAAAATAAAAACAGGGAAGACAGGAATATCTAGGTCAGGAATTTCTCAGAAGTTACACAATATTCTTATGATGACATCCTAGAAGAAATATGTCCTCCTTTTGGAGAATCACATTTTGTCTGCCTCACAATCCTCTTGGCTCATTCTTTAGTATACCCTGGAGTATTGCTCTGAACACAGAATACACATTTGAATCCCTCTCCTACAGGGAACAGAAGCATTTGCTTTTCACAATAAGAAAATATGCTTGGCAAGGCCAGTATCTCTCCACACCCCAAAAAGATTATTTTCATCTTTATTTTATTATTCACATTTTTGTCCTCTTGCAATAAAGAACTATGTATTTAATCAGACTTTTCATAAACAGTTCAGCCCCTATTTTTTAAGCAGTTCATATATTTGCCTTAGCTTCCCATTAGGTCACCCTATGCTTTCCTCATTTTTCAGCAGACAAATCTAGCTTTATCAATTCTTGTTTGTAGTTGAATTGGCTCTGAACTGTAGTTTGAGAGAGCAGAGAAATGTGCATCCTGCCCTTCCTTCCTTTCTACTTCGATTCCATCTCTCAGTTAAACTCAGCACCAAATACAACTCTGCAGCCAGCTCATACTCACCAGATTAATGTAGGTGTGTTATTACAGTTTCACAGGCTGCAGAATATTACATTCATTTACAACCCAAGATAATTCCAGTCTGTATTACTTGAATGCATACTGGCTACATGG
Source organism: Rhagologus leucostigma (assembly GCA_013397725.1). Lineage (NCBI taxonomy): Eukaryota > Metazoa > Chordata > Aves > Passeriformes > Rhagologus > Rhagologus leucostigma. The sequence continues at coordinate 2,126,484 of VZTD01003959.1, forward strand.
GTTCTTGTTTGACCTCATCAAAATTCACCTTCCATATTGGCTCAGTCTAGCATTTCACTTCCTCTGGAGTGCTTAAAATAGGACATATTAGAAAGTGGAGATAAGACCAGAGTCTGTGCAGCCTGCAAGAGTGAATTTCAAATAGATAGTATGACACTGTGAATATCAGTCTGGTTATTTAACTTAGTGCCTGGTTGTGAAGTCCTGAATATGTTTAAGACATATGAAGACCTGTAGGTAGGAATTGTTGAATAACAAAAATCCTACATCTAAGAGACTCAGACAAGCCAATGAGGAGTTGCAATCTGCTGCTGTTTTATCTGTGCTATTGCACAGATTTTATTACTGTGATTGTACTACTTGTTACAGTAAATATTGCTAAAGTCAAATGGGAAGCACAACAAACAGGAAAGTGGGCAGCAAAGCAGTATTTCAAATTGGCTTCACAGCTCCTCTCTTGAGTTTACAACAGAACTGTTCTGTACTGGCAGACTTACAAGTGTGGAAAGGATGTGTTTAGTAGCAGCATCTTCCAGTTGACATTCATGTGTGAATCTGGCTGATAGACAAGAGTCTCCAACAGATGTAGGGCCCATTTACCTTAACTGAGTAGCACTGGAAACCCTCTCACCAGGGACTGATTTCTTAAGCACTCTAGAAAGTGTCACAGAGAAACAAGCTTGTAAAGAAAAAGAATCACTCCACTGAAGTCCTCACTGGCTGGATTCCCTGGGCTCTTGGAGCACATGCTTAACCATGAGCAACAACAGAACAGTGAACTAAATTACACATCATCACGGACCCTTGAGGAGGGAGTCTGTTTTTACTGGCAAAACAAAAAGGCTCAGAAGTTTAGATTCACTTGGCTAAAGCTAACTTAGCAAATCCACATTTTCAGACTTTCATTACAAAGGAATTGAGGGTCACTTAACAAGTAAAACAGACAAGACCGAGGTGAAGGTAAAATACAGCTTTCGGCTGTGGGCAAATCAGTTCGCAGTCCAGTGAGGGAAGAGAGCAAGGGGTCCAGTCAAGCAGTGAAAAGGCTTCTCCAGACCACTCTCAGATTGAGAAGGCAAAGGGAGTTGTCCATAAACAGCAGCTGCATAATCAACATCTGTGGAGTGTTTCTAAACGGTCACAGTTTGCTGGCAAATCCAGCCTGATGATACAAGAGTAAAATGAGGGAGATGCTCCCATAAAAAATTACCTATTAACACAAAAAATATGCTTAGCCTGATAATTTATCTTGTTAGTTCAAACTTCTGGATGTGGTCAGAAAGAGAAGCCAGTACCACATCTTTCATTAAAAGCTAATAACTGAAAACCCTAGGTTTGAAGGTTGTTAATTATGTAAGATAATGACAACTGAGAACAGAACTCTGCTGTCTACTGGCCCACGCACTCTGTACACAAGATCGAGCAAAATATTGGTAATTGCAGTGTAAACACAGATGGGTGATGAGTGCAGGAAATGCCTTCTGCTGAAATGACCAGCTCTGAGAGCTCAGCTGGGAGTCAGAAGCTGAAAAGCCATTTCTGCTCCGTTACAAGGTATTACTCTGGAGTTATTTCTTCGACTGCAGGGCACCACTTGTTTCTCTGCTACTATAAATCTCAGCAAAATTTTCCTTGCAAAAGAGGGATTCTTAACAGCATAAAACCCCAACCAAACAAACTCCAAACAAACCACAAAAATTCAGTTAAGCCAATTGTGCCAAGAAATGCAGAAAATCACTGAACAACGAAGAGCATCCTCAAAGGTCAAAAGGAAAACAATGCTTCTCCTTGCAGGTGTATTCCAAACAATTTAAAAGCTTAAAAACCTAAACCACTTTTCACCCTTTTGGAAAACATTGGGCATTATTTATATACCTCTGCATAGACGTCCCTACTATTTCCTTCTCATGGATTGTTTTCAGTAATTGAGCTATTTTGGAAAAAAAAAGCCGAACACATTTTCCTCATATTTTGTATATATATTCACAAGTATTTACTTAATAAATATTATTCCTGCCAGTTTATATTATACTATTAAGAAATTACATTAGTTCCTATAAAGTTGAAATTTATTTTTCTACCTTTAGGTTTTGGACTGTAAATCTATTGGGAAAGTAAATGGTAGAGAGCTACTTAAAGGAAAACAAAAAGTATCAAAACTTCTGATAAAGCTTCATTTCATGATGAAGTCATAATGCTTAGGCATGTTTTTCACTTAGAGAGGGTCATTTAAAATACCACCTTTATCTCCAACCCGAAGAGCTTGAGGAAGTTGTTTATTTAGATTCTAGGCTCTAAACAGATGGAAATCTCAACTGCTCTTTCTACAAATCTCTGTTTTTACAACTTCCTGGCCAATAATAAAAAAATTCCTCAGGTAAAAAGATTTCCTGACGTATTTTTTCCAGTATCTGTTCTGGTATGATTTAAAGCCATCATTTGGCTGCTGGGTAGAAGGAATGCCCTGGGTGAAACAGCCCCAAAGAGCAGCTCTGCTCTTCTATTGTCCCTACTTTAGTTTACTAAAGAGCGAGCAAATACCAGTTACCAACAGGCCTGCATATTGCATCAGACAATCTTTCCACATTTTATTTCCACTTTGCATATATTTGAAGGGAGGAAGAATCAGTTTACATCTAAAAATTCATTTGCTATTGAGAGAAGATTTGACTCAATCTCAGAGGCTGATTAAACGTGTATATTATAAACAACAGATGGCTGAAGAAAACATGGTATCACTAGCAGATAGCAGACTCCAACCTCTACAATTCCCCCAACATGTATTAGAAATTACTATGGATTTTAGAAAAATCAATTTGTTGAGGGATTAAAAAAGGAAGAAAAAACCCAACCCAAACTAAACAAAAAGAAGACCACAGGAGAGACCTCAGCTACTCCAATTGCTCTGGATCCAAGATTGTGAAATGCAGAGCAACAACATTCTTCCTGCAATTGCTTGTCTTTGTGCAATAGAGAGGCCAGAAACCAAACCCCACATTCAGGTACAGCCAGTATTTTAGGTGGAAAGACAAGCTTCAAGTATGCTTTGGTCTGCCTTGTTTAAATATCCTTCATATACTAAAGGACCACAAATTCCTAGAGCAAACTCCCATAATTCTAAAATGTTCAAAACTAAACATGTGGGAATGGGGAAACACTTGCAATTCTGCAAGAGAGTACGCTGCCAGTGATAATGCGAACATGTTGTGATGTTGTTTTTAGAAGCCGAGAAAGTTCTCCCAGTTACCTAAAATTTTCTAAATACATTGTCCAATACGCCTTTTTGAGTAATTCAGAGAAACACTTGAAGCATAAGGATGAACAGAGAATATTTTCCAATATATCTTCCACTGGGAAGTAAGCCAGAGTGTTACCTACAGAGAAGGAAAGGGCTTGAGGAAATTCCTGGAATAGTAAGCCATTCAGCTGAAAGCTATAAAGAAATATATGGCAACCCATTGCTTATTCTTATACTGAACATATGCTTTCAAAAATCACTCATATTTATCCTCTGTTAGTAAAAGTTTTCATGTTTTATTACCAACATGCTGTATAATGAAGAATTGGAAAAGCCACACGTTCCAAAGAAAAGTCTGTAATTTTCCTTAATGCAAACACACAAAGCTTCATAGTACTATTGATGGGCCTGATCCAACCCTCACTGAAATCAGTGGGAGTTGAAAGAGACCCTCTGGGCACAGGAAATGAATTGAAATTAATGAGACTACATATGGTTTCAGGGTAATTTATGCCTTTTTTGGCTGTTAATATTTATAAGACCTTAATCTGCTTCCACTTGTATCAATGTTCAACTCCCCTGACTAAGCCAACTCTACTCTGAATCTATGGCTGCATGAACAGAAGCAAAAGAAAGGCTATTGTACATTTGCAATTTACTGTACCAAGTTATTACCATTCTCTAAGATTCTTTTATCTCTAAGTAAGGTTCCTTATTTAGTTTTAACCTTGTACAAGCTTCTTCTAAGTCTAGAAAGTGCTGTTACCTCTTGTCCCCTTATCTGTCCAAACCCCACTGGACTGTACACCAGGCTGCAACAGATCATATACAGACTGACACACTCTTAAAGCTCGGAGAACGAGTTCTTTACTGCCAAGCTCTTTTCACAACTCCAGGACAAGCTGGGTTAACTGACACCTAGTCATACTGAGAGGTGAACAACAGTTTCCAAATAAAAACACCTCCAGCATGGCTTTTCAGTTTATTCAACAACCTAATTGCTTAGATTCACTCAGAAAGCTTCTGAAAATCTGCATTTATCATTCTTCTTTTCCTACAGAATTCCATAGCTAGTGCTGCTTCCAAGGAGCTGGCCAGTTTGTACAACACTACATATACGTACGGTCCGGGAGCTGAAACAATCTGTAAGTATTGACCTAAATATACTAACAATCTACATTAAGTCCTACTAGGACTATAAAATCCAGTTTTCTAGTGATTCTTGTTCCTCTTTCTAAATAGTCCCCTTCTTTCTTCTCATGCATATACTAAGAGGTATATATGGGATCTGTCATTTCTAAATTCTGGGATAATTTATTCCTTAGGGATCCCAGGAAGTGTGTGACCCCCAGAAAGTAAAGTGATGTAGTAAAATGGTTACGAATTCATGTGCATAGCATGAGTTCCTAAATCATACACAGCTTAGATTTAAACATAAAAACCTTGACCTGAGATTTTCTGCATTTCCAGTATCTCCAAGTCAAAGATGATGTGAATCCTTCAACCATTCTGGCAACAATAATTTCTTTTACTTCGCATTGTATTCTGAGACACACGCTAATTACAATCCTATCTGTAATTTCTAATAACTAATTATTCTACCCTTCTTGGGAACTCAGCTGTGGATATGGCCTTTGCAGTGCCAAAAGCCAAGCTGAGGTTGCCAAATCTAGATTTATAGAACTTCAATATCTCCCATATTTAACATCTCTTAATTTACTTAAATATGGAAAGTAATTTCTCTTGCCTGTTTCTCCTTCCTCAAACAGTTAACTCCTCCCCCAAACATTTAAAAAAACCAGTTTCTTCCAATTTTTACAATATTTATGGAGATTCATCCTTTAGAAATATTTTGGTGATGCTTGGCAATTCTGAAGGCTCCTTCCTTATGGCAAAAGAGATTGTTTCTATTGTACCAGCTACTGAAAAGGGAGGGTACTATTTGTCCAGCAGAAAAAGATGGAGCTGAAATCCCAGATATGCAGTTCTTTCACATCTCTGTGAACCTCAAAAAGCCCCCAGTGAGAGAGTATTTGCTTCTGATACCAAGCCTTTCTAAACACCCCCATGCAACCACGCCATCCTCCTGTTCCTTAGGCATTTCTCCCATGGTTTCCCCACAATGACAAGGAGGGAGCAGTTTAGCTTGTTTACATTTGCTTGCACAAATCAGCTGGAACAAAGCTCATAAATGGCCTGAAATCACAGAAGCTTTCCCATGGGCAGGATAAATCAATCAATTCACTGAATATTTCTTTTTATCTGTCCTTTCTGCATTCCTGGCTATGTGACTTGACTCCAAAGCATTTCTTACTTGATGTGTAGCCACTCTTTCCTAGTTAAGTTTATTTCATTTCTTTACCAACAGACCTTGCTGCAGGGGGATCTGATGACTGGGCTTATGATCAAGGCATCAAGTACACTTTCACTTTGGAGCTCCGGGACACCGGGAGTTACGGTTTTCTTCTCCCTGAATCTCTGATAAAGCCAACCTGTGAAGAGACTTTACTTGCTGTTAAATACATTGCCAACTATGTCCTTGAGCACTTGTATTAGAATGGAGTTCTAAAAACTATTAAAGTAGGCTTTATTCAAAGATGCCTTCCTTTTTTTTCTTCCCTAACAATACATTTTTATTTCTCAATACTTAATGTTCTTAGTCATATTCTTAGTCCATCACAGGTCACTAGAACTACAAATTTTTCAAGAGAAATTTTAGAAATTCAAGAAAGAGAAAACATTTTTATTAAGGCACTGTCCATAGTTGGGGGGGTTGAAAAAGAAAAAGCACAAGAAGATTAATCAACCTAAGGTAAAGGTCGCCTTATTGATTATCTTTACACATAAGAGACAGCCTGAGCATTAGAGCTTACACAGCCTGTTAACCAGAATGACAACAGACAGGTGATCCACATAAATGGACTTTCACCTAAACATTCATTGCCTTAATGGCACCAGTAGCAAGGAGAAAGTCACATCACATACTTTTAAAAATTATATTAGCTGTGATGCGCTCTTGAGAATTTTCTCAAAACCTACCTTGGATCTGTCCCATCACTGAAAAACAATTTGGATCTGAGGTCACCGGTAGTCCAGTCTGGACTCAGCCACGAAAATTATAATTACTATTAATGGTCAAAACTTGATATAAATCACGCTACCCTGCATTTAAGGTTCTCACACTCACTACAGTAGCATCTCCCAAAATGTTCTCAGAGTCCTGGTACTTCCTGGGGCCCCACATGTTCCTACTGTCATGAGCGGAAGAATCATAAACAGCCATAAAGACCAAGTCTGGTGATAAATGAGTAACTGTTTCTTTCATGAAAAGCTGCAGAGAATTATCCCCTCCCGATCAATTTTCTGAACAGGTAATGTGGGTCTGAATGGGTTAGAGTGAGTGAAAGTGATAAATTGCCACTTGACATCTTTCCTACAGAGCTGCAGAAAATGTGTTTGGCATCTATTAACGCTGTTTAGAGCTTGGCTAATATGGGACACACTCTGCACAATGATAGGGAAAAACCTTATGTCAACACAGAAGCTGGCTGATCTCCCCGCCACTGCTGGAAGCTCTGAACAGAGACTTTCACTGTCCACTGATGATCCTGGAATTAACCCCATTTCTGGCAGGTCCTTAGGCTAATCCAGTCAGCAGAACCCCAGATATGCATCTTACAGAAGATGGCTCTCCAAAGAAAATCATCAAATTCAAGACGTGTCAAAAACTACATGTTCTCCCTTTTTGTCCCTTTTCAGTGGAAGGAAACAGGAAGACAGGGTCCAATTTAAAATTACACTTTCATTTACATGTATAAGAAAAAGAAAGGCACACATCCACTAGCCCACTCAAGTTAGCTCAGCAGCACTCAGATTAAACTATTCCTCACATGAGACTGATCCATCTGGTTTTGATCGCTGGTGAAACTGAACCCACATGTGAAAGTAGCACTTACCAACAAAAAGACGTATCATTCTGTTTTGCAACAGAAGAGGGGGGATAACCAATGTTACTAAAAATAGCACAGGATGCGAGGAGAACATACTGTCCAGAGCCAAACACGTCACAAAGGGCAGGAAAATAAATTTCTCAGAATATAAAATACTTCGGCTAATTTTAACTAAGTATTAACAGCCATCCAGGGACTATCCTGACTGTAACTTTGTTATTTGGGAAGATGTCACAGATTTTACACCAACTGCAATGTGAATTGTTGACACTCAGCACTTAGTACCACGGTGTAGTTGACAAGTTCAGTCAAAAGTTCAGTCAGCTTGATGATCCTGGAGATCTTTTTCAACCTTTATGGTTCTATGATTCCATTCTATGATTCTATGATCCAGTAACAGGCAGGCACTTGACTGCAGGCAAGCAAAATGCAGTTGAGGGGTAGGTCACAGCACCCAGCAGCTCCAACAGCATTAGTTACCCAAATTAATTTAAATGTGTGACTCTGAGGCAGAATATGGTACACATTTGGTGGCTCTGACATCCACAAATCAAGTCACAGCAAGGCAGTGATCTGCAGCTTTTCTGTGCCTTCTCCCCAGAAGTTCATATTTTGGCCTTAGCTTCCCATTAGGTCACCTTATGCTTTCCTCATTTTCAGGAGACAATTCTAGCTTCATCAATTAAATTCTCCCCAGAAGGCACTCACTAGCACAGCTGATCAAATTACACAGATGCAGAGAAGAGCAATCAAATGTGGTATTATCATCCATGCAGCTTGGAACACAAGCCAAAGAATATACAGGAGAAATTTAAGCAGGAAAGGACATTCTGCTAGCAGGTAAGCTGCTAGTGCAGAGACACTGAAAGAAAACATGGAGAGGAAGCAAAATTTCATCAAGAAGTCACAATGCTTCAAATTCTAGCATCAGTTTCAAAAACCGTGGAAATTTCACATGCAAAACTGATTGATAACCTATTCTCAACTTAAAGCACATGAAACTCCATGTGAACACAAGAAAATACCTTTTTATCACAGATGCCCAAACACCGGAACAGGTTGCCCAGAAATGTTGTGGAGGCTCCCTCCTTGGAGACGTTGTTCAAGACTTGGCTGGACACAGCCCTGGGCAACCTGCTTTGTGCTTTGTGTGATCCTGTTGATGTCTGCCTGATACAGGTCAACCAAGGACTGAGATGAACAATTTCAGCTTCTCCTGTTTGATTTATACTGCTACTTTAATCAGATAAATAGAAAGGGAACATTCTGTTCTCTTGATTAAGAATCACATCAAAAAGATGCCATCTTTCTCATATTAAACTATTGTTTAGTCAAATGCATTCAAATAGCCAATTCATTTCAGTGTTCCCAAACTCAAAAGGGATTAAGACCTGATGAAGCACTTTAAAGACAATGTACTGTCCCTCTGCCAGGTCTCACAGGAGTGATAATGGAGATACCAGACCACTCACAGAGGAGATGTCCCTTCAGTCCAGATCACAGCTCCAAAGGCCCTTAACAAAGGCAACACTTACAAATTCTTAAGCTTTTAACATATAAAAAGGTAACTCACACACAAAAATGAATGAAATGCAGTTAAGTCCCAACAGTTGTGTAAAAGTTAGAGATGAGCTTCTGAGGAAGGTATTTCCAAGCTGGCTCAAAGCTGTCAAGCAACTGCTGAAACCTAATGGTGATTCAGAGAAGGCAAGTTTTGCTCTTAATGATCCAGACACAACTGCCTCAAAAACTGTGCTAGAAATTAAACCTGTGCTTACAGTGCAGCCTGCTCTGAACTCTGCTTTGCTGACATATGGCCTCAGCATGCTTCCTGTCACTTTGAATTCTTCCAAGGACAGATGTGGGCTGTGCATTGAAGCTGGTTGTCTCTGTGTTCCCTGCTGCACTCAAAACAGCTGCATTACAGCTGCATACAGCATTTACTACAGGAGGAGAGGAAACAGCCAAATGCTTTTGAGAATGCGACTGGGTCCCTGTCCTTTACAGGAAGGATGCCAGGCTACTTGTGGTAAACTGTGCAACCACAGAAAACAGATAAATTGCTATCAGTAAGTGAATATATACAGCTTAGCCGAGAAATCGGGAAATCCAGCCAAGCATCTAAACCTTTTTCTTCAAAACTTTAACAGTTGACAAGCACTGAAATCTTTTCTTGCAGCATTTAGCAGAAGACCTAAGATGCTTAACTGGAATTTTTCAAGGAAAGTATGAATCACGCTGCTTTAATAAAAAAATCAACTTGCAATTTCCTGGCTTCATGGGGGAAAATCAAATATTCAGGTTTCTTTTTAATACACTGATACATTAGGGCATAATTTAAAAAAAAGATAACAGTTCAGGAATAATGGCTGTCATTCCCACAGATCCCTGTGTTGCAGCTGCTGACATGAGAGTGTGAAGTCACTGAGTACAGCTCCGTATCACAGTGACTCCCCAGTTCATGCCCAGAAGTAATACAGCTCAAAGCATCTCTGTTCCTACCAGAGTTAGCCCAGAACCTAATCAGCCTTCCACAAAGATCAGGAGATGCTAATGAATTTTATAAATGGCAAACAGAACTCAAAAGACAAATGTGCTGTTGTGCAGCACAGCAATGATGTCATTGCTGACCTGTATGTTATCATCATCATCACTGATCAACATGGTTCCTTCTTCCCCATTGCAAAGGTGCAACATACTCAGATTATGAAACTGCAAATACAGCAGTAGATGCGAAAAGCTTTTCAGTTATAGGTTTATGTCCCTGGTCATAGGATATGTTCTCTTTATAAAGAAAATAACCTCACATAAGTGAAGTTTTAGAAGTTCAAGTGCTCAGCACACTTAGCAAAAATATTCTAATGTCTCTCAAATCTAGAAACTGAGATCCTTTTCTCTTAAAAAACTGTCCCCCATATATGACAGAAAAAACTCTGTCCTCCATTCTCTTCCCTGGCCTATACAGTGATGCCACGAAGGTCTCTGAATTAATTCTTCACCCACCCTGGAGAAAATCAAAGGAAAAGTAGGTCCTCCTTGTGGTATAGTCAACTAACAAGTTCAGGCCTACTGAAATCAACAGTTATTTCACTCAAAAACTAAGCTGTGAATGCTCTAAAAAACATCGGAATTTCACAGAGGGGTTTTTATGTAATTTTACACATAGCTTTCATTAATCCATTATTTTTCAAATGTGCCCAGAAATTGAATGACTAAAGGGTTCAAATGGAACATTCATCTGGTACAGACTTTCAGGAAACTATTCTGACATTTTTCTCAACAAATGGAAATACTGTTCATGACCTGAGGGCTTTCTTTAAGGATCATAAATAGAACATCTCCTATTTGAATGGAACTAGAATTCCTAATGACATAACGATGTTTTATACCTTCCTTCTTTCAATATCTATCTTTGAATCATGTCTGAAAAGCAACAATGTAATCCTTACAAATGTGGAACATCTTTCCTCCATTTAAAAGGAAGACTGAATAGAAATTGATGCTTTATTTCTAGCTTTTGTCACCACTATTCCTTTGCAGTTTCAGTCTCTCACATCTCTACTGTAAGTTATACTGTCATTGTAGAAGTTCTGGCAACAACATATTCAGCAATAAAAAATGTTTAAAAATAACGAATTATTTTAAAATGTTAACACAAAATGCATTTTTATTATATGCTTTCTAAACTAGAAAATCAATTACACCTTGGAATTTTAAAAATAAATTAAAATTTGCTCTTAAAATAGCCCTATTACACTATACTTACACTTGACTTTGTTCAGATATCGTGTATTTGGAAATCACAAAGAAGCTAATTTCCTAGGACTGTAACGATACGCAGCTAAGAGAGGAGAACTTCCTTGTTAAATTGCATAGCCCAGTATAAACTCCTGGTTAACATGAAAAAGCAGGTCTTGAGAGGCAATTCTGCATTTTATGTGCCCAAATATATTCACTTAAAATCTATTAAAATGTAAAATATCAAAAACCTGAAATACAGATTCCAGTATTCTCACATTAAGTTCAATCCAGACTAAATTTCATGTGGACATATCTATATACCCACAAAATATATCAAATTCTCCTAGACTTAACAGCTGCACTGAAGCTCCCTTCCTGAACAGAGCAGGCACCAGCCACAACTAACTAAAATGGAAATCCGCTTTGCAGTAGTGCCATGCGTGCGGGGAAAAGCACCCAGAGTTCCCCACAGAAGGCAGCCACAGCACAGGCTCTGCAGCCTTCACCAGCTGAACACCGATGATCCTTCGTTATGGGTCAGTCAGACCCATTCTGCTGCAAACCTCCAGTGAAAACCGGCTCTCTGCAGTGCTGCCCATCCAGCTGCACTGTCAGAGCCCACCACAACCCTGAGACCTTGAAAGCTTTGGTACTTGCAGCATTCAGCTTTGCATAGTGTTTTCTCCTCTCTTGGGACAAGTCTGTGTCTGAGAATAGTTAATTACCTTCAAATTTGTCTGAAGTTGGAGCCCTGGCTCATTCTTTCATTCTCAGTTCCATATTGCCACCAAGGAGGGTGTTGCACCTGCCCAGGTGTGCACTGCTTAGGGAGAGCTCCAACCTGCCCAGCACTCGGCCCAGCCAGGAGGACAATTCATAGAGCAGGAGGAACAGCACCCCTCTCTCATGGATGTCAAAGTGATTTTGTTTTCTAACAGGGAATGAGTCATTCTCACGCCTGTTTTAGTTCAATTAAACATCTTTAGGGGAAAATTTATGATTAAAGACAGAATCAACACTGTATCCAGGGACTGTTGATGGACACCACATATTTATTCAGGCTTCTGGGCCGCCTCTTTTAATGTTTAATTAATTTTGCCTTGATGACCATTTTGTGTCTAGAATTTGAATTACTGACAAATCAGCTGGAATCTTCCCTCACTTTTCACATCCTTCCAGCTTTCTGTGCTCTTCTGAAGCAATGTCTTTCCTGTCAAACTCTGTAAACCACGTAATATTTGCTGGCCATCATGGCCTCAGACTCTGAGAAAAATTCTGTCCCGCACGTAATTTTGGACAATTATCCTGAGGAATTTTTAGAATCCCTTTCAAAATGCTCTTGTTACTTTTTGTAACACTGTTTTGCTCAGCTTCCCTAACTCACTTGAGATACAACTCAGGAGTCAATGCTGCTCCCAAAGGCCTTTCAAGAATTCTCCTGGAATGTCAGCATGTTACATGTTTAGTTTATGGAGAAATAAGTAGACAAAGTTCATTAAAACACATTCAGTACTTTAGCACTATGCACACAGATCTCTCTGAACTCCATGGGAGATATAAATTTCTGACAGGATTGCACCCTGTAAAACAATTCATCAAAACATCCACCATGACTCAGGGAGTGAGTGTGAGAGATCTGAGTAACTTAAATAAATCTCTCCTGAATGTCCCCCTAACAAACTCAGACACCAGCACACACCTGCTCCTGGCATCTCTGCAGGATGGAACTTTGTAACATTGCTGCTTGAAGGCTTTTTCACATTAATATATAGATTCCAAAGAGCAAATTCAGCTGGGTATTTAAAGCAGAAGGAAAAGTGCAGATTTAATGGGAAGAAGTTCATTCCAGTTCATGGAAACATATTTCTCCTCTTACTGGAGTAAATTCGGCAGGGGGGAAACCCAACAAAACCCCACAAGCCAGTTCTTTGCCAGCCCGCACAGCCTTTCAGTTCTATGGTGCTTGGTGTTGTGAGGCATCCCACACATCAGCAACCTTAAGGCAGTCCTAACTCTACTGCTTCAGGGCATGTAGAAGACAGTTTAATCAGTCACCAGCCACTTGTGTTTCAAGCAGAATTCTAGTATGAAAGAGTTTCTTCAAGAAATGCAGACACTGCTTTAGCTGCACAGTGAGATGAGATGCTTTCAGAACACATCATTCCTTCCACAACAGCTCCTCAGCTGGCTGAGAATCCTGGCAGCCCCCACTCATCCTGGAGCCAGACACGGCTTCTCATGACATCTTGTGGCAGCAGGAGCAGCTGACAGGGCTTTTGTTTTCAAAAAAGTAATTTAAGACGTGAAACAATGATATTACAGAAAATCAAATACACAACAAAAAGGACCAACTTATAATCAATTAATTTGAACAGAGTAGCAGCACTTTCTCAAAACAGGAAAATTCCCCATAAAATAAAGACACAAAGCATAAAATAATAGGAGCATTATTTTAAAGTAATAAAGTCAGAAAACTGAAACAAAAACAATCTAATGCAATTCAAAGTGCATGTGAGGTACAGATGTACAACTATAATAATACAAGTATGTATTATTAGCACTTAACATATTCTTACCTATTCTAACTAGAAAATCAGAATTTTCTTTGCACTTTGTTGCTTCCAGGGAGAGATTGGTACAGAAAGGAAAAGCTTCATTGTTCAGAAACGTAATGACAAGGTGACTCAATTAGCCTAATTTATTCTGATATTTATGTTGCATGTAACTGGATAAAAAGCAAAATAGCAAATCTTACTTCCCATTTGTTTTCAAATTATGTTTTGAGAAAAACATGTCTTCTAATTTTACTTGAAAAAACAAAAATTGTGGTTCAATACTATTCTACTTGGAATACATCAGTCCCAGAAAAATTAAAAGATGGTCCACCTTGAAAAAGAAATCAGAGATAGCTCCAATTAAATAAATTAAACCCAACAAAATTATTTAATACACAGTCTTATTTTCACACACATACTCATCAAGGCACACAAGAAAGATGTCTTCCCAGTCTTTAACTGAGTAAACCTTAATTCACACTGTTTTTTGATGGAAGAGATTTCACTTTTTCTCTAGGCAACTTGGTGTCTGAAATCCTGACTCAGCCCCTCATATAGCTTCTGGAACAGTGGTGGTTATTCCTGTCAGGGCAGAAACAACGGGCTTTGTCTAGACTTGGCTGGAGGATAACAGAACAAAATACAAGCAGGTTTTATGTAGCCAGAGATGAGCACTTGAGCACAAAAAGAAAGATTCTGGGAGGAATAATCAAGCAGGACTGCAACTCTTACTGAACAGTCATGAAAGGGTTTTCAAAAGCATTTGCTGCAGCACCCTCAAAGCAATAAAACCCTACACCAGGAATAACTCGTATTTGTCCTTCAAATGTGAAAAAAATAATAATCTACATTTCACTCAGGTCATGCACACTGACATTACTGCACCTACTTGTGTGTCTTCTTTACTCCTACCTGTTACTGTGTAGTGAAACACATCAGTTAGTAAAGACAGCACTAGGACTGAGGACACCAAGCACCTCATCCACCACAGGCTTGTCACACACAGCATCAGCCCCCTATGAATCAGATAAAAAATTTCTGAGATTAAATAAAAGGGCACTTTCCCACAGGGATACTCAGAAGCAACAGACATTCAAGCCTGCAAAGTCCCTGAAGGACTACTGTGACTCTACAGAAACAAACCAGACATTTAAAACCCTGCCTAACTTCTTGTCAAGATGCAGACATTTACTTTGTGTGCAGTACAGAACTTCAATTTATAATCTGCTAGAGACCAAAAAACAGACTGTTGGCACAAGATTTGCTGGCACATTTACACAAACTACAATTAATGTGAGATTGTGAAGCATGGATTGAGCATCTTGGAGTCAAGCCCTCCTCCAATATCATGGGTGTGCTTTGGCAAGATCCGAAGAGGTTGCCGGGAGCAGGGAGAGAAGTCACCACACACCACTGCATATCGCAATCCAGGGGAAAAGGTAATTAAGATGTTGCTAAACAGAGATAACAGCAATGGGCTACAAACCCACAAATCCTGACCTCCGTTTGCCTCCACTCTTGAGAAACGGTCTACAGACTAAAATTATCTCTTTGATGAAAATCAGGTTTTTGGTCATTTGTACAACCAAATCAAAGTAAAATTTCGACAGCACAACCGCAGCCCCTGTCCCGCGCCGCTCCCAGCAGCCGGTCCCGGTGGCACCACCAGAGGGGGCCACCGACACCTCACAGGCGCTGCCCCTCGGGTGCTCCACACAAACTTCACCTTCCTGCTGAAGGAAACATTCGAGTCACATCTGAACTCATCAGCTACTCCGTGGTGCAAAGACGACTTCGGCTTCCTATTTATCTTTCTTTTTTTTTCTGTAAAGAACCCAAATAGACACTCAAATGGCCTTCAAGTAGAAGCTAAAATAATCTTGGAGAATATTACCTCAGTGACCTAAAACACATCTTTGTCTCAGAAAGCAGGTTGGGAAGCAGAGTGGCAGGAAGGTGATCCTCAAAACTTGTGGAACCCTGACACAAGAACTGATCTCTCCTGCTTTCAGAGAGGAGTTTCTCAAGGTCAGCAAACTTTCTTCTCATGCAACTTTGTTCTCTCCCGGCAGGGGTGCAGTATACTTTCTACCTTTGTGCAGTTACACGGTCTTAATGTGCAACTACTGTCATTTTATGGATTCAAACCCGCAGTGTTTTGAAGCCCAGGACACTTCTCTCCACCACCTCCACCAATTTTTCGGTACACCACCTGCAGTGGTGTACCTGCACCCTATACTCACCTGAAAGTACCAAATACACTCAGCTAGGAGCAGAAACTTGAGACTGCAAAGTAAAATGCACACCTTAATTTGTCTTCATTTACATGCTCTGGCATAAGGTACAACTTGTGCTTTAGAAACTCAAATAAACAACAATTTATGAGCAGGTCAGTCCCTGTGGACTGCATTCCTTTGACTAGGACTGTCTTTCATCTAGAGATGAAACCATGTACAAACCATGTCAATTTTAGTAGTTTTCACCTTCACAAGAAGCCTAATCTGACAAGATGTGGAAGATGAAGTGCTGGGTATTAGCTTAAATAGTTTCAATATTTTTTTCAGAACTGTCTGTGTAGAAAGGACCATTAACACCAAGAGTTGTTGTGCCTGCACCAACCTGAGCAGGAACATGTCTGCTGCATGGGGCAGTGAAGCAACCTAACACACAGACCACCTTGGAATGAGCCTGCAGCGAGACACTGCTAATGGCATTATTTTGTCAGTCATTTAAAACAAATGTCTCTAATGCTTTTACACCCCACTCATTTTACCCAGTAATACCAAGACTCAAGTGCTGTGAATACAAATCTTATTTGCAGCCATTGCTGCATAAGAGAGGCATGTAAATCACCCTATGAGCCTGCACCAGTCTGAGAGAGAGACTGAAGCTGTCACTGCTTTGATTTCTAACAGCCTCCCTTCCATCAAGGCATATCTAATAATATTACACTCATATTCTTAGCTGCTGTTTTTCTTTATGGATACAATTCCATAAAAGTAGCTAATTATGATGCACAAGTACTTAGAAACACTAACACAGAGCTTGAACTTCCATGAAAATGTTTGTAATTGTAATGAAGTAGCACGTCCAAGAAGCACAGGAGATTCTGTCCTTCTGAGACAGCCTAATCACAATGCACCAACATGTCAGAAAGCTGAAGAAGTCTCCAGAGGGAGTTTCAAAGACTTGATTCAGCTCCTTTCATTAAGCACTAGGTTCAGCAGACCCAGATCTGATTTCAATTAGGGAAGGCAACAATTAAACCATGTTCAACTTCCTCTATAGGAGCTTTCGAGATTCCAAGAGTTCACATGACACATCATGTGGTTTTAAATCCCATTCTGATTGGTATCTCTCTCAAAACAGAAAATCTCACTTGAAAACAGACTCTTTCCAGACCCATTGCACATAAGCAGCAAAGAACAGTGATTGTTGTGACAGCCAATCTTATTACCACCTCCATTTCATTTGACAATGACTGTCTGGCAGTATTTACAATAAAAAACAATTTTAAACCTCATTTTTTTAAGGAAGATCACCTAGAAAATTATGTTACACACCAAAGACTTTCACATTTATTTCACTACCAGTAAACAATTTCTGTCCTGTAATCCAAAGAAATCCAAACCAGAATGAAGAGCATTAACCAAACACCTTTCAGAATCCAGGTAAGAACTGAACAAAACTGCAAATCCAGTCAAAGGGAAAGAATATTCATTCTCTCCATCTTAAAAGAGACTAAAAACAAAGGATGTGGTCAAGAGTCTGAATACAGCTCCTTTCTGAATACAGTTGATACTGTCAAAAAAAAAAGAGTAACAAACCATTTTAATGTTGCAGCTTTATTTAAAAGAAAGTGACTTTAGAGTTTTTTGTAACACTTTTTTATATAAAATTGATACAATAAAAAATAAACTTCAACAGTGTTCTAGAGCAGATTACAGGCTGTAAACTCAGAATCAAATGTACTGTATTGGAAAAGGTAACTTTATTCCAAGTCTTGTTTGCAGACCAGCACCAAGTGATCCCAAAAATCTAGTTTTACTCTAAATGCCAAAAAACCTCAAAGCCCACCCAAAACCACACTTCCTAAGTAAGCAGCTGCTCAATCTCACTGGTTTCGCAATCTACAGTAACAGTTGTGACTAACTACACAAGAAACACATCAAGATTTCCTAAAGACCTTCAGTGAATAACAATGAACTTTCTCATACCTTTAAAGGTTTCTAAGGAGTCATGGACAACAAGGTATTTGGACAAACCTTCAAGAATGGCCATTTACATGGAACTCAGAAGTCCATGAAGAAATTCCAAAGCCCTGCAACAGTTCCTTTTAAACTATTTCATTTCAGCAGGTCAATTTCACTGATCTTGGGATCACATTTTTTAAACTTATGTCTGCAGTACACTAAAATTCCAACATATCAATAAGCAATATGAATAGGATCCAGTGGGGAAAGAAAAAAAAACAAAACACAACAAGCTACACACTCCTGAAATTCTTTTGCCATTCTTATCACATGCTCAGTAGCAAGTTTTGGGCTCCTCCCAAAACTCTTTTGTTTCTATTTTTAATTTGTCTTAAATCAAGTTTCTCAAATAGAAAATCTATTTTGGGAAGAAACTTTCTCATTATACATCCAGTTCCTCAAACATCCAATTTTGGGGGTAACTTGGTTTCATGCAACCCTTACAGGCACAGGGAAGATATTACCCTCAAATATTAAGGCTGTAGAGAGCTACCAGATAGGGCAAAATACTAATACTCAAACTGTGAAATAACAGCTACTGTTATTCTTATATTTGCTGCTTTCCATCATGCAATCACAATTATACTTTATAGAAGACTGCAGGGGTCTGTTTCCTGCTCTCTGCTAGGCTCTTTTCCCTTCATGAGTCCTGAACTCAATCTGATTTATTATAGCTGTTCATGTAAATGTTCTAGGAAGAGCACCAGTGAAAAAGGATGCTAATCCAGTAAGCCCAGAAAATATGCAACTTAAAGTCTTCCCTAGAAGTTTGTCGTGACCCGGGGGGTGTTCTGTGGNATTAGAGTACAGGAGCCAATGGGAAAATCTGAGTGGCAGGGAACAAGGTCCAATGGGAGAGTGGGGAAGGGAGAACTTTCCAAAGGAGCAGACAAGGTACAAGGGGACAGAGAGGCCAACTGCGGAAGCAGAACTGGGATACATTTCCATAACAGAACAGGGCATCCTGGGGGAGGCTTTTTTAGTCATTTTAACCTGGGGAGCTCTCTCGGGGTCTGTCCCTTTCACTGGCTCCCACAGAAATTGAAAATTTTCCCTAGAAATTCCACTTCCTTTTCAGGCTCTTTGCCTTTTCTTTCATCTGTGAAACATCCACCAATCATCCTTTATCACCGCTCTCCACCCTGTGATACCAATGTAAACAAAACCCAGTGGCAGAATAATCAAGTTTTGCCAGAGGAAAAAAAAGCACCATAACGTTACATTTTTGTTCCTTTCAGTAAGTTATAGCAGCACGTCAAGAACAAAGCCCCAGGCATTCTAATGCTTAAAGCCTTGCTCCCAGGTCCTCTGCAACGCTTTGGATCCTGGTATAAAAACAGAAGAGGTACTGAACATAGGATGTGCTCACAGTAACATGGATAGGAGTTTCTGTGAATTTGTGTGCAACAGACCTACTTTGTGCCTGGGGACATTTACAATGCAGATTTGGTTCTCTTGTGAGGCTGAGGAGTCACTGGCACTGAACAGTTTTGCCATAGCCACCTCTTCCAGCATCATAGTCTTGCCGATACTCATCTCGCACCTTACGAAGGAGGAAGAAAGGGAAGTCCGGTAAAGACAAGGAAAAACAATTTCTCAAAAATTGTTACACCATTAGAATACAGTCATACTGACATCATGACATGCAAGTGGCTACACAGAGCTGGCTGACAAAACAGAAGTGCATCATGCAGAAACCCAGAACAGCATAAACCAACTTCCTCTTTAATCGTGTCTGGGGACTCTCTAATCAAAGCAGTCCAAGCAAGGATGGCTGGCCTTGGGCTTCAGCAGTACAAGCCACTGCCACCTGCTCCACTTGGGGTAAGCCAACTGCTGTCCCGTGTGTTCCTGACAGCCCCTTACATTTTCTGGGCTTACTTATAAGCATTATCTCCCCAGGCAGGCAACACTTGTTTCTGCAAGTACTGTATACGACAGAATTATTTATTCTTAGTGGATTACACTGCCATTGATCGGATGTCTTCCAGTGTTATCTTAAACAACGACCCCTAAGTTGTCATTCCTGAAATTGTTCTGTGTTCATTCAAAACCAAGAAGTTTGGCAAAGTCACGATTCCCTTAAAACCCCAGGCTGTACAACAACCTACCTGTCCCCCTGATCTTCCACGGCCATACTGCCTACCCTCCTTAAATCCTGCGTCCCAGTCTGTCCTTATGATCCTGTCATCAAGTCTGGTCCCGTTGATGTATCGCATTGCATTTTCAGCATCGCCTCTGGCATAATACCTTAGAATAGGTTAATGAAAAAAAATGGACTTCTATTTTCAACACATGGAAAAAAGAACAATATCAAATGGGCTACAAAACCAAGTCTTTGCTTGAACCAGGTTCCTGCTCAGTTACTTTAAAAAGCAACCACTTTTATGAAGCTACACCAGCTGAGAAAACTGCTAGTGAAAGGGAGGAACATGCAGGAATCCAAGCATTAAAAGAATACATGTACTGGATTAAGTTCGTCAATCACACTTACATTTAACAGCACAAAGCTCTACTGCTAAAGATTGGGAAGTTCCAGGCATGCTCCATTCATGCTGCAAACTTTCACCATTCTGTTGAGTTCACCAGAACCAGTAACAAAATGATCCTCAAAAACATGCACATAATGAAGTCACACGACAGGCATGAAAGATGCCAACAGAAAGTTAGTTTAGATGTTTATACAAAAAGAAAGACCTTTTTACCTCGGCACAGAGAATGTGAATTTACTCCAAAGAGATGTCTGGGTTAAAGTATCAAAGTGAAAGCAATCTGCTAACCCCGCACGACATGCAGTGTATGTTCGAATCACAGAATCACGGTTGCAAAAGACCTGTAAGATCATCAAGTCCAACCGTGAGCCCAGCATTGCCCTCTCTCGCCAGCGTCTCCCACAGACGCTTTAGCAAACGATTAATTTTACCCTCGGACAACTCTCCCGTGACTCAGAGCCTGTAATGCAGAACAGTTCACCCACACCCTGACCGCGCCTGCCGCCCCGCACAAGGATACTCCACGAAGCAGAAGCCGCAGGCAGTTTTCTTCACTTTGTCCAGCCCCATAATGACCTTCTTGATATCGCCACTTTTGCCGAAGAGCTCGTGGATCTGCTCCTCGGTCGTGTAGAAGGAGAGGTTCCCCACGTACAGTGTGCAGCTCTTCCTCAGCAGCCGTTCCTGGTCGTACCGCGTCCCCTGGGCGGCAAGGACACAGCGTCACCGCACAGCCCGGCCCGGCCCGGCCCGGCCCGGCCCGGCCCGGAGTCAGCCCCGGCGGGACCGGGGGTCACGGAGAAGGCGTCGGTGGTGAAGCATCTCGACTTCGGGTGCAGACGCCTCTAAACGCGGAGCCTCCGGAAGCATGAGAAAAGAGGAGATCTCGGGCTATAATGCGAGTGTGCCCTTGAGGCCAGGAGGGCCAGTGGTAACCTGGGGTGCATCGGGAAGAGTATGGCCTGCAGGTGGTCCTGCCCCTCTGCTGGAGCGCTGTGTCCAGTTCTGGGCTCCTCAGTACAAGAGAGACAAAGAGCTACTGGAGAGGGTCCAGTTGAGGGCCACCGAGATCATTTGGGGTCTGGAGCATCTCT